>CM029561.1:34150488-34545353 GCA_017309665.1 Coelopa frigida | reverse complement strand
AAGGGGCGGGGACGGGAAGAGATTTAGGACCAGGAGACTGGACGATGCAGGGAGGGGGGAAGGAGGCCAGAAACAGGGATTGAGCCAGGATAGAGACAGAAAGAAACAGGAGAATGGAAGGCGACAAGACAAAACTCCGAAGAACGGCTGAGCTCAGTGGGAAATGCGGTGAATATGAAAAATTAACGATTAACAAACACTCGGACACAAATCCACCATTACGCACTCACACACACACACACGGTCTCTATTTATGGTCATGCACTAACACGCAAACGCACGCACAACACCACACCAGCATACAACAAATGAGCTCCATCAGATAATTAAATGGAAAACTTAAATTTCTGACTGCGATGAGCTCTTGGAAGCCGAGGAGACGAAGCCTCGGATCCTCGAGTTAAACCTCGAGGCCAACGGCAGCTCCCAGTTGATTGTTGTTGGCCAACTTTTGTAGTTGTTGGTATTGTAATTGTTGTTGTTACTCTTGTAATTGTTGTAGTTGCTTGATTCGCTAATGACGAAGCGAAGCTGCGCATCGAAATGCGTCGGGATTCGATGCGTCCGTTTGTCAACTGGCTCCTTCTTCTATCGTCTTTTCCTCTTCTTCATCATCATCGTTTTCGTCTTCCTCTGCCGCTTTTCAACTCTGTCGCTTCCTCACCTGGACTATGTCTATCTCCAAAGCTATCTCTTTCCATTCACATTTCCCTTTCTTTGCATCTCTTTCGCTACGCTTGCCAAGTGTCAAGCTTTGTCATTCGGCCGTTATTTCAGTTTTATTATTGTTGTTGTGTTGCGTTTTATTGTTATTTTTATTGTTGTTTTACTTGTTATTTTTATTGTTTTTTGTTGTTATTTTAGTTGTGTTTTGTTGTTATTTTTGTTGTGTGTTTTTCTTGAATTTTTCCAATTTTTTTTTCATATTTTCCGCAATTACTTTTACGATTGTTGTTGCTGTGCGTGTTTCTATTGCCAATAATGTTGTTGTAGATTGTTGATGTTGTTGTAGATTACTGAAGTTGTTGCAGATTGTTGATGTTGTTGCAAATCTCTGCTGTTGTTACGGCGCTTAGACCAAGTTGAGAGTTGAATGCGCCACAACACGCAGGCGGCCACCATGCGCAGGTCACCGGCTGCAACTTTCTATTCGCTTCCTGCATCCTTCCTCCATCTCCTCTAGACCAAGACCCCACCCGACCCGGACCACGTCTTCCTGCAACACAAGGGGAGGCGCTGCCGCTTCTTCTGCGGTCTCAGTTGAAACTGAGCGCACGTTACGCACGCGCTGCGCGCGGCCTCGATTGCCTGAAAATAGTTTTGGTGTTTGGTCTACATAGAAAATCTTGTTTTATTCTTTTAATTCTCAAAATTCTATTCTGTCTTTACTCGTCATACATATTTACTCATGTAAGTATTGTTGGCCTAGAATTTTATTATTACCATATAATTTAATATTTATTTATTTCATTATGCTCAAGTTAATTATAGAGTTCTCTTCACTTAGTTACACTTCAGTGTTAAGGTTTCAGCCCAATAATATGATATTGTTTTAAATTATTGCTTAAAATTTGTATGTTTATAATTATTTTTAATAAATGTTAATTATTATTATGTAGTTTTATGGTTTTAGTTATTTTTCTATTTCAACATTATTGATGCCATAATTCCTTATGTTATTGCGCTTTTGACCACATTTCCATGTAATTTTCTATATGAAAGTCGATCCGGTGAAAATTCTCAGACAACAACAAAGAAAGCAACAGAAATGAATATCAACAACAATCACAATAACAACAACAATTTCAATAACAACAACAATATCAATGACGCCAACGCATGACTTGGCTTGATTTGAATTGTGATTGAAAGAAGTCATCAATACCAACAATAAAAGCAATGGTAGCAATAACAATTATAACTGCAGCAGCAACAGAAACAGCAACAACAACTACAGCAATGTGTGGGGTATGGTTTTCAGAATTGCAACAACAATACACAATATCAAGCCATAACTAGGAGAGTCCAAGGCACGGTGATTGAATTTGATTGAAACGCTTTCCAAAGGTTGTCAACAACAGTGAAAACAAAGGCAACAACAACACCGAGAACTACCATAATAACAACAACAATAACAACAACCATAACATCAATCACAAAGCTACCACAAGGAAACAAAAACAATCACAACTATAACAACAATGGTGACACCAACACAATCTGCTGCTTCAGCAATGGACACACACAGCAATAACAATGACAGCAACAGCAACAGCAACAACAATGACAGCAACAACAAAGGAATGGAGAGCCAGCCATCAATCATCCTAGCGGAGCAACTGTCGATCGTCCTTTGGGGCCAATCGCGCGGACCCGACGATGACGACGACGATTCGTAATCGTATGCACAACAGACAGACGGACGGACGGACGGACGGACGGACAGAAGGAGAGACGAACCAGGAGATCGAAGGACAAGGGACGAGAGAGAGAGAGAGAGAGAGAGAGGGAGGGAAGACGAGGTGGACACGTCTGGCGGCGGATGACAAGAGTGCGATGCGAAGACTGGGAGCTCGCTCATGCCCGAGGTGACCAGACGTGAGGAGGCTATGCAAATCACAGACAAGGCAGACAAGGAGAAAACCAAAAAGGAAAGACGAAAATCCGTGCAACATGATTTTTGCCAATCTCGCCTGGAAGCCATCTCGTAGCGATGCCCATCTGGTCACCCTGATTGTGTTGAAGTGTTGCCACGCAGACGAAATATTTGCATTTGCATGTGAAGTTGCCGCCAAAGAATTGAGCTGCGGAGGCTACGGATCATTTTGATTGACAGTTGAATCGAAAGCATTGGTGACATTTCAGCCTTTGACTACAGCAGCAACCACAACAACACCTACAAAAACAACAATTACACCTACAATAACAAGAACAACTGCTACAATAACAACAACTACTACAATGCAGAGGTGTTGACCAACGTCCTGAGGATGAAGTCGACTTTGGTCACAAAAAAATCTGATGTGAGTTCAATGAAATTTCCCTTATCATTATTTTTACATAGTCGTTAAACAGTATTTTTTATTAAGGTAAACTGGATTGATTTGAACTATACTGTATACTGTAACTTTCTCAAATATTATTATTTTTGAATACGAAAATTTTGAATACGAAAAATTCCACCTTTAGCTTATCTATTTCTTCAATTATCTCAAAAAACATATCAAAAATAAAGTAGCAGAAAATTAATGTTATTAGAGAATTTGGAACGAACTTGGGTCAACTGCGTAAAGTGAGCTCATGCCTAGAGAACAAAGTTTTTCAGACTTATACACCCTACTCTATCTTAATTTCATATATTTTTTTTAGTTATCATTTTTTACTTCTATTTTTAGTATTTGTGTTATTTACAACTTTAATTTTAATACCTTTTTTTTCTTCATTGTTTTAGTCATGGGATTGTTTGAGAGCTCTGCGTGTCGTGACACAAATGGCGTTGCCACCCGATGCGGACGTGTCCGGCGACAAGATGCCCGCGCCGGATGACACCTCATTAGAGGGAATGACTTCATGGCTGCCGGCCACAAATGGCCAGGGATTCGTGGTCGCGTCGGCAAATGGGCCGACGGACGGACAGACGAATGGTCGGATGAAACTGGCCCGCTTTCGTGGCTATAGACGGCGGCGGCGGCGACAAAACTTCCTTAAATCACTCGGTTTATTAGCGGTCGGTTAAATATGGCAACGTCGGAGTCAGAGTCGTCGCCATGACACAAATCGATGGCAACGGGTCATAACTGTACCGTGGAGAGGTCTAACTATAATAATGAAAGATTTTTTTTTTAAATACAAAAATAAATAAATTACCATTTTATTAAATATTACTGTCTACTAGCGAAGGAAGATTTTCTAAAATTTTAATTACAGAAATAAATAAGTTACCCTTTGACCGATATAATAATTGAACATAAATCCTAACTCCCTTAAAAATTAATTGCTCTCATCCCGCTTACACACAGTGGTTGACTCTTCCTGTAGAACTCCTTAAATGTCTCTTGACTAATCGCATGCCTAAACGTCGAATGCAATCAACGACCGGCTTACGTTGGCCAAGACAAACTCCGTTGCTCGTTCGATCGGACCGTGGTTTGGATGCTCCGGCGGTCGTTGGGCTGTCGATGCATTTGGGTTGAAAGATTATGACCAAAATCGCTCATTGTGTGTCATATTCTTGAAGAAGAGGTTGAAGAGGGATGTCGTGTGGTGTAGTGGAGTTGTGCAAACATGGCAATGGGACATCATTTCGGTGCATTGGCAACGCTAATGACAGCGCCATCGATAAGCGATCAAAATTCAATAAAATGCCAACGTCTACCGGTGGTCAGTGGGATTTCCCACAAGGAACTCCTTAAAATGACGCAGAGGACTTTCGAAAATTCAAAAACAAAAATTCGTCTTTAATAGAGAAGATCCCGATATTCTCATATAAATACTTTCCTTGACTCTATAGTGATCCTTTTCACCGGAATTCAAAGATTCCACTCCAATTCCCATAGATCTTTACCGAACTCAATGGAGAATTCTCATTGGTCACTAGAATTCCGAAAGCAAAACCAAGAGAAAATGCGTAGAAATTCCTTAACATGCAAATCCCACTCCCTCCATCAGATCTCGCTTAGTCAGAACCTCGATTAAATGAAATGAACGAATAATCCCGACGAGATCTTGTACGAAACCGCAATTCCATAAACATCCGGCAGTGATCCTCACTCGCTATCTCGCTCATTAACATCTCCTTTCCCATCGCACTGTCGCCTGCTCTATAATTCTCTCTCTCTTTTATCTTCTCCTTATCACTTATTGGTGATTTTTCTCAACGACAGAGTTGCACACGGCCTCACAATGGTTTGGGAAAGAAGCTCCAAGTGGCAACGCCACGTCAAGAGTGGCCAACGCGTGGAACTTAGTGGAAAATGGGCAATTGTCATAAAGAATAAAATTGATGGCATTTCATCGATGTCATTGACAACAAAGGAACAACAACCACAGCGACAGCAACAACTGTTGCCAACTGTCCCACACTGACCGCATTTTATTGGCCTCCTTGGGGCGGTGGCCGGGCCTGCAGGGGACGTCGCGAGGGGGCGGCGGCTGCTGATTTGACTACGATCGTTAAGGAACCGCAACAATAAACAACAACAACAACACAACATCGGTAGCCACAGCAACGATAAAGGCATCAACAACAGACGACGGCGACGAAGGAGAAGAAGAAACGACAACAACAACAAGGAATCGATGCAGGAGCAGCAAACGTTTATGAAAGATTCTCAAATTCTCCATAAAAATATCTGGAATTAAAAATTCGCATTTCTTTTCGAGAGACAGAGGAACGTGGTCAAGAAGCGAGGGACGATGAGGGGATCGGACGGCATCGGTAGACCACCGGCTGATTTCGCAGAAGCTGCCGGCTCGTTGGCCTCAGAACTTGATGAGGCGTCAGTCCATAAGGTGCACAGAGAAAGGAGGAGGTAGACGTGGAGAAGAGAATGAAGATTGAGATGGTTTTGATGGTCAGTTATTGGTTGATTCACTATTGGGGTTGTGAAAGGAACTCAACTGACGAGAAGTATTTTTTAGGTGAACTTTTCTTTTTCTCTCTTTCCTCTTATTAGTTCTTAATAGTTCTAATATTCCTGATAGTTCTAATACTCCTAATAGTTCTAATATTCCTAATAGTTCTAATACTCCTAATAGAATTCTCAACTTTTCCTTGTTGCCTTCAAAGTTCTTTCCTCGACTTCAAGGATCTTCCTCCTACATTGTGATTTAATTACAACTATACTTCACTCTGAGCTTTTTCCAAGAACCTTTCCAACTCCTTTCTACCGTCCTCCACTATAAACCTTCTTTCGATTTTATTGTCAGTGTCGATATTGTTGTTGGTGTTGTTCTTGTTGTTGCTACACCCCCAATTCAACACTCACTCACCCCAAAAGCTTGACACCGTTCAAGCAACTCACACTCTCGCCGGCCATTCGCAATGGAAGCATGTCATGGCCCACATTTTCAGAGGTTCATTCGCACTTCGACCCCGCTCCCGGCACCACTCGATACCCTCTTTGCAAACGCCTCTGTCTTAGGCTCACCCCGCCCCTGTCATCGCCACCGCGCGACGCTGGGCTTGTCGTCAACGTCGGCGCAGAACAAGTGTCTGGAAGTTATGAGAGAGAAGTATTGGCAACGCCGCCCACTCAGAGGCTCGCCACTGACTCATTCAACGGTTTTCGTTGTTGTTGTTGCAGTTGGGTTAGTGTCTGTTGTTGTTGTAAATGGTTGAAACTTGCACTTTTCCTAATTAAATTTACCATCATCGCAGGTGGCAACGCTCCTCGATTCGGCTGGTGGAGGTGAGTGGGGAGAGGGTCGGACAGGTGCGCCGAGACGAGTCGAGCACGAGACCTCGCTGTGGCCACGCTTCCGTTCGACTCGCAGTGGGTCGCAGCCGGGTGCGGGCGGCGAACTCTTGTGGCTACGGCAAAGTTTTCCGACTTCCGCTTGAAAACAGTCCGACATTCGACAAAATGGCGACCTTCGTGCTCTCCGCTTCGCCCCACATTCCGAGCATTTCCGCTTCACTCGGAGGGACTTCATCGTCTCCTTGAAGAGACAAGCCCTCGTTTTAATTAGAGGCCGCACTTTATTAAATCGAGCCTGTTGTAAACCAACTTTCGGTTGTCTGTCTTTTGTTCCATCTGCCTCTTTCTCACGTTTGTTGCTGGGTCGAGAATCAGTCAGAGGAGCTGTCAAGTGATTGGCGCCTCCCTAACTGCGTCCGACAGCTGCCCGGGCGGTGGCCGCGACGGAGGCGGCGTCTGAAAAGGGTTCGATGATGAATGAGCAGACGGCTCGATCAGAACGAAACAAAACCAGAGCGATCCGATTGCGAGGTGTTGCCGCGGAGTCGAGGGTGTTGATGGCGTCAGAAATGGTGTTGAGATTCATGCGATCTCATTCTCTCAGGCCACAAAGGCGGCGAAGTTGTCGGGAGGCGGCGTGGAGGAACAGAAGAAGGATAAGAGGAAGAAGAATCGTTCCAGGTAAAAACGGCAATTAACGCGAGAAGACATCGGCTCAGAAACAGATCGCGCCGATCGTGGTTGCCTCTCATGAGTCATGAGAGAAGAGCTTGGGCAAAGGATGAATTGGCCGCAATTAATTAGGACATAAACTGGGGCAGCTGCCAGCAACCAGTTCAAGGCTTCTCGCAGAGATCCTCATAGATCGTGGTATCATACATATCGTTTATAGTTATTCTACATCCTCTTTGTTAACTCTTTCCATCGATTCTTTGGTCGATTGTCCACTCCTTCGATCGTCTCACACTCCTTCGATCGTCTCCCGCTCCTTCGATCGTCTTCCACTCCAGCTCATCCACGGAAGCGACCCATTTTCCCAACGGCCTCGGGCTTTGATCTAATTTCAGCGTTGCCGAGTGCCGACCAGCGTTGCCAAGTGTTTGCCGTCGAGTGTCCTGCTCTTGTTTGCATATCGGCGATTCCATCGCGACCGGTCGTGAATGTCGTCAATCGATGAGAGCGTGCATCGAGTCCACTCCACCTCATCGACGTCGTCATCACCATCATCGTCTTCTTCCTCTTCGTCGTCATCGATGTATTCTCTATCGTCATCATCATCTTCTTCTTCGTCATCATCTTCTTCTTGATGGCCCAGCCATTAAACATTTATTAACAATTTTCCAATTACGTAATACATCAGAGGAGAGTGAGAAAGCGAGTGAGTGTGTGACAGAGAGAGGGAGAGATTGTAATATGATGGGTGTGTATTTGCTCAGCCCGAGGTAGTCATCGACGTAATAATGTTGTTGTAGTATTTGTTGTTATTGTTATTGCATTTGCCCCAATAATTGTTGTTATTGCAGCCCCAATAGCTGTTGTTATTGTAATCAAATGTTGTTGTTATTGGCAGATCGATGACGTTGTCAGCGGGGTCTATCGGTGAGAAAAATTAGCTCCAGCCAACGTTACTATTAATCACCGACGACTCATGTCGCTGAGGTTGTGTCTCCACCGAGTCTGGGCGGTCAGCATGAGAGGAAATTTGAAATTTAAATGCACCGAGACTTGAGTATATTAAATATTAAGATATTCAATTTTAAGAACGATTAGTTCTCACAACCCGATCATGATCTTGATAAGCAACAACAAGGAATGCTTCCAAGAAGCAGGTGACATTGGTTATTAAACATGTTTGTTCTTTAACCACCGTAGGTTCCCATGATGCAGTGGTTCGATTTTGCGAAATTCATGTTTCTTCACACGATTCTTGTTGTTTTCCTCCAGAGCTGTTATCGGTAATTCTCATCCACGACCCTTTCCATGAACGATTATGACATCGTGTTCCGATGACGCATGCATCCAAAGAGTCACCGTTGTTGTTTTTCTCTCTCCCTTCCTCCCCCGTGGGGTTTCTCTTTCACTCATGGCAAAAGTGTCAAGAGCGATAGGTGTATAAATTAGTTATTGACGTCTGCATCGACGACCCTCTCCTGACCTCTCCGATCATCCTCCCTCCCTCACTCTGTCCACCCTCGCCCTCGATCACCTTTGCCATTGATGTTGTTGTCGTTGTTATTGTTGTCATCGTTGTTTTCTTGCCTCTTCATAGATTGCGTCTTGAACTTAGGTTGAGCTGATTTTTTCACTCTCCACTCAACACCTCTCTATCCATCTCTTTCTACAGGCACGTTCTCTTTCCTTCGATACCCCTTTCTTTCTTTTCATCATTCTTTCGTTTATTGACGGCGTGAGGTGGCAGATATCAATTCGTTGTTTTTGTTTTAGTTGTTCTTTGTGAGAGTGTTGTTATTACTGTTTGTGATGTTGTTGTTACTATTGTTAATGTTGTTGTTAATGTTATTGTTAATGTTGTTGTTGTAATTGCCACCCAGTTGATTGTTTGACACAAGTGCGAAATTTTTGCCAACGTCAAGACGATGACGACAAGAAAGAGAAGGAACTCGATAAAGAGTGATTGAGGAAGAGGTGTGGAAGGGGGAAGGGTAGTGAGAGTAGAGGGAAAGAGAGAGAGAGAGGGATACGTAGGCACGATGAGGATGATGCGGATGCCGATGACATTAGAGGTCATTAGTTGTTTCGTTGTTGTTTCCTTTAACCACATTTTTCTATTATGTCGTTGTTTTTGTAAGTGTTGTAGATGTTAGAAATTTTGTTGTTTTCATAGTTGTTGTTATAGTTGTTGTTATTTTTTGTTGTTGTTGTTAATTTTATTGTTGTTGGTGTTGTTGGTACTATTGAGTAACTGTCAAGCATCAGAGACATCTTCTTCGCTGTCACCAGAATATTCAGCAAATGCCAATGATTTGTAGTTATTGACTATTGTTGTTGGAATTCCTTTTGTTGTTGTTGCAATTTCATTAGGTTTTGTTGTTTCTGTTGTGTCTTTCACATTACGGTCGTTTATGTGTGATGCGAGATGAGAAAGTGTTGTCGTTGTTATTGTTGTCTTGTTCCAGGCCCCCGTTTGCTCCTCATCGTTGGGGTCGATATGAAATCACGGATGATGAAATGAGAAGAGGCGGCTGGAGGACTTGAAATGTCATCGGTTATTTGAAGACTACGATTGAGTTCAAAAATAGACTTCGCTGACGTTGAACAATGAAAGTTACTTCAAGTGAAATTTTTCGCATTCTATTGAATTCTATTTTAGTCGTGTCAATAGAGGTAAATAGATATTATGGATAGACAAATTCTTTTGAATAGCCACTCTCATAATAGTCAGATAAATGAATTTTCTATAGAATTTTTCTTCGCCAAATTTCGATTAACATTTCAAAGATCAAAGGTACATGTTTGCGCTACACGTTTGTATTAACAATTATACGAAATTCCTGTTAATTTTTCTCTATTCATTATTTTCAACCTTTCGTATACTCTTTCTTTCCCAGTGCTATTGTTTTCCATTGACCTAGTGACGAGTGGAGGATCCTCTTCGTTGATACGTCCCAGTTTCTTCTCGTCCATCTCCTAGACATGATCTGTTCCACTAAAGAATTCGTGAAAATTCCATTCCTTAGAATCTCCTCTAATCGCCTCCTTCGTAGATTTCGCCTCAATCGAACTTTCCAAGCTCTCTTTCTTTCCACCTCTCGCTGTCGCTCTTCCTCTTTCCCACTCGTTGTCTCTTTCTCTCTGTCTAATCGGCCAATCAATTTCTGTCCCACGAGAAATCTGACGCCCCATAAATCAAGAGACGATTCCACGATTATTTACGAGGCGTAAGATTAACCCGATGACTGCGAGGTAAAAAGCGGGAACAATGGGAAGACGACGAAGATGAGAAGACGAATTCAACGAAGACGAGGTGGAAACTAATGTGAAAGAGGAAGAGAGAAAGAGAGAGAGAGAGGGAGGTCGAGACTCTCACTTTTCAATGATGGAATGGATTCGCGGGCGTTACAACAAAAGTGGTCCATTAACCATCCAAACAACAACAATTACAACAGTACAACAACAACAGCCGAGGTAACAAGAATCGAAAAACAACAACAACAACCATGAAAACGATGTCCACCTCATCGACGCGGATGGATCGAAATGTATGTCAGCATGTCAACATGAGCGATAACAAGATCATCATCGGCAACAGCATCTTCATCATCATCAGCACGCTCGTCATCGACATTACAATCACGGCGGCACCTCCGACATCACCGACGTCGTCAACAGATGAGCCGTCGTCGTTCCCGCCATCGGTGGGTCCAACATGCCGACGCCATACACGAAGAACGAGGCCCGGCCGGAACAAAGCCCGCCTAAGCCGAGGAGCGAGACTAAACGGGGCTCATTTATGGACAATGGAATTTGTTGGATCACAGCTTGTGCCAGCAGCAGAACCTGCCAACGACAACAGTAACAACTCCGACATCATCAGCAACACCCAAAAGTTGTTTTTCACGAAGACAACAGCGAAGACGATGGAGAAGACGCGGGAAGAAGAAGAAGGTGCTCAAGTAATTGTTAGATGATGGACCGTCAGATGATCGGACAGACGGACATACGGACGGACAGACAGACTGTCGAATGGTTGAATAGTCAGATTCCAGAGTCCATCATCCGCGTCCAGAGCCGTCAGTTCATCGTGCGAGTCCATCACTCGATCAGAGTCCATCAAACTGCAATCACTCAATTTGTGCCAAAACAAGTCAACGGCATCTGGCGACCACCTCCTCCATATTGGTCATAATCGCAACAATAACAAAAACAACAGTGAACACCACAGTGTTTGTGACAGTGTTCGTGGGTGAGCTTGTGTTGGTGGGCAGTCGATGCCACGGCACGTTTGACATCGGGTCAGCGGCGTCTGGTGGAAATCCAAAAGAAGAAGAGATTCAGATGGAGAGAGGCTGATGGAAAGAAACAGATGGAGTGAGGCAGAAGGAGAGAGAGGACTCGATAAATCGGAGTCATTAGCCAGGGTGGAGGGCGGTTCAGGAGAAGATGAGGGGTTTAGCTTGAATCGAACTATCGCGGTGGCCACTCTCCAGAAGGAGAGAAGGAATGCAGATCGAAGGCGGAGTATAAAAATCGAGAGGAAGATGAGATAGAGAAGGGAAACAATCTCTCACGCTGGTAACAAGAACCCCAATTAGAGTCGAAATGCCAGCTAAAAACAACATCGAGATCATCGTCGAGAAAATTTTACCAAAATTAAGTAAACTTTTGTTAATTCGACGGCGAATGAAAACAACAAAAACTTGGACAAAGAATCGCAATAGAAATATGAGAAAAATTCCTCGAAATAATCGAGGAAAACAACAATAAAAAGAGATGAAGAAGAAAACAAAAACACAACAATCCAAAAGGGAATCCGATTGATTAATTGACGTATTTCGGACACCGTTAATTTCGACTCCAATAAATCATATTTCAAATGTGGACCCCTCCCCCTTCTAGCCAAAGAACTCCAAAACCCTCTCCAATACAAATACCATCGTATCTATATCTTATATACAAGACTACTATCATTACCAATACCATCCGATACCGAGGTTGCCAATTTATCGGACCCTGGTCTCCACGACGATATGCGAGTTCTCAATCGAGCTTCGAAAGCTCTGCGGACCAAGAAGCTCGTCATGGAACAAAGCGACTCTAACTAGACTCTTGTTTGTTTAGCTCCGTGGAAGCGATGGCCAACCGTCTGTCTGTCTGTCAATCTGTCCATTTGTCCGTCCACTCGATGAGGTGGCAGATGATTCAATTGCCGCTGCCGCAGACCTTAACCCTTGCCGACTTGGCCTGGAAATCGGACCCCGCTCGAGTGGGGGACTCAGATGTCTCGCCTTCAGCATCGACATGGGATTCGACATCGGCTTATTAGCCGCAATTAAAGGCCTCCGTCCGAGGGGTGCGGGACGGGTCTCAGCTGCCCGAGCACGGCGCTCTCGTCGGCAGAGCAGTCGGCGTCGGGGCGAAGGCGTTGGTTGCTCGTCACCGTGATTTATCGGCCATTGATTTCGGCGTATGTCTGTCCATCTGCTTCGCGGTCGGCTTATCCGCCTCTCGGTCTGTTCAACCGCCTCTCGGTCTATTCGACCGCCTCTTGGTATGCTCAACCGTCTCGCGGTCTGTCCATCTGCATGTCTATCCACTCCATTGGACTCTCTCGCTCTCTCTCTCTCTGTCTCCCACGTGACCAGCTGCGCAGTAGGTCGATCGATCCCATTGAGCTCTCGGTCTCTGTGGTCATGGATTTCGCGCGGTCCATAATTAAAGGATTAAAGACCCTGATGCAATAATTTCTGAGCTTCCGGCTCTTAATTGGATTTGGCGCCGATTGCGATTTCGGGAACCCGAAGGCCACCCGCGAAAACATTGGGACCCATTGGAATCTGGTCAAAACTTGTTCATGGTCAAAGTTGAATGACTCAATGAGCAAAGATCTATGAATCAAAATCTGAAACTACGGCTGGAGTTAGTAAAGTTAAAGCTATAAATCGATGAAATAAGGGCTAATCTGAATAACCTATAGTTTCCAAAAAATACAATGGAATGGTGAATTTCCTCTAATTTCTCATAGTCTTTTGACATACTTTATGCCTTCCTTCCTTCCTTCCTTTTCGCTTACTCTTTGTACTTTGATCTCTACTAATTTTTCCATTTGTCTGTTATTCGAGATCAATTAGCCGTTAATGTATGCAAATTAATTTGATCACCGCGCCCATTCCGCCTCCAGATAAGAGCGATCGGGGGCAGAGAGTACCGAAGAGATCCCTCTGTAACTTGGTATCGGTCCCTCGGATCGGCCACGACCTGAGTTTATATCCAAAACACAAACACTTTGCAACATGGAGAAAACTTGGCGGAAAATGTCTTCAACGTCGCATCATCGTTAACTCAACAACATCAGCAGTAACAATATAAACAACAACATCAGAATTAACAATAACAACTACAACATCAAAAGTAACTACAACAATAACGACGACAACAATACCAACCAACTGAGAACAACACTTGCCAGCAACAATGGAAATAAAAAAACAACACCAAACAACAGCAACAGCATCTTCACAATCGCTGGCAAAATCAACCAGAAAAACCTTTTAAGCATCTCGCTCTCCGTGCGCCTGACCTCGCCCATGTGACCCCAGATTGCGACGCCCCTTCCTGGCATCCATCGCCAACCATCCTCCTGCGATCCACGCCGTTAAGTAAATTAGTTGGTTTTGCTCCTCTTCGTCCGCCCTTCGTCCTGGTCCCAACGACCATCAGCATCATCAGCATCCTCATCCTCGGCGCAACAAGTCAAAAATTAGTTCGCGTGCGGGAGTCCGTAGGAGGGGACGAGGAATGAGGGCGTGGGGACGGGGGTTGGGCAACTTGTTGCTTTTAATTTGTTATAGTTTCGCTGGTGCCGTGCTCCCAACCTCCCTCTGTCTCTGCCCTCGACGGGGACCCACGATCCGAGCCCATCGCGACGTCGCATCCCATCCCATCGTCGTCGCTCGCGCCCGTCGCTCCTCATATCGTTTATCGTTGGCGAGATACAACGACCGATAGTCGTCCGTCTGTCTGTCTGTCCGTTTGTCTGTCGGTCTGTCGGTCGCTCGGTCCGTCGGTCGGCCTCTTGTCGAGTCCTCCGAGACTCCGACATACAATCAACGGCCAGCTCCATTCGGTGTCGTCATCTTCATCTGCGGATGAAGCCGCGGATTCCGGTCTCGCCTCGTCTCCAGCTTCGTCTCAGGTTTGAATCTCACCTCGGTCTTCCTTTTCGTCTACTCCATCCTCACCTCGATCTCAAGCCCCATCCTCGCCCCGATCTCATGCTCCAACGCTGTCCCCACCAGCCTCCGCCAAACTAATTCCCGTCAACGGAGTCTGGGCCAAGTCTGTTGCTTCTCCGCCTCAGCTTCGACTACTTTCCTGGCCACCTCCCAAGCCCTGCCTCTTGGACTATCTCTCGTCCCCTGACTATCTCTCTCTCTCGCTCACACTCTTCTCGCTCTCTGTCGCTCCGTTGCTGCGATTGTCGTGGTTGCTCTAGTCATCTGTTGCTGCTCCTCCATCGTCGACACCGGCGACGCTGTCGTTGTCGTCGCCTCGAAAAGCTGTTCCTGCTGTGCCTCTTGTTGTTGTGTCTCTGGTCGCAGTGTGTCACATATTTGTTGTTGTTGTTGTTGTTGGTGGGCCATGCAACAAGTTGGCATGCTTTTTGGAAACCCACCGCTCTGTGTGTATGTGTGTGTGAGCCTGTGGCCGGTAGGAGCCTCACCCAACCGAAGGCAGAGAGAGAGAGGGAGAGAGGCAGCCATCCGCGAACCCGGCGCTCGTTCGTCGCCAGTCGACTGCGACGTGGCGGCAAAGTGCATAATTGGTTTATTATTATTTTTACCATTATTTTTTAGTTTTAATCCCCTTTCGTGCGGCGCCCACCTCCCGTTGACCCCACCCCGCGCTCTGGCCCCCTGCTCCTTGTCGCTGTGACTAGGATTTTGGCATCGTTCGATTCGACTGCTTATCTTCTTCCTCCACCCACTCTTCTTCGCCTGCCTATCACCCCGATCCCATCTCCCTTCCTTCGTCCGTCACCGACCCCTCCTCGATTTTCCTTTTCATATCCCGCCCCTCGTCCCGACGCCTGGTCACCACGGAAACGGCATCGACTTCGCCTCGACTGTCATCTGCCGAGCAGGGTTGCCACGTTGTCGTCGTTGTAATCGTCATCGTCTTCGCCTCGGTGTCTTCGTCATGTTTGACTTCGTGTTGCCACTCCATTAGTTTTCTCGGTATTTGCGAAAAAGTGGTAGAAATAAAAACATATCTTCCCTCTATCTCTCTCTCTCTCTATCTCTGTCTCTCTGTCTGTCTCTAACTCTTTTCCTCGTGCTAAGGTGTGTCGTCAATTGTCATTTGTTGTTGTTCTCGTTGTACTCCTTCTTTATAGTTGTTGTTTTTGTTGTACTCCTTCTTTATTATAGTTTCGCTATTGTAGCTGTTTTTATTATTATTGTTGTACTTGTTGTTGTTTTTTGTTGCAATTGTTGGTATCTCCGTTTGTCGTTTGTATCTTCAGTTGTCGTTGCTGTGGAACTGAATCCTTCTCTCATCAATTCGGGAAAATATTTCCGAAACGTTTGTGTTGTTTTTGTTGTTCCGAGTTGAGAGTTTGGAATTTTTGTCTGACGGTGAAATTTTTCGACCCTTCGATACGATTCCAGATCCCTCCATCGAGATAGCCATGGCAACACCTCTCGTTAATATTATTTGCAGGATGAGTTGTGTGATGGAGAGAGAAAGTTTTCATGAACATGAAAATATAGAAATAAGGAATTTAATGGCTTTTTCGATCCTTTAACTTCATCATGTTGGAGCCTTCCATAGTTGGTAAAGTTTTTAGAAACCTTTTCTTTCTTTGATATTCATCGTTCTTAATACTAGAACGATTGGCTTGGGTCTCGCATCATAAAAAAAAACAGTAATAAATCGTGATTAATTCATGTTCATTCTCAAATATCATAATCAAATTCCAAGTAATGGTTGAATGTAATAATTTGCACCTAAATATTAATTAATTTAGTTATTACTCGAGTGCTTTTTCATTCTCTCTTTGTAAAACCTCTCGTAAAACCTTCTCTGTAACCTGCTAGAATCAAAGAATTTTCCAGCTCCGTTTTTGTGCAGTTGCCGAAACAACGACCACTAACAATTAAGATTAAGAATAGCAACACGATCATTATTGGCAACACGATCCTTATTGTTGGCAACAACAGCAACGAAAGCGACATTAAAAGAACCTCACCTCAACCGACACGAGCGCCACCCACCCGACCATCGGCTGCCCCACCACGCCGCAGGCCGGGCCATCGATCGGATCGCATCGCATCGAAGTTGGCCAAAAAAGGCGAAAAGTGCGATGGGAGCGAAACAGCTGAGAGGGAAAAGAGCGAGACGGGAAGAGAGTGAGACATGAAGAGAGTGAATGAGTGAGTGAGTGAGAGAGACCGTGGTTCGATTTTCGCCAATAATTTACGGGTTGCCCATGAGCAGATCAATGGAGGAGGGGTCGATGTCTGAGGCGGGGAAACACTTCCTATCGCTGCGAAATTAATTTGTGAGGCGACCGAGACAGCGGCGGGAGGCGATTAGCGCGAGAGACACGTCGTCGTCGTTGTTGCCGGCGATCTCGAATGTTGTTGTTGTTCTGATTGTTGCTGCTGCTGCTGCTCCATCGCTGATTGCGTTGCAATCGTTGAGTCAGGTTGAGTCGATCGACGCCGATCGTTGGGTGTTTAGCTGTGAATGTGGTCGTGTTGTTGGTGTTTTTTTTTGTCGGTTTTGTTGTTGCTGCAATTGTTGCCGTCACAACCTCAGTTGCCATTCTCAAACCATTTGCTGCCGATATCGATTTTGAAAATGCAAGTTTATGGAAGCTTTTAGAAACGAATTTTATTTTCATATCTTGCAATTGGACTATCTGTTTTTATGTCTGTCTGTCCGTGTTCTCGTTCTCTCTGTAAATGCCCATTTGTCTCTTCATTCATCGGTCCGTCTGTCCATTTATCGTTCTGTCCTTGTGTCCTGCTCAGGCCTTCTCTCCATCCATCATCCTCCATGGCTCTCCATTCGCATGTCTGTCCTTCGGTCTTTTTCTCTGTCTGTCCATCGGCTATTCATGGATTTTCCACTCCGTCTGCCCATCCACCATTCGTGAATTTTCTTCTCCGTCTATTCATTTGTTGATTTTCCTCTCCGTTTTTCCAAAATTTCAAATGTCAACGATCCGTGTGGATTTTTCATTTCGTTTCGATTCTGCCTCTGCTCTCGTTGTTGGTCTGTTCGACTTTTTGTCGGTTTGTCTATCTGTCTGTTTGTCTGTATATCTGTCTTTGCGCCGGTCGTTGGTGGCAATGCGATGGTAGCCCACTGGGTGCGCTCTTTGAGGTTGGTCCCATGACAGGCGGCTGCTCGTTCGGTTCCCGCGCTTTGACAATTTTCAACGCCTTCGTCTGGTGTCTTCTACATCGTTGTTGTTTTTGTCGTTATTGTCGCTGTCTCTGTCGCTGTTGTCGCTGTCGCTGTCTCTGTCGCTGTTGTCGCTGTCTCTGTCGCTGTTGTCGCTGCCTTTGTCATTGTTGTTGCTGACTGTTCTCATCCATTGCTGCTGCTCCCGTTACCGATGGCTTATGCCATTGCTTGAGTCTCTTGCTGATGAGTCTATTTATTGGGTTCCAATTGAGCATAGCGTCATTTCCATTTGGCGGCACAACCAAATTCGACCCCTGCCCCTTCCCCTCCCACCCCTCCCTCCATCATCGACAATGCATTCCTCAGTGATGAATTGAAGCTACTGCTGCATCATCGCCTCCCTGTAATGGGATGGGTCTCGCGGTTCTGGTGAATTAATGAATATTTTTAATTAAAATATTGAATTATCGAAGAGTCGTTCGATAGGTCGTGATGAGGTCCAATGGAGTTTGAATAGGAGGTGGAAAGGGCGACGGGGGAGAAGGAGACGAACGATCTCCCCGCCCCGTGAGAATCGCGAACTCACTGCATTCCACAAGCTGGGTAGTTGTTGAAGGTGGGTCTGATGATCGTAGATTCTTTGGCAATTAGCGAGAAAACCCGAAGGAAAATAATTACCGAACCACGATTCCACTGGGCCTCATGAGTCCAATGACGACGACTCCAACGACTCGAACGATCCGGATCCGAGTCCGTCGAGGTCTCCCACTGAAGAGCGAGTCCAGGCGACAGAAGACCATCGTGCGTAGACAGCCGATCATCGCGATAGCCGAGATCGTTAGATAACTTCATCATCGCTGCCATAATCATATTTTGCCGTAATACTGCGGCAGCGACGACGACGTCTCCGAACTTTACTGTCCAGTCACTTAATTACCTTGCTCCCAGGTTCCAGCGCCGTGGTCCCCGATCGTCCCTATCGTGGAAATGGAGATTCCTCGATTGTCAACTCATCCGCGGAGGCAGCAGCAGCATCGGAAGCCACGACGTCGTCAGAATCGTCAACCATCGGGCGATGCAGTTAACGTAACTCTGGCCAACGTAATGCGGACGCGAACGCTAATGCTAATGTCAACGTGAGCATTGTGATTGTCATCGCGGCGAGCAGAACTCGTTAAGTGTTCTCCGATATGGCAACGCCAGCCCCCAACGTCAGGTGACGCGTTGACGGGCGGACGAGTGAGCGGAAGGTGATCGAAAGCCAGAAACAAAACAAAACCAAGACACACAACATCAGCGAAGACAATGATAACAAAAACAATACTTCTGTAACAACAACACCGACCGATATGTAGAATATGAAACACAAGAAATGGCCAGCGATTATTGTTTATTTATGTTTTTCGAAAATTCCAAACAAACCACGTCGTCTTCAATTAACGACGACGACAACGACGCCGATCGTCCGCGAACAAAGTATCCGTTACGGTCACAGACTCCATTAGGAGCGAGCGACAACAACATGCCGGGCAATTCCAATCACTAGCAACAACATCGTCCCCACCACCAATAACAACATTATCTCCAGAGCCAACAACAACTGCGGTTGCTCACCACCCAGCAACAACAATAACAACAATAGCATCATAGTATGTAAATAGAAGACCGAAAATGAAATTAAAACTATTCATTAACTCTTTAGCTTTGTCAGGGAGAGGGAGAGAGAGACAGAGCAGAGTAAGAGAGCGAAAGAGGGAGACGGAAGAATGAGAATGGGACAGAAGAGTGAGAAATGTGGTGAGGTGGAGGTGGGGCGAAAAAACCCCATCATTCAGTTGTCTTACACGAGTACTCAATAAAGCCGATCCCTGCCCCTGACCCCTCGTTGTCCGCTCCCCGCCTGATGGCACATCGACCCGCCGCCCTCAACAAACAAAGTGCGAAGAAATGTAAACAATTCGGCTGGGCCAAAGCCGCAGATGATGAGATGAAGGAAGACTGAGACAGATGGCGAAGAACAAGACAGAGGGAAAGAAACAAAACGTAAACAAATCAAAGACGACCCAGTCATGGTCACTGCCGTACATTGTCCGATAGATTTCGGTCGTGATTCGAAGTGATTCAGAGATTTCATCAACAAAGACAAAGATGTCTATCATCAGGGGCTGCTCGTGATCTGCGGCAGGATGAACGTACACCAAACTCATCTTCATTTCAGTAGAGAATCGAATCAAACTCATACTCATTTCGGTTAATAATCGATTCAAACTCATACATTCTCATTTTGGTTAATAATCGATTCACGGTATGCCTAAAAACCATGAAGTCTTCTCTATGAGAATTTTATGTCCATAATTCTCCTCACAGTCTTCTAGATTCCTTTCCATACATGGTAATTTCAAATGATGAATATTTCCAGGGTTAGTGTAAGGGTTATGAAAGCCTTTAACTTTCTAAGTCTTCACATCTTCTTCCCTGGATAAGGTCTTCAGTTTTCATAACTATCAACGAGATGAAAGGAAATTCCATTTGGCCCTAACTCCTTCTTCTCTCCTACCAGATTTCAAATAGTATCCCTTCCCGTCCTGTCGATCGCTCGATTCCGTCCGTCTGTTGCTGGGGACGAGGCTGTCGCAACATTGTGTAAATATTTTCCGATCATTTAAGAAGATCCCATCAATAAATCACCACAGCGGAGGCTCTCGAAGCTAATTAAAAACCTCGCATGCAATATTGCACGGACGACGCAAAGGACGACCAGGAGTTGGAGGGAATGGAAGACACTCCCGCCGCAGCTTATTAAAGTTTTATTTGTTTATTGAATTGGTAATCGCTCAGAAAAGGAGAGAGCCGACACACGGTGGACAAAGACAAGATGTGCGACAGAGTGAGAGAGGAAGACGGGAGAGACAGAGAGAGAGGGAGAAAGAAAGAAAGAAAGAAAGAAAGACGAGGAGAAGACATGGTCCCTCACACGAAACGAACCCCATGTTGACCGGCCGGACGGCCGCAGGCTGCGTGCAAGTGATCAGCACTCGAGATCAGCGGCTTAACGAGATTCACGCGCGACTCCTCGTCAAAAGCAGTCGAGGGGGTCGGGACGTGGAATGGGCCGAACGGGGCGGAATGGGATGCGATGTTCCTCCTGTCCATCGGCGTCGATAACTGGTCGATAGCCGGACAGCGGGAGACAAGAGTCGCCGTGCAGTCGCGGAGGACGAGAATAAGTCGGTCCCTAATTGCTGGCCACTTCAGAACCCGTCGATCCGTGATGATCCGGCGCTGGGTTCCTGCTCGGTGTTGGTTGGTCCTCCTCATCCTGGCTTGGTAATTAAAATGAGTCACAGCAGCCCGCATCGCAGCCGTCTGAAGGCAAAAGCACTCGAGCGATTGGGATGCCGGTTGTTTGCGAATTTCGAAAGAGGCCGATGTTTGCCCGAGACGTGGTCGCTGTGCGTGAGAAGCCCATCGTCTCCATCCCGCCATCAATGCGGTCCATCCATCCATCCATCGACCAACCATCGATCGATGAGCCGAGTGAGCGATCGATTATTGTTTAAACTGTTTTTAAATTCGTTTGCGACGAGTAAATATTATTCTTCAATTTATGAGCCAACAAGCCAAGAGGAAAACACTCATCGAGAAGATCGAGAGATCTCTGGGTGCTCACTTGCTGAGGAGATCGATCGGTTGTGGACGAGAGGAGGAGCCGAGGATCGCGATCGGGTCGAGCAATTCGAAAGCGACCGCACATCAAACGTCGTTAATTTATTTAAATTAGTTAAACGCTTCGAAGTCTCTATGAAACCAGCCGCATCATCATCATCGCCATCCATCCTCATCGTCATCATCATCCTCATCATTATCATCATCCTCATCCTCATCACGATCATCTTGCTCATCACCAACTTTAGGTCCGGTCGTCATCGTGCGATCATCTCGGAGATTCGACTTTCGATTTGCTTTGCATTCTTTTAGCTCCCCTTCTGTCCTCCCATTTGGCTGATCATCTGTTCATAATGTCTGTCCGTCCACTCTTATGTCCCTCTGTTTACTGGACCCTCTTTGCGTTCATGATCGGCTCGTTGATTGTCGTTTGGCGTATGATTGACTGTCCGAATGACGAAGATCGGTTCAATGGTTTTCTCTCTTTCGATGTTGGGAATTTTAATAACCAACCGTCCACGATAATGAGTCTGTATGACGCCGTGATTGTTAATCGTTTGTGATTGCGATTATGATTTAACAGTTTTAAATATTGTACTCCGGTCTTTCGTCTCTTTCTATGTGATTTTAGGCATGCGGAAGTGATTTAGAGACAGCCGTCGAGCCGATGTCGAACTCTTGATCAAGAGGGTGGGGAAGGTCGAGTGTGATCATCGATCTTAAGGAGCATAAATATTTTTAATTAGTTATATTAAATCATTTTTCAGAATATTATATTCAGAGAGTTATAAAAAGAAATAATCCCAGAAAATGTTATTTTAAATTTTATTGGAAAACTTCTTTATACAGTTTTTCGTTGTGATTCCAAGTCCAACAAGAATATCATGGAGAAATATCGGTTGATCGATAACGATTTCTTCACACAAATATAATGCCTCGTCTCCGTATTAGGCAAGGCACTACATCTGAATCATCCTTTGGCTTTCATTCGATTTTCTCTTTGTTAATTAAGAAATTTTTTTCTCAGCCACTTTTACACTTTTACTCTCCAGTCTTCTACAGTCTCGTTTCCTTCCCGTGGAACTCAGTGCGGAAATCAATTGGCTCACAAATTGCCTTTCGCGGATCGTAATCACAGAGTCGCGCTTGTATCACAAATCATAATCGGACAAAAATCATACACCTTCCTTTCCCAGCGACACCGATCGCCCATCGCCATCGTCGTCATCATCATCGATGGCGCCGTCGTTCGCACCAACGGATCGCAGCGGCGAAGGTGAACAAATTTCCACGCACCGTGCACAGGTGCAAAAAACTATGCAACTCATTAATTAGATCAGTGGTTCAGTGGTTGGCACATGGAGCCGCATCGAAGGCTGGCAACGTCGTGACGTATCATCGTTGAATCACTGCATCAGCTGGGGGAAAACATGTATGTATAAACGTGCAAATAATAATTGCTCATTTGCACTGCCTCCGCCACAGAATCCATCGAGTCCACCGAGAGCTCATTTTCCCATATAAAGAGCAGGCATCCTTTCAGTGACGGACAGACGGACAGACACACAGAAAGACAGACAGACTCTGGGATACAGACAGTACAAGGGGCGCTCTATGTGCTCTATAAAAGGCACGAATCTCCACTTAGCGGCCTAGGCGACGTGCTCAACGCGCAGGAGACAACGCTCCATCTGACGATCGCTCCAGCCATCGAACGAACGGTCGATCTTTGCACATGGCAGACAAACGCATGTCGGGCGATTGGACGGACGGGAACCCGGTCGATTGGACCCCGGTGGGGTGGAGAGTGGGAGGGAGGGAACGCCGCATGGTGCAGTCGAAGGTGGCGTTAGACGCACTGCCATGTGCGGCCGATCAGATCTAGTCCAGTAGTCGAATTGGAGCGAATTGAATCGAAATCGAATTCGCAGGGAAAGGGATCGGAATGGGGCGATTGGGAATGGGAATGGAAAGCGTGGCGCGTAAACGAATTCCTAATTGAGATATTGTGATCGATCGAGCGCCGCATCGAAGTCGCATTTGGAGGCTGTGAATGGACAGAAGGAAGGATTGGTCACCTGACCACAGTCGGTCGGTCAGTTCGGTGGGTTGGTAGCTCTAATGCTTCTGGTGAGGCTGAAGGTGATCGTGGTGGCCGAGTTGAGGTCCACAACGTCGAGTGTTCATGATCCACTTGTGTCCATATTAGTGCGTGGCGTCCGAAGTTGGATCTCGAAGTTAGTGTAAATTGCGCCTGATAACTCGTTGAGATTGTCGCAGAGCCTCCTGCTGTGCGCGATCTGCGAAGTCAGCGTGCAGTGTTTTTTATACCCTACACCCTGTGGGTAAGGGTATATTCATTTTGTCCTTCCGTTTGTAACGCATTAAAGGAGAGGTCGTAGGTATGGAAAAGTATATATATTCTTGATCAGCGTCACCTCCTGAATCGATTTAGCTATGTCCGTCTGTCTGTCTGTCTGTCTGTCCGTCTGTCTGTCTGTCTGTGTGTCTGTGTGTCTGTCTGTGGAAATAGATTTTGTGAAGAAACGGTAAGAGATACTGACTTGAGATTTTGGATTTAGTATTTCTATATTAATAAGCTACTTGTATGTAAAAATGGGCGTAATCGGTCAACGGATACGCCCACCTCCCATATAAAGCAAAAGGTTTATATGGGATATCTGGTGAACTATGGTATATATCGAGATGAAATTTTGTATGTGATCATGTTGCACTGATACGAGTTTAAAAGATAAAAATGGAAAACATCGCCCATCGGACACGCCCACCTCCCATATAAAGCAAAAGGTTTATATAGGATATCTGGTGAACTATGGTATATATCGAGATGAAACTTTGTGTGTAATCATGTTCCACTGATACGAGTTTAAAAGGCAAAAATGGAAAACATCGCCCTCCCATATAACGCAAAAGTTGAATATGGTATATATGATAAACTATGGTATATATAGAGATGAATTTTTGCGTCTGATCACCGTATCACAGATACGTACCACCGATACCACTTTACATGCTAAAAATTGACAAGCTACAGCTCAGCTCAAAAGCTACAGCTCAATGTTGGATATGGTAAACCATATAGGCAGTTATTAGATTAAATATTGCTACTAAGAGTTCCCAAGAATCAAATGGAAAATATCTCTTATAGGACACGAGCACCTTCCATACAAAATCGTAGATCTACAAGAAATCCAACTACTTTATGGATGTTATTAGCTGATGAAAGGTGGGATTGAATGCAAGAAGAAAGAGACCACATCCATCTGAACCTCAATGGACGCCCATAAAAAATTGATTATATCCTTTCAATATAAACGTAATGAGCAGGTGACGATTGAGAGAATACAAGCCCTGCTGACGGGATCACAATCCGCAAAAGTCAGGGAGCTACATATCTCCAAATGGCTGTTCATCTTCAAAGTGGAATCAGTCACGCGGCACTATATGTTGCTTATAGTAGCGCAGCAAGTACTTCTGGACTTTATATTGTTGAAAATTTCTACCCTCTCAAGTCTGTTGTTGAATCAGATTTTGTCTGCATTGAAATGAACATCTAAAATATGAAAAGCAACTAAAATCATAATGTATTTTATGGCACACAAAAAATCATCGATTCAATTATTCTTCCATAAATTGCAGAGCTTTAATGCGCACTTCCAAGATATTAGCAATGGCACAATGCTGCAAACACCAGAACTACTTCGTTTTGTAGAAACATGGGCCCCTATAAGATTCCTAACTTCACTCTTATTCACAGATTAGACAATCGACAAAAAAAAGGGTATAATCGTGTTTGGAATACGAATATAGCTTCAAATATATAATTTACTTTTGAAAGATGCCACATTTGTGAAAATCGCACGATGGAGTTAATAGCATTGAAGTGTAATGATGCATTTTCACTAATTATTGATAGAAATTCACTGTTTTTCCTTTAATAAACGTTGTATGCAGGGTGTAGGGTATGTAAACTTCGGCCTGGCCGAAGTTAACAGATTTTGCCTGGGTGGACCAGGCAAACCGGGGGAGCGAAGCGACCCCGGTGCGCTAGTTACACTTCCAAATGGAATCGCTTTGCGCTGTGTGGCAACACTTTGCGCCTTAATCCGAAGATTTTTGATGATCGATTGCGTGTCTTGAGCGTGGTTCGGGGGCTGTGAGAATGGCTTTTGTCATGGCAAGAATGGTTTAAATGATAATATAAATTGGTGTTGAATCGATGAATTGAATTGATTCCTCTGAATTGAACGGATTACTAACCGATCGAACCAAAGAACATTTAGTAGTTAGGATAAGAAATGGTTCTGATGGAATATGCTGAACTCAGTAATGATTATTCAAATTCCTGTTTTCGGTTATCATGACAAAAATCATCATCATATCATGGTGGAAGGCCTCCAGGATGAAGAGAACCTGTTCACCGGAGAATAGAAATCCTTGTTGCTAACGAGATTTCTTCACCCGGTTTGCCAAGTCCAATGACTCCGCTTAACGATTTCATAAATCTACGGGATAGAGGGAAAAAGGAACAAGAAAAAAAAGACAGGAATTAAGAAAACAACACACACCGCTTACCACTTGCTACCGTCGTCACATCGGAGAGAAATCACACGCTCACGCACACTCTCCAGCGACTTTTGCCCTCTGGGCAATCTGTCAACACCAGATCCGGACGCAGCGACGGCCGGACGGACGGACGACTGGGGGACCGAGACCGGGAGCCAGGCGACGACGCTTAACGATCCGCCGTGATCCGACCTGAAGCTGGACGAGCTCACGCGACGCGATAACGTGACCGTGCGAGGATCTCAGATTGATTCGTTTGCCTATATTTGGACGGGCCAAGTGAGAGCATTAAGGAGAGTGAATGAGCGGAGATCCTTTTCGGGCCCGGCCGACGATCACGAGGATCAGCCATCAGTGGAGCCCATCGGATGAGATCATCTGGAGAGACCCGTTGCGGGGGTCTCCGTGATCGGAGAAGGTGCGAACACGACTGGCTTCCTCGTTCCCGGTTGATGGATTGAGCAGCTGGTGCCGACGAATTAATTGGCATCTCCTCGCAGCAGACGACGGGCGACAACGCCGTGGTGACGATGGCCGACGCTCCGTAGAAGATCTGGCGAGAAGCGCCACTCCTAAAATGGGGGAATCGCGAGCGCCGACGCGGCCACGACGAGCCTCCGACCAGAAGCAGCAGCCAACAACAACAACAACTACATGGATGCAGCACCTACCTACGTGGAGCATGCGGCAGCCACGACGACAGCTTGGGACAGAATGGTAACGAGCCCGTGGAGCGGGAGAAGCGCAATGAGCTCCAGTGCCGTGCTCCAAAGATGGACATTCCTGTGCGTGTGGAATTTATGTGACACCACCACCATGGAGGATGGAGCCTGCGCCGATTCGTCACACATTTCGGTGTCCTC
This sequence comes from Coelopa frigida, assembly GCA_017309665.1. Taxonomy (NCBI): domain Eukaryota; kingdom Metazoa; phylum Arthropoda; class Insecta; order Diptera; family Coelopidae; genus Coelopa; species Coelopa frigida. The sequence continues at coordinate 34,518,724 of CM029561.1, read as the reverse complement.
TGGCCCGGGGAGGTGCGTCGTTATGCTCGATCTGATCCCGAAACTGGGGCAGTCGTTAGCCCAGGACCAGGACTGGAGGCGGTGTATATAATTGCGCATACATTACGGACGTCAAATCGTGGACGGTGGACGGGGGGGTCGATCGGCGGAAGGGAGCCGATGGGAACTGCGGCGAATGCGCGGCGGCAATCGTTGTGGTTGTTGCTGCTGCCGCCGTTCGATCGCTTTCCAACTGGCCGATTATCCAGTTGATCGACATTGAGCCGCGTCTCTCGGAAATTAGGCCCAATTTTCGATGTCCGTCCGCACGATGTCGGCCGAGAACACAGGCAAATATGTATGTGGCATCTCCGACAGACAAGTGTCGGCGGCTACAGAAGTGAAAGAAGGACCCGGTTACTTTCCGCTCGCCAAAACGGAGATCGTTATAAGCCAGAAGTGTGTGTGTGTGTGAGTGCATCGAGTCAAAAATAATATTTATTACATATTTACTTACGGCGTCGAACATGTTATTTGCACGATTAAATTGATCAATGATCGCTACGTTTCGCATATGTTTCGTTGTCTCTGTCTCTGTTGCTGCGGTCGCCTCCCCCCACGACGCCTGCTGCCACGACCTCTGGGTCCGGAGCATCCTCGACCCCATCGTCGACACGATCCCTTCTCGCGTTTCCCTTTCGGAACGGGTTTTCGTTGTTCTTCACGGACGATGATGTTGCTGCTTTTGCTGTTGTTGTTGCTGTTCTTCCCCACCATTCGCGGCAGCTCGACGACTCCTGACTCCTGCTGCTCCTGCAGCAGCCACGCCACGGCTCCCGCCACTGCGATTCACCGCTTCACGCTTCGCGCCAGCCCAGCCGAAAATCATTGACTCCGACTCGGACTCGGTCCAGCTCCAACTCCGGTCGCAGTTCCAACGTCAGCCCCCTTCCAGCATCGCATTCCCGCTCATTTGTTTTTGTCGGAGTCGCAGAAACGCTGCGAACAGACGGACGGACGGCGGACAGAACAGAACCAACGGCAGGCAGACAGATAGAAAGACAGACAGACAGCGAGCGAGGGCAGGACGGCCAAATGGACTGATCCGCCGATGGACCGATGGACGGATGCAGGAAGGTTGCCTGCTTTTGCGTGTCACGTACAAGCAATTCGCATGTTCCAAAATGCTGGACATGCTGATGATGCATGCGCTGGAATGAGACATGAACGTACACATGAGTGGATCTTCCTCTGTATTAGTGTGTGTGTGTGTTTGTGCAGTCAACATGTGTGTGTGTGTGATTGCAGAGCCCTCGCTAATGATCCCTGAGGAGGCTGCCCCGCGGAGAAAGAAGTGGAACCGAACCATCAGCAGTCATGAAGTCAATTACAATCCAATTTCAGGTTCTGACGCCGACTCGAGACGACCAACGCGAGCTCCAACTCCGGCCTCCTCTTCGCCTGAGTCTCCACATCAAGCTCAGCCTGGTCCGAGGAGGCCCGATAATCTGGGAAGGTGAACTCTTCATCGAGAAAACCATCAACGGTGGAGATGGATGCGAAGAAGGAAGTCACATGGAGGAAACCTTCTTATGGGTCTAACCTCCGCAAGGGATCGATCGAAAAGGTTTACTTCTTCCACATTGGCCAAGAACCCCGCGGGAAGGTCGAGTGTTCGCTCGAGGCCCTTCGGACAACCGAGCCTGACCTTCTGGAAGAGTCTGTGTGGAGTCAGACACCTTCCGTTCTTCCTTCCCTCACGCTTCATCCCATCTCTCGGCGTTCCGGTTGTCTTCGCGCCGCATTACGTCACGCCTCCTCCCCCCACCTCCTCATCATCAGTCCAAGGGAGGAGGCGAAGCTCGAGACAGAAGAGCAATAAAGAGCTCTGAAATTCCTAAGCTATTCGGAAATTAAGAGCTGAAGACGAGTCCTGCACCGACCAACCGTCTGTCCTCCTCCAATCCTTCCACGTTATGCTTTATGACCATCGATCGCGGCAACAGGTGAAGGGCCGACAGCGAGACGGGCGGCATACGGCGGACGAACGAACGGCATCCTCATAAAATCATTGAAAACATTGTTAAAATGCATTTCATTAACCTGGACGAGACCGAGGATGAGGCCAAGGATGAGACCAAGGATGGGGTGGATGCGGGGATGCGGGGAGGGGAGGGGAGACCGTGCGAGTTATGCACGAGTCGTATTTGACTCCGAAGACGCGTATCTCAATTGGTTCTGGAGATGTGATGATGAGAGCTGTGAGGATTTTCAACGAATTCTGGCTTTTTTTCCGTTTTTGGCTTGGACTCGGTTGCACATGCGCCCGACGTGCCCATTAGACGGGCGCGTTTAGGGTTCAGCGTCGGGGTCGCGATCGCGATCTTTCAGCAAAACCACCAACAACAACAACAACGACCATAACACCGATAAAAAATGCAAAGACGAGAAAACAGAAGAAAACGGCGAACCTCTGGAAGTAAAAGCATTCCTGCCTTCGCACGTCGGCGCTGGTCTCCGGCGGTCGTTCCCGGCCACTGCGTCTGGTCCGTGGGGCGCGCTCGAGGAGCGGCGTCCGCAGGCCGAGGACGGAGGGCCGACTGCGTGCTCTATAGGTGGTCATTATCGCCGCTGACTCCACAAGTTTGTGGCCGCGCTGGCGAAGGATCAGGTGAGGGAAGTTTTTGTGTGGTGATTCATGGGGATTTGCCTCATTCTCCTTGTTGTTTTTGTTGTATAGTATGTTGTAGTCGAGACGAAGATATTGTTGTTGTGTTGTATTCGAGACGAAGATGTTGTTGTTGCATTCAAGAAGAAGACGTTGTTGTTGTGTTGTATGCGAGACAAAGATTTTGTTGTTTTGTAATGATTTTATTTTAAAGGAGTTTTTTGTTGAACAAATTTTCGAAAACTAAAATGATTTCGCATTCTGCGTTTCTCTGAAGCAACAGCAACAACATCAGGAGGAACCTCGGCCATCCCTTCCCTTCTCCTTCCCTTCCTTTCTCTTTCCATTCGCTCGAGGGTCTCGTCGTTTGCTCCTTTTTGACCGCATTTGATTTGTTTATATAGATTAAACGCAGCCGATCTTGATAATGATATCAGCCGACAGTGGACACCGATTCCGGGGCCGTTAACGTGACAGCTCTTGGACAAGGAACGAGACGAGCTGGGACAAAATGGGAACGGAAGGATCCACGCGGCACGAAGAGTCGCGTCGTTTCTCAGGCCGTGATTTACGCTGGGCTGGGGTCTGGACGCTGGTGTCTGCCGGAGTCGCGTTTTAAGAACCTTTAACTCGGCTTTAATTAGGTGAAGAACGAGTGGCTCAGACTGCGGTCGGTCGGTCGGTCGCTTGGCTTCGTTCCCTTCGTTCGTGAAGGAGCCGCCTTTTTTCGGCGGATGGGTTTTATTTTTATTGCTGCTCTCGTGGTTCGAGCCTTCTGTGGTCTCTCATTTGTCAGCACCGGGCAGTGGTGACAAATCTCGAGCGCCTTTTTCTCCGACGTTCTCCAGATCTCTCTTGATGGCCTCCAAGAGTGATTCACACTTTCTGCAAAGATGCGAAGAGCTCTTTGGATATCTTTTTACTGTGGGACATTCTTTGGCGTTTGAGGTCAAGACGGACTGACATTTTTATCAGCAGATAAATGTAGTTTTATGTTTCATTTTGGAATTTGGAAATTCAAAAAATATCAACATATTGTTTTAGTTTGGTTAACAATGCATTTGTAATTGATATCAAGACATTTAAAAATTTTTGGGATTTTTATGAATAAGTATTAGTTACAGAAAGGAAAAGAAGGATCACTCATTAGAAGCTTCGTGTTGGTACAGAGAGAAATATTTATGTTCCATATATCTAAAGGAAGCTAATCCTACTTTGGTTTAAATCTACCAGTTCTTCACCAATTGTTATATATCATATACTGCATGGCCTATGTTCCCCAGGTTGAAGTGCATATAATCCCAGTACTTTGGTTTGTCGCTGCAAGTGTTTCTAGAAACCTTATAACTTCCCCCACCTTGGCAAATCCATCCGCTTTAATCCCACCTTTGCTCCTCACCCTCAGCCATCGCTCACTTGACGACGATCCCTTCAAATACCGTCCACCACGCATTCCGACGAGTCTGCGAAATGGCCTGCGATCCACAAACCCTGATCTCCGATCCGCGATCATTCGATCGTGTCGGGCGGCAGGAAACGAGTTCCTTGAGAAAATGTTCGCTCTGAAGAAGTCTCTAAATTAAATATCCTACAAAATGAGAGAAATAAAGAATGCACTGGGCATCGAACGCCGATGAGACGAGGCCGCCGATCGAACCCTCGATGGCGGATGATTGCATCGATGGTGATCCTGATGATGAGAATGCTCATTATGATCGTTTCGATAATGAGGATGGTGAAGTGAAATAAGAAAATGATTATTTCTCGAAAGATGATTCTGATGATGATAATGATCAGGTAGGCGATGATGAGTCAGATGACGATCATGACGATGGTGGGAACGATCATCGATTTTGTTTGGAATTTTTGTGAGGCTGTTGTTGTTGTTGTGGCGTGGGTTATTACACCATGTTGTTGTTTCTGTTGTTGTCTCTGTAATTTCACCGCCCGCTTAACACCGGAAATGCAGTTGTGCTCGGAAAATAGTCTACAAAAATTATGGAAAATTGTTGCCGCCGCAGAAATTGTTGCTGCAACAATTTCATTTTCATCCTCCGGTGTGGTTGGTGTTGTTGTTGCTGCTGCTGCTGCTGTTGATCTCGGTCTCACGCCTGCCGACTGTTTTGATGCATTTCGATGAATGAATGAATGAGTGAATGAACGAGTGAATGAATAACACAACAAAAATTACAATAACAACTACAACAACTACAATAATAACTATAACAGCACCGAAATCACCGGCTGCAGCAACAACAACAACAACAAAGAACAGCAGAAACATCTTCGGCGGCAACAACAAATGCAAGAACAAAAGGAGAAAAAAACATAAATACTTTTGTTTTTGCAAAATTCCGATATCGTTACATTTTTACGATCATTGTTGTTTTTGTTGTTGTTGTTGCGATTTTATTGCCATTGTTGTTCGTCTGGCTGTTGTCTCTCTCTCCATTGTTCGTACTCGTGTGAAGCTGCTTGTTGTTGTTGTTGTTGTCGAGATATTATCACCGACTGAAATTGTTGTTGTGAATTTTACGATCCAATTTGAAGAGTTTTATTGTTGTAGTTGTTGTTTTGTACCCTCCTCCTCCTCACGCCTTTCGGTGAGTTTTATTCACGTTTTATCATTTAATTTCCATCGTGTTTGGCTCCGCTAAATTAGTTGTTTCTCTTAAAATCAATTTTATTTCGAATCTGTCTTTCGTTGGCAACGCTTCGACGTGTTTCGAGTTTCGCTGAATAATTGATTGGATTTAATTCAATTTTTTACGAATCGTTAATTATGGATTTTTACACTTGCCGCTTTATTTTCAAATCGAAGGTTTGTTTTTTGCTAAGGCTTATTTACAGTCGATTGAGGATATTTTTTTATTTATTTTATTATTTTTGTGTTTATTTTTCGTTCATTAATTTCACATATTTTTCTTTTCTCATTGCAGAAAGTGTGAGCTTCGCAATCCATTAAAATATAATGTTTAATCCTATTCTCAACTCTTCGTTAGGGTTTTTCGTTGAGTTTCTCCTCTCATCAGCAATGGATCTTTCGTTAAGTCCCCAACGAACTCGCATCGTCCGGCAAATCCTCCGATCGCTGACCCAAATCCACTCCGATAACTCATCCAATTATCGATGAAAAAATCGCCGACATTCCTTGACGTCTCTTATCGACGACGACTTACCGTGCGCATCACTGAACGAAAGAACGAATGGACGAACAATCGAGCGTCCGACCGATCGATCGACGGGACGAACGAGAGAGGTCGGCTTACAGCGGTTTCCGTGGAACCCGCCGATCCACGTGAGATTCGTGCACGAATCCAATCGGCCAGAGGATGGGGGAGAGGGGAAGGAAAACCTCAAAAACAAAAATAACCCATGCATAAGAATCCGATACTGGGCGATCGATAAAACGCACTCATAATTGAAGCCCCCGAAGTCGACCAAAGGTTAAAGACTTTAATTTATTGCTTCCGGATTTGTGCCGAGTGCCGCCCTCTTCCATCTCCCTCCCTCCATCCATCATCGCGATTCCATAGCGGGCTGTGCGGTCCGAGCCCTCAACGCATCCCCAACTAATTCGGGATCGAACCGGATCGGGCCGGAGTCTCCAATCAGATCGCATTTGAAGCCCTTTCCACAAAGCTGATTAGCCATCATTATGCGAGTACATAAGTGATCGAGTGAGTCAACGAGAGTGAGTGAGCGAGTCGATGTGAGTGTGAGTGCGCGAGTGGGACGGAGCGATTCCACAGTCTCCCAGGTCGCCTCACACAATCCCAACGCTCCGTCAACCCATGCCATGGTTTCGTTCGTCGTTTGATTGATATTCGTTGCGAATGTTTGACAAGTTTCACAATAAAATGCTACGGAAATAGACTCGGGCTCGGGTACCTGTCGGCCTGGCCTCGTCTCGTCTCAACTGACTCTGACGATGGAGTCGTGGTCTCTTGGATGCACTTGCAAATATACGTACCGTGGGATCGATTGGGCAGAGCCTTCGATCGTAGGTTGGAAGTTGGGTGGTTGGTAAGAAAGAAAATGCATTGGAACTCATTAGGATCATGTAAGTTGGGAGCTCAAGAAGGATTCCTCCTTGTAGATGGAAACATCCTTAAGGATCTCGAGGGTATTGCAATTAACCCCACGGTTCCGGAGGTTCCTCGGTTCCTGCTGCGGCCCACAAGACCCCAAGCAATTGAAGGCAAGAGAACGTATGAGCGATCGAATCGGGTGAAGGAGAGAGAGAGAGAGACACACGATTGAGTGAAGGAGACAAACGAACTGACAATTCGTTGCAGCTAATCACGTGCATCATCAATGCGTTGTTGTCGTTGTGGTTGTTGTAACTGTTGTTGTGACATTGTTGTTGTTGTGACATTATTGTTGTTGTAGCACTGTTGTTGTGTTAGCATTGTTGCTTTTATTCTCTGTTAATGTTGTTGACTTCTTTCATTTTGATTGTTGATTTTCGCTGTTGTCGTATTTGTTGTTGCCGAAGCGATTGTTGCTCCTGCAATTGCTTGAGGTATCGATGCAACTGCAATTGTTGCTGAAGTCGGCACCCCGACATCGACATCGTTGTTGGCGGAGCTGGAGTTGGCAACGCGGTGCATTGTTGAATATTTAAGTGATCCTCCTTCTTCTTCTTTTTCGTCAGCGGCTGCATCGACGATCGCAATTGTCGCAACATTGAAGATCGCTTCTTAAATGTCGTCGTGCCACAGAAACGTTATGCGACATGCTGCGGCGGTGTGGCATGTTGACGACAACAACAACAACAAGAAGACCAACAACAACAACAATGGAATACCAACCAATCGTCGGAACGCCCCACCAGCCTCCGCCTCCAGAGGATCAACCGACAACCGACGACGATCGGGTCGTGCGATGCAAAGTGTTTTGAATAAGTGGCTCGGTGCGAGGATTGATGGCTGGCCGTAGGAGTAAGAAGGAGTGCAATACCAAAGGGGGCGGGGGTGGTTGTTGGTTTGATTCAGCCGATCCCGGCCCAGGGGTTCGTGTGAAGGGCCCGCGATCGTTTGGCATGCATATCAAGTGCATGTGAATGTGGAGGCACGATGACGTCCTCCTTCTCCTCCTCCACCCACTCCTCCATCGCATGATCCTCTCGTCTCGTCTGTTTGTCATCGTTGTCGTCGTCATCGAACTCGTCGTGGACGTCTCATTGTCCTCGGTGTGGATTTGTTGTCAAGTAGGATTTATCTCAAGCTCCAAACTATTTTCGGAGCAAAGTGAAGTGAAGATGACCAGACAAGCGATGGATATTGAGCGTTGATCTTTCTCATCCACAGTGGTAGTCTATTTTCTGTGATCGCGGGGGGTCAGCCTTGGGGAGGTGAATGCTTCCATTCTCTTGTTGATAACTCACCTCTTCCTCCCTTTCGAACTCATTACCCTTCTCCGCTTCGATAGCCCCCCGCCTCATCGATCGCCACCCACTTCCCAAGTGGATCCAAGAGAAACTCTTGCCTTCTGCATCCGACGTGAACGATTATCTCTTGTGATCGATCCTCGTCCCCGGAGACGGCGGACGCAGAGACCATCAGCCGGTTCAGTGGACAGCTCCTGATCGCCCTCAGTCGGGGATGGGGGATCGGTTCCGCCTGTCGACCCCTCCATCATCGATCGTTCGTCCGTCTGTCCGTCCGTCCCTCTGTCCAGACGTCGCCCCATCAGTGGGCCATCCGGCGAAGCAGCTCCTGATCCGGATCAGATCATCCCGCATTAATTTAGCGATGCGCCAGATTCGTACACGATCGTCTCCACCGTCTTCACCCGCCACCACGCCCCCCGCCACCCTCGGATGTCGCCACCCTTGTCGCCCTCGGCATCTGCGAGAAGATAAGAAAATTCTTTTGTGCGATTTTTCTTTGTTGTTCTTGTGGTGGGACTGATTTCGTTGTCGTCAGTTGTTCGTGTTGTTGTTCTTGATTTGTTGTTGTTATTCTTGATTTGTTGCTGTTGTTCTTGTTGTTATTGTTTTTATTGTTATTGTTGTTTTTTGCTGTTGTTGTTCTTGTCTCTTGTCATTTGTGAATGGCGTCGACGACAGGTTTCGGTCGCGATCGTGCTGCTTCTTCATGACTGATGTTGTTGTTGTTCCTGCTGTCGCTTATGTTGTCGTTTATATTGTTGTTATCGTTTAAATTGTTGTTGTCGCTTATATTATTGTTTGTGTTATTGACTCTTTTGTTGCTTTTATTGCTATGTCTGTCTGTTCTTGTCTCTCTCTGTTGTTATTGAAGTTGTTCTTTTGCTGCCTTCGCTAATGCTGTTGGTTGTTGTTATTGTTAGTATTGTTGTTGTTCTTGTTGTTGCTTTTGTGGCGTCCTTTGATGCCGCTGCGCAGAAGCGTGTCGCCAATTGATCGTGAGTTTTACTTGGAAAAATGTCGCGACAACTAGGAGTAGCTCCAGGCGTCTCCATAGTCGAGAATGCAATCGGAATTGAAGAATTGCCTCGAGACGCGACGATCAAAATGAAGCAGAAGAAGAAGCAGCAGACGAGGAAATGGTGCGACGATTCCAGAGTACGGCGAAAAGATCGAACTGAAACAACAACAAAAAACCAACAACTGGAGCCACAACAACTCCATCGATTCCAATGCGAACAGAGAATTCATTAGATGATGGTCAGAGGGGAGGAGGAGACGGCAGAAGGAGGCGTGGTCTGAGTCTCCTCGAGCGCCCTCGTCGTGGTTGTGAAGTTCAGGGACGACGACATTGTCACCGTCGTCGTAGCGCTCATTAAGGATGGAAATTATTGGCAACACACGACGAGACAACAGGAAGTGGGCTGACGACTGGAGCCTGGAACGATCGGAAAGAGGCAGCGGGGAAGCGTCTACTGTTTGAGTGGAAAATCCAGTCGTTAGGGACTGGGATCGTGGCGAAGGTAGGTCATGGGATCGAGAGAGAGAGAGTGAGAAGCAACAAGAGACTCTTTCGCTCTCTCTCTCCCCACACAAAGAGAGTCCTTTGACAAGGCCTAATGGTGAAACGATGAAAACGAGGAAAATGAACTCCAATCAGAAGTCGCCTGTGAAGGTGAACGAGTTCCACAAGAGGACGTCGAGGAGAAGAGTCGGCGGAGACATCGCCACATGACCATTTGAGGCGATGGATCTGAAACTGGAGCGAACTCCACCAGAGACGGATTTTCAATGACATCGATGTCAACCGATTGTATTCTGATTATCCGCAGTTCATCATCGTGGTTGTTCTCATTGTTGTTTGCGCGGTTGGCAACTCTTGTACGTGCAGTTGGCAACTCTTGTCCGTGCTGTTGGCAACAACAGCGGTCTCCCACCTCCATGAAGCCATGACTGACGAAGCCATGTTTTTCCAAATATGAAAATCACGATTCATAATTTTCATTTAAGCAGCGACTTCTGTCTGTCTCTCCATCTCCTTCTCGTTGATCCTCAGCTGAGCAGGAGGCTCGTCGTGCTCGCCCAAGTGGCCACCTTTTCGATCGAGATGCCTTCATCTGGCCACGCTGCTGATTGGTTTCATTTGTGGGCCGCGATGTCGTGTCAACAGCGGCGGTGAATGTTCAACATTTTGGTGAATTTGTTGAGAATCGTTTGTGGATGTAATCGATGAAGGTTTGAAAAATTTTGTACAAGCAGAATGAGGAGGATGGAGAAGGAGTGTTTGGTTCTGGTGAAAATGAGTTTAAAGTATTTGTTTGTAAATTTAAATTAATTTTTTGTCTCTGAGATTCTTCTAATATCATATAAATAAGGATCTTTAAATTTCTACAAAATATCCAGAGGTCCTCTGAGGAAACCATAAGAGGTTACTTTCTTCATCTGAGTTTCAGCATCATTACAAGATCTCACACCTCAAATAAATCCTCGTTTCTCTCGCGATCGTCATCATCATCCTCCTCTACCCTTCCCCACGACCTCCTTCTCATCGCGGAGATCTCCGCTGTGATCCGCAAATAAACTGCACTTGAAACCAGAACCCATTCGTGTCCCGCTAAGCCGTGACTAAGTGGATGACCCCGCCCATCCTCTGGCAGGGGGCGGGGCCGAGGGACGGCAGGTCTTTAATTTGAGTTGACATTTGGAATTAAAGAGACTTCTAATTAGTTGTGCTTCAGCGGCAACGACATCGACGAAGACAACGACGACGACGAAGAGAAGAACAACGTCGAAATGTTTACCAATTATATTTGCACTTCAATCGTGGAACCACGAAAAGCAGTCACGCAACCGCCCCACGACCCGCTGGACCCGTCGTCTCCACCCGCCCCTCACCCTTCTCTCATTCCCTTGGCCACGATCGTCGTCAGAGCCGTTCAATATTTGCCGAACTCATGAGGAGAACTCGTTAAAACCATCAACGTCATCGTCATCATCATCATCATCTTCATCTTCGACAACGGCAACAATTGCAGTCGATTTCGGTTTGTGTGGAGAGTGCAAGAGAGGGGGGTGAAGGGGGTTTGGCCCAGCCCCTTGGCCTGATCTTGAGTCGCTTTGTGTTTCTGTGGAAAAACAAAGAGAAACCCAAGGAAAACAATGCAACACAATGACCAAAACAATACCAATAAGAAGTGGAAATATGTATAGAAGAAGAAGAAGTCGATGTTTGAATTGGGAAAACGCATCTTTCCTAAAACAAACGAAAACAAAATAACAACAGCATTCTAACACCTGAGTGTTTGGAAAGAGTTGGGAACCACCACGAGAAGCGAACCGCTTCCTCTTCTCCTTCCTCCCTCCTCTCTTCTCTCTCATCCTTCTCTCTCGACCACAGCGAGTTTTGTCTCAAGTCACTTAAGACTCAGACTTAGCTGTCGATACTCTGTTTGCCCCCATCATCATCGCCCTCATCATGATGATCATCGTTGTTGCTGTGGTCAATCGGTCGCCGACGAGAGATTTGAATTCCACGAGCTGGGGCTGGTTTTTGTTTTTACATTTGGCCGAGAATCGTGTTCCTTCCCCGCGGCGCGACTACGATTCTTCTGCTGGTGGTTTCATCTGTTTGTCAGGTGCAAATAGTTGGCCCTCCTCCTCCCCATGCTGCTCGATCGATTGATCGTGGTGAGCAACAACAGGCGATCGATTGTTTTCGGTTTCGGTGTCAATCGTTTGGAAATCCTAAACCCATCGAAAGTCGGACGGACGGTGGTCATCGACCGATTAGGGGGAGGATTCGGGCGAACAATCGAAGCAACGAGGGGGGAGCTCACAATGGAACCACGCGTAATTTATGCAGCAATGACAGCTGCTGTCAGGCAGATCGTCCGTCCCCGCTCCACATCCCGCTGGCCATCCATCCATCCTTTCATCGGATTGCGCAACAAACCCAATGGATCGAACGACGCAGTACAAACCGAAGCCAGTTCCCACCTCATTAGGGTCGCCTCAACGGGCAATTAAAGCGTATTCGAGAACACGATCGCCTCCGAGGAACCCCCGAGCACCCGGCGAAAGAATCGATCGAAATCGGGACAAAGCGACGGTGAAGCCGAACCTAAACCCATGAGATACGACGACAAATGGCCCGACCGTTGACGAGGTCCGAAAAAAACCTCCTCCTTCTCCTTCTCGGTCCCACTGAAATCGACGATGAGATGATGGGCCCGATGGGCAAATAACTTCGGATAGAAGTCGTAAAGCCATCTACTTCTGTATCTTTAAAATGCAGTTAAATAAATTATGAGAAACTCAAATCAAATCAAATCGAATCGAACGAGCCGAGATGTCGTCCCATTTTCCGCTCCCGTTGCAGGGAAATTTATCGGGCGATCCAGTTCTCGCTGAGGTCGCCCTCGGCTTAGGCGTTGATCCCTCGGAATGGTCCGCCGGCCAACGCAGTGGGCCGCCCTCTAATCCTCGCTCGAACCTGGATTCGAACCCCTTTCCGATCATCGCCCCCTTCACCTCGCCTCGCCTCACCACACTTCACACTCAATTAAGCGCATTTTGTATCTGACGCCGTCTGCGTCGCTACGTTCGATCGGATGCGGCCAATCGACTCGACTCGATTCGTGTGGATTCGGCCCTTGTCCGAGCCCCGTTTCTCTGAATAGGATGAATGAATGAATGAGTGAGTGAGCGAATGAATGGCTGAGAATTGTTTGGGGCCGCATAAAAATCACAACAATAAAGAGATACTTTAGTATCTCGATCTCTGGAGGGAAAATCGTTCTCAGCTCATAAAGTATCTAACTGAATCATCTTCGTTTCTCGAGGCTCTTTCTTCTTCCATTTCCTCCTCCTCCTCATCTTCTTCTTCGCTCCCTCGCTGGTTTTTGTCTCTTTTTCCCTCTTTTTGAGATTTTGTTTTTTTTCCATTGCTCTTTTTTGTTTTTGGTCTGAGAATCCGTCGGATGCCGATTGCGAGATGCTTTATTTATGATAAGTAAACGATTCGAATGCGGCTTATTAGAGCAAATGGAGCAGACCCGCGACCAGCGATCGATCGACGGACTGAGAGAAAAAGCGGGGAAATTGTGAGAAGAAATCGAAATCTTGGTACTATGGATTTGTCAAAGACCGGAGTGAAGATTCCTTTCCACTCAGTGTAAGAATCGCTGGCGTTGGTCGCGACGTCACGACACCGATCTCTCTGGCGATTAAAGAAGTCTCCCAAAGAGACAGACAGATGGACAGACGGACGGACGGAGGGATGGACAGACAGACAAACGGACAGACGGACAGATGAGCCATGTATTTGGAGTTTGATTTTTTTATGAATTCATTTCGTCGACTCATCCGACGACGGCGATGATTGTCATCGTCCACGGGTCGTGAACGGATACAGAACAAACACTTGGAAAACACACAACGAAAGTCAAAGCGACAGACAAACAGACGGACAGACATACACAAAGGCAGACAGACAGACGGCAGGGCGACATTGTTTTGTCTGCCGGACAATGATTGCATTCCGAGGGCCGAGATGACGATGACGGCGACGACTACGACTACGACTCAATTCGGACACCCGCCTGCGCCCACGCGAAGCCACGTGGGATCCTCAACAAACACCGTCGGCCGCCGAACAATGGGTCGAGAGTTCGAGGGAGATCAACATGAAAATCAGTCGAATGGTGGAATGGAGCCGGAGACCCTCAGTGGACCAGCGGGGGAAGGGGGCTGGGGATGGTAAACATTGTCGCGGACGCAATTAACTGCGTTTTGATGATCGTGTCATAGCTTCAAGTGAACTCTCGAAAGATGCGGCACTTGGCCATCATATCCGTGGGATACGGATGCACCCGTGAGATATATATGTATGCCGACGATATGAAGAGGTGAAATTGACCCAGGGCACACGTGAAAGGGTCGACGAGCAGTGCAACAGAGAGAGAGAGAGGGTGAGAAGTGGTGACTATGACCGGAGTCTGACGTTTAATGATTCTTAATTAGGTGCCGGTGACGATCCACGGGATGCGACCGTTCTATTACCTCATAGATACAATGTCACTGTAACAACAATGACATCACTTTTGAACAACGCAAGCAACATTAAGCACTATTCAACAACAGCAACAACAACAACAATCAGGGGCGGCAGTTCCTTAGAACTTCATCCCAGCATGTATCTCTGTATCTGCATGTTGGAGAATGTATGTACGGATGTATCTCTGTAAGCAAGTATCTGCGCATTTGTAAATTGTTTGAATCCATTACGATTGTGAGAAATTCACAGAGAAGCGCGAATGGTTGAGATAGAAGTCACATGCATTCCCTTCTATCGCCTAACGTTTCTTCTTCCTCCTCTTCACGGCTTTCATGGCACCAACTAGCGCCTGAGTGTTTAGTGTTGTTGTTGTTGTTTTACATGTCTCTGCGATTAAACGCCATGCATTTGGTGCGAAAATCGCAATTAAACTTTATTAGAATACAGCTGTATACGTAGTTGTTGTTGTTGTTGTCCCTCCATTGGGTATTGTTGTTGTTGTGCTAGAAGAGTCTATCTCTATCATCTCTATGTCCGGGGCTATAACCAAGAATCTCTGTGAAATCCCCTTCCCCTCCAACCGCTGAGCAGTAAAAAAACCATTTGCATTTTTCTTTTCAATTCATTCATAAAAATTTTATTTATTTTTTCTTTGTTTTTTGTTTGGTTTTTTTTTTTCGTTTTCTTTCGTTTAAATTTCAATTTCTAGATTCCTATTTATATATAGCTATTTATATGTATATCCAGTTATATATGTATACGATTTTTAAGACTCATTTCTTAATCGATAATTTATATATATGTTTAAATGTTATCGTTTTATTTTACAAGTGGATTGGATTGTTGTTGTTGTTTTTGTTTTCACATTCGATCTATAGCTAAATCTATATAAATTATTATAGTCTAGTACAAATAATAATAATAATAATAGGTATGTATAATATTAAGATACAAGTTTACAAAAATATGAGAGAAAATTACTTACGAAATATAATGAGAGCAATTTTATTTTTTGATAAAAAGTTAAATTATAAAAAATAGATGTGTTTAAAAGTATGTCTGTATGTGTGTGTGTGTGTGCGTCAACAATTTTTTAACATACAATATATACAAATTTTTATATGTATGGAAATAGAAAAGGGGAGAAACGAGCGATGTGGGGTTTTCACCGATCGGTTTTAAGTACAATTCTTCAATGGGATTTAATTAAGAGGAAGGAGTCGGAGGATGGGTGGAGGCGTGGGGGGCGTGGCATCATGCGTTCGATTGTCAACATTGTATCGTGCATATACAAACATATATTTATATTGATATATGATATAGATATTTACAAACTAGTCTAATGCTACGAGGAACCATTTTGCGCTTTTTCGAGAAATTCACATTGTTTCGCACATTGTTGTCTTAATTTCTTCCATTTCTTTTCTTTACAAATTTAACAAATTGAACAATATTTCAACAAAACCACCGAGAAGCACGGCGAAATCGTAGCGATCTCAACTCGTCATGTGCAGCGCGAGAACGAATGAAAGAGATATACATAGATAGAGATAAAGAGAATGAGAGCTCTGAGATCAAATAAAGACGCAAAAAATAATAACACAATCGAGTTTTTTTATCTTATTTTTTTTTAATAAATATTTCAGTGTTTTTTTCGCAGAATTCAGTATTTTTCAAAATATTTTTTAGTTGATTTTTTTTAAGTTTTTTTTTGTTTTTATAAAAATTCATTTTTTTGAACACTACAAAAATCGCTTACAAATAATAAATTCAATACATTTTCGTGGTCTTTTTGTCTTTTGTAAAAATATATATAATATATATATATAAAAGTATATAAGTGTGTGTGTAAAATTGTAATTTTAAATTTAACTTTAAATAAAACTAAATAAACATTTGATAGTTCTTGTTGACTTTTTGCGATTTATTGTTTCAAATAATTTTACAGTGTTTTTGTGAACATTTTTGTAGGTTTTTTTTTGTTACGTGTTTTGAGAAATGTCAAAAAATGCAAATTGTCTATGCAAATTGTATACGTAATATTTTGTTGTTGTTAAATGTTTTTTTTTTCCTAAATAGTAATAATATTTAATAGAGTAAAAATAAAAATAATTGATCACTATTTTTCTTGTCTTCTACTTTTTGTGGTTTGTTTGCTTTTGTTTTATAATTTGAAAAATTAAGCTAAGTTTTAAAAATATATATATAATATTTAGAAATTTATAAATTATCACTAGCTATAATGGGAGTGAAAGAGTGGAGTGGTTGTATGCATAAGCTACGATCTATGTCTATTCTAAATATATACAGCGCGCCTTTCTTTCGTCCGTCCGTCTGTCGGTCACTAGACAGGCGACCTCCACCCGATCTTCGGCTGTGGGACCGGAGTCACCAACAGGCCGAGGATTCGAGTTCTGTTTCTCTATTTACAAATTTTTGCGTTTCGGTCGTCATCTCCGGCGCGAAGTCTCATTTAAATCTTTGCTTCTTTCTACTTATTACTAAAATGGGTTCGGGGCTAATATTTTGTCGCATGCACAAAATTGGTCAGTTTCGAGACTTGTCTGGAAATTTAAAATGGAGCGTGGTCAGTGGGTCAGTGGTGTGGCGGTGGTCGTAGCTGGCGTTGTCAATAGTTCACAATTCGGCCGCCAAGGGCTACGGAGCCAACCACAAAAAAAATACAGGGTCTTTCAGTGCGGTTTGGTGTCAGGATTGTGGGTTGGTTGGTTGTGTTGAGAAACAAAAACAAAAATATATAAACGTATGAAATAAACAAAATGTCCAGCGGAATGCTTTGCGTATTCTCAGTGTTTTCTTTTTCTTCTTTCATTCCATTCGCTTCACACTCTGTCTGTTGCGCAATCGCTTAAAATTCTACTATTTTACAAACATTTCAATCATCAACTTCATTCAATTCTTCCGTCCGTCCATCTGTCCGTCCGTCCGTCGGTTGGTTCTTGGTCTTCTCCTCTAAACTCTTAATATTTTACATGTCTTCTCCTCTACTTCTGCTGCTGCTGCTGCTACTACTTCTCCTGCACATCTGCCGAGTCGTCCGCTGCTGCTAATTCTACTTAATGATGATGATGCTTCCTTCTGCTGCCGCTGCTCGCTTACATGTGCGGCGTTCCGCACACGACCGAACGCTGCTGCGACGCGGACCCCGCTGCCGACGAGGTCATGTGCTGCGACGCACAGCCGCCGGCCACTCCGGCCGCCGCCAACGAGGGCCACCGCTGGCTGCAGTACGCGCTGTCGCCGAGCACCGAGATGCGCTTGCCCTCGGGCAGCTGGCTCTGGTGCTGCATCTGGCAGCTGCTGGCGCCGCTGCTGCCGTACTCTTTGGTTGCTCCCACGACGACGCCGCCGCCGACGCCCGCTCCGGACGCCGCTGTCATCGCGACTCCGCCGACGGCGCCGCTCAGCAGCTGCGAGGCGCGGTGCATCACGGTCGGGTCGGTGTTGAGCTGCTTCTGCGACTTGGCGCGCTGCAGCGGCGCGATCTGCCCGACGCCGCAGTACTCGGAGTTGGCGTTGTTGTCGGCCGCGTAGTTGGCCATCGCGCCGCCGTACAGCGAGGCGTTCATCAGGCACTCGTCGGCCGCCGCCGCCGCTGCTGCCGCCGCCGCCGAGCTGGCGATGTTGTTGACCGACTTGTCCCAGGTGTTCTTGATGATGTTCGGGTTCGAGTTGTCGAAGGCCAGGCCCGAGCTGGAGCCGCGCTTCACGCCCAGCCCGCCGATGCCCATGCCGCCGACGCCGCCGCCGTTGTGGTGCAGCGTCGCCACCGCGTTCTGCTCGTTCTGCTTGCGCGCCTCGGCGTCGTCCTTCTCCTGGGCACGCTTGCGTTTGCGCTTCATGCAGATGACGACGCAGGCGGCGATCACGGCCACCACGGGCATGGCCACCGAGAGGATCGCGATGAGCACCACTTGGCCGCCGGTGAGGCCGTCGCTGCGGCCCTGCGTCGTGGACTCGTACTGGCGGGCGTCGTAGGTGGCCGACGCGTAGGACTCCTCGTCGCACTGGGGGCCGCGGAAGCCGTTGGCGCAGACGCAGTTGAAGCTGTTGACGCGGTTCAGGCAGGTGCCGCCGTTGTGGCAGGGCGCCGACCGGCACTCGTCGATGTCGATGGAGCAGTCCTTGCCCGAGAAGCCGGGGGCGCACGCGCACTGGTAGTCGTTGTTCAGGTTCGTGCAGCTGCCGCCGTTCGCACAGGGTTTGGTCAGGCAGAGGTCGACCTGGTCGGAGCAGAGGGAGCCCATGTAGCCGGCGACGCACTTGCAGTAGAACTGGTTGACCATGTCGACGCAGGTGCCGCCGTTATGGCAGGGGTTGCCCTGGCAGTCGTCGATGTTCTCCTCGCACTTGGCGCCGCGGAAGCCGCTGGGGCACTGGCACTTGGCGCTGGAGCCGGAGACGAGGCAGGTGCCGCCGTTCAGGCAGGGATTCGGGTTGCAGTTGTCCACGTGGATGTCGCAGTTGACGCCGCTGTAGCCGCTGGGGCACTCGCACTGGAAGCCCTTGGAGGTGTCGCGACAGCTACCGTGCAGGCAGGGCTTGTCCAGGCACGTGATCACCTTCTCCTCGCACATGCGCCCCATCCAGCCCTTCTTGCACTCGCACTTGTAGCCGCGCTTGGTGGGCTCGTCGTGGCAGGTGCCGCCGTTCTGGCAGGGATTCTCGCCGTCGCAGGAGTTGATCTCGACCTGGCAGTCGGAGTCGGTGAAGCCGGGCGGGCACTTGCAGGTGTAGGCGCCCTGGCCGGTGTTGAAGCAGGTGCCGCCGTTCTGGCAGGGCCGATGGTTGGTGCAGTAGTTGAGGTCCTGGTTGCAGAAGAGACCGCCCCAGCCCTCGTTGCAGAGGCACTCCCAGGGCTTGTTGCAGGTGCCGTGGATGCAGCCGGGGTACGACTCGCACTCGTTGCACAGGGGTCCTTTCCAGCCGGTCTGGCAACTGAAAGAGACAAGAAGGAAACGGTGTGGGATTAATTGGGGCTCAATTGGATAGTGGGGAGCAGCAAGCAGCCTACGGTGGACACTTCATTAGCGACCGGGAATCAATTAACACCGCGACGCGATCGCCGCCGGCCAACGACAGACGATAGCGAAACGGGGCCAACGAGTAACAACAAGTGAATGTGCGGCGAATGAGGCGAAACGATATCAACGAATGGACGGACAGACGGAGACGATGGAATGAAATGAAATGCAAATAAATCAAGAGGCTGGAACCGTTGGCCCAGGGCTCTGGGACACACATTCGCCGGGCGGCAGGAGACCAAACGATCACCTGCGATCGGCGAGAGAGGAAGGAAGAGAGAGAGAGAGAGGCAGAGGAGGATGCGGCGGAGGAAGCGGCGATTGGCACACGAGGTGAGATGCGTTTATGTAAATATACAACAGCACTGGAACAACAACAACGACTCGGACTCGGATAAACGAACAAAAGAAAACGCAGAAATAATGAAGTGCAGATGATGAAGAAGCGTAGAGAGAAACGTACAATCGAACAGACGGATGGACAGACAGACAGACGGACGGACGGACCGATCGCGAAACGAATGGAGATGGACGTAGTGACCATCGTCGTCGTTGTCGAGTGGACAAGATCAACGCGAGAGAGAGCGGGGAAGGAGGGAGGGGAGGTAGGTCGAGGCTTGTGACTGACTGGGGGACTACAGATTGACAAGACGTCAACTCGAACGAATCAAGTTGGCGGCGGAATCGAGTGGGGGGGGGGGAGCCCTTCTTTTTCTCCCCCTCTCTTCCACGATCGTTTCTTGGCTTCGATCGTTTGAGCCAGTTGTTGTTGTTGGTTGTATGATGTGTCTCTGATGACGATGTGTTTGTGGACTTGGGCGAGGAATCGTATTGAAATGTGTGTGCTTTCATCGGTGTACGTGTGTGCCTACGGTGTGTGACCATTTTTGCAAATTATTTCTCACGGCCAATGAGCACCGCAGCACCAACAACAACAAAACAAGAACAATAAAGCGAAATGGTGACAGCACAAGACAGAGGAGATGGGGACGTGGTTGAAGAAGAGCAGGAGGAGAAGGAGGAGGAGGGCGTTGGGCCGAAAAGCAAAGCTACCGAATCGAATCGCAAACGAGAATGCGTTGATCGAGGAGGGGTAGCGGAAGGGTTAAGAACGGCGCCTCGATAAAACGGTACCCAGAAAGAGGAGGCAGAGGAAAATCGGTGGAGCAGCAACCGATCGGTCCAACGGAAGTCCATCGGTGGACACCAAGATTAATGACTCTGACTCTGTGTTCATATTAATGATCGATCAGAGGAGGAAACGCCTCCGCCGTCCCAAGACGGATTCGAGAAGCAGATGGCGAATCGATTGATCGGTTGGTGGGGGACTGAATCAGAAGTACGACACACTTCACGCTCAAATTGGGACCTGGCTTCGGGTTCGACACCCAATTAAAATATTTCCCAATGTGAAGCAAGTTGGAGGATACAATCTGGAGAATCCATGTAGTCACTGACATCGGAAACCCAAACGCTCTCTCGTTATTGTTACAGCAATTGTTGTAAATCAACGGAAACGAGAAATTAAAGCCAACAATAAAACACTGAACTCCAATCGATCGGCAATAGAAAAGGCGTCCAAATAGCAATCGGCAACAACCATTAAGAGGGAAACAACATGAATGAAGTGCTACCAAAAAGGTAACCAAAACATCAACAACGCCGAGAACAACACCAACAGAAGCAGCCAGAGAAACAGCAATAGCAACAATTTAAAGAAAATTATAACAATTACAAAACAATCAGCAGCAACAGAGTGAGCGCAGAAGTGGTAGAAACAACAACCAAAAGCAGTGGAAGCAAGTCATGGCAGACAATTGAGAGGAGGACGAGGAGGAGGAGTAGGAAAGAGAAACAAAAAATGAATGTATGAATAGCAACAACTAAGAGGAGTTGAAAAAACAACAGTAGTAGGAATAATGATAACAAGAGCAGCAGAAACTATTGACGTATGTGAATTAGAACAGCAACAGGCAACAGCATCAACAACAGGCCTCATCGTCGACTGAGTGAGCAAGCGACCGAGCGGCACCAATGAAAGTCAAGTGGAAGCAGCAATAAAAACCAGATCAAGAAGGAAGAAGAGCGTCATCCGCGGTTGTTGACACAAAAAAATAACTACAACAGCTTTTCGAAATATTGCAGCAGGTGAATTGTTGTTGGTGCTGCTGCTGCTCACTCAGAGGACATTGGTAATATTAATAAAACAGCAACAGTAACTGCAACAGCAGAAACGAATGTCATCGGCCACAATGAGCGGAGACTCGTCTCTGTTGTTGTTGTTGGCAGGTGTTGCTGCCAATTGATAAAGGAAAAATGAAAAGAAACAACAACTAATACAATGTCAGTGTTCAAGTGCGTACACGTCGCCACAACAACAACAACAAAACCATCTTGTCTGCAATAATTGCGTTAATGGAAACGGCCTCAAAACAAAACAACAAAAAAAGGTCATTGCAGAAGGAGCCATTGGCAACAAGGAAAGCCAAGTCTGAACGACTCTGATCGACGTAGCATTCGTAGAAACGACCCAAAACAAAAGTAAATGACAAAAAATTACAAATTCTAATTCAGCATAAAGACAATGACAACAATAATAATAACACCGTTGACGACGACGACGACAAACAAATAGACGACACTAGTAAAATCGAAGAAGAAAAAAAACCTATTTTTCAGTGGAAAACAAATTCGACGGGTTGTGGTCGATCAGATGGACGCACAGGCGGTTGGATGGATGGACGGACGACGTTCAAGAATCCAAGGCGGACGAATGGTTCGATCCAACCACCGATCGATCGATGGATGTGTGGGAATGTTTTAATAATTCCAGAGGCGTACGAGGGACGCGCGTCGACGACAAATGGAACAGGGAGCGAGAGAGGAAGAAGCGGGCGGGCCGCGGTGGGAGCAGGAGAGAGTGAGTGCCGAAGAGCCACACGCTCGATATTTCTACACGCAGTGAAAAAGGGGGCGACGGATTCAGCGAACGAGTCAAGAAAATTCGGCGAACAGACATCGGGACGATGGGCAAGGCGGCAGGCGGGATGGGCGGAAAGTAAGGACGTTGCTCTGACTGGCGACGACCGCGATTGACCACGACGCAAATGAGTTATTGTTGCTGCCGATTGTCGTCAATAGGTGAAGGCTTCGCCAGTGGGCAGAAGCAGAAGCAGCAGCAGGCGGCGAATGTTTTCTCGGAAACGATCGACTCGATGTGGGTGTGTCCGCGAGTCGATTTGGAACATTTCTGATAAGCCACGATCGCGCCGTGGAATGCGAATGAGCCCTGCGTTAGATTCCCACCATCATCCAAGGGGGAGGAACGTTAAACTCGAGGAAGTCAGACTGGGGCTGGGGCGTCGCCGGGTGGCAGCATTGGAAAATGTAATGATTAATAATGAAAAAATTTCATTGCCAACCACAGAGCGGCGGCCGACCGCGAAGCCAGAAAAAAGGTAAATAAATTTTGTGCCGACCTCAGCTGTCGGATGGCAAAATTAGAAACTTCCTTTTCTCGCAGCTCAGCTGACGGACTACTGCCTGACGAAGCTCCCCTTGAGCCCCGCTGGGGTTCCCGGCGGTGCCACCGATCATCAGCCCGCAGGCAGGCGCAGTTAAAATTTCAACAGACTTGGCAGAAAATAATCGCCGCTAGCGAAGGAACGAGGCTCGGGACGACGATAGCGTAAAGTGTATTCTTTCACCTGACGTCGTCTGACGTCTGAGGCGAGAGCGCCCGCCAACAGACTGAGATGGCGAGAGAGCGGCTCTCGGTCGTCGTCGTCGTAGTCGTCGGTAAATGTGGGAAAAATTTGAAATTCAATTTTTTGTTTCGTTGCAAATAAATTGAAATGCAAAACCCACAAGTGGGGGGGAGCGGACCAAGCGGCTGCAGAGAGGGGGCGGGAGCGAGAGCTGAATGAGAACCGCGGACGACTGACGATCACAAAAATGCACAACAAAGCGGCGAGAGAGAGAGAGAGCGGCAGAACCGGCGTGGAGTTAGATTCGAATTCTTGCGGTTCAGCGCAATAAAAGTCGAGTTAGAGCGCCGCAGCCCACGGTTGCCCTTTGAGACAATGCGCCAGGGGCGGGGCAGAGGGGGCGGGGAGGCGAGCGTAAGCGTTGGCAGCGACGCGTGTGCACGACGACGACGAGCTGCGAAAAAATGCAGGGAAACTAAGTAATTGCAGAAAGAAATCAAAAAAGTGATTAAATAACTGCACAAGGTGTGTCCGTCTCTCTCTCTCTCTGTCTGTCTGTCCCTCGCTCCCTCCCAGTCTATTGCTGATGTTGTTGTTGTCGTCATTGTCGTCGTTGCTGCTGCTGTTGCTGCTACTACTGCTGGGAACGACAGCGACAACAAAACTCATCACCGAGCAAGTTGTTATTTGAGGCAGTAGCAGTAGCAGCAGTAACGAAGGTTGTGGAAAACGTGATGTTGTCTTTATTGTTTTTGTTGTTGTTGCTGGTCGGTTTAATGAGCTGCTGTTGCACTTCTCAGATACATTTGTAACGCAGAGATACAAATGTATCTCTCCGCCCCATCTCCACGGCGATGGCGTTAAGTCGCAAACGAGTGGGTGTCGAAGAGGAAACGACACGAACAGTAGACGAAACCAAAACAGAAACAAACAGAATGTCGCTGATATGCAAATTGTATCGACAAGATGCGCCTCACACATGAACTACTTCAGATACTTACTTGCATTGGTTGGGTTTTTCACAGTGTCCATGTTCGCAGCCCTTGGTGCATTTCGCTGCAAAGACAAGAGAGAGAGAGAGAAAGAAACACGTTAAAAATTTGTTTACACAATGAGATGAAAATCTATACTAATGTATCTTGTATCTGGCGGTTTTAATATTTGAGCGCTTCGTCCCGTTTTGTGGTCAATAAAAACGATCCCCTCATATTAAAGAAGAGAGAGCCTCCGAAAATCGTGGGCTCAAATCGACCAAGGTGGGGAAAATCATAACTTGGGTTTCGGGGAGACGAGGGACGAGAGTTTTAAATGTTAACCGAGCGACGAGAACACGACGGCGTGGCCCGAAAATCGTGTTCCGCAGTGAGGCGGGAGGTCGTCGTCGGGGCTCTGGTGAAACTGGGAGTTGGCAACGCTCGAGGAGCAGCCGAGGAAAATATCTCGGAATCAGGAGCGAATCTCGCACAGAACGAACGAACGAACCATCGTCTCTGGAATTTCAAGAGTCGTCGCAAGACGAAGGAACAAAACAACAACAACAATTACAACACGAAAGAAGACGTCGACGAGAAGATGCCACGGCGTCCGTTTGTGGCCGCCGCAATGAAACGAGTTTCAGTCGAAGACGACGTAGACGATGACTATGAAGACGAGGCCGAAAGGAGTTGCCAGACTTTTAATTTTGTACCTTGCTCTTGCCCTTCGTAATTCTCATGTTTGCTGTTTGTTGTTATTGTTCTTATTGGTAGGACTTTTTTCCCCTTAAATCCGAAAACGTGCAGACGTCTCGCCGATCGCTTGTTAAATTCATTGAAAAATGCAGCAACAATATGCCCGAGAACAACATCAAACACTACAACAATAAAAAAGATCACACAGCTTCTAAGAGTAGGCAGAAGGCGTCACGGGGAACCCACGGAGGACCACGACGAGGATGAGGACGAGGACGAACGAGGAGCAGAGGCCACCGCCACACATACAGAGAAAATTGCAAGAAAATCGCAGAAACGTGCGCTTTAGTTTAGACCCACACCCCGCCCCTTCCGATCGCAGGGACTCCTCGGCCGCATCCTGCCGAGCTGCGACGACGACGACGACGACGAGTGGCATCGAGGGCAGCGCAATTCATAATGCGAATTGGCAATGAATTTATTGCTGCTCCTTCTCCTCGTCGTACTTTCAGAGGTTTTTGTTGCCGCCGATCAAGGGAAGTCTATTAAACCTGAAAGTGAGTTCAGTTCGTTCGTTCGTCGTTCGCGTTGATCGGGAGGAAATTCCAAAGTCGCTCAAGTTCACACGCCCGCCAGCCACAAACGTTGAGCAGCACTCGGCGGACGTGGTTTCCCAAGACGAACGAACGAACACTTTCACTGGAAGGCAATTGCCAATCGGCGGAGGGGAAGGCGGAGGCAGATTAGAACCCGAACACACGGAGAAGTCTAAAACTAGTTTCGCGAACGCCATCTCAACGAAGCGGGTTCAAATGACTTGCGCAGGCGTTCTTAAAGCAAGGTTGTTTTACACACGAGATCCTCAACGCGACTCGACTCGACTCAGCTCGCCTGAACTGAGCTCATTCATGCTGACGAAAATCGCTCGCTTCCTCTTTAAGGCTCTAAATGGAGTGGAGCAGGTTTGCTGTTGTTGTCGGTGTTCTAAAAAACATTTTGTTTACGCAAAATTGATCCTCAATTTGAGGCCATTCGAGCTGGAGGAGCAGCTGTATTTTGGCAGCTCTTCCGATTTCTCGGGAGCAAAAACAACATCGACGACGATAACAGCAAGATGGACAACGAAGACGACGACAAAAAACGACCACTAAACTCAAGGTGTAAACTAAATCCATCCAAAGAGAGAGGGAGAGAGAATGAAAAAGGAAGAGGTGCAAGCGAGACAGAGAAGGATTTTAAGTGCTGACCAAGCGCACACATGCGTGCCTGCTTCAAGCTGCCTACAGCCACGCCAACACCGACAACAGGCAGGCAAGAGCAACAGGAACGAGAGCGACGGCGATGAAGAAATTTCAAAGCCGACAGGTAGGAAGCAGAGCTCCGCACGAAATCCTGCCAACCAGACTCGGGGCTCCCGAAGGGGAACACACAGCCGAAGAGAGGAAGGAGAAGGAGTCGGAGAAGAAGGAGTCGGAGAAGAAGCAGCGAGGCAAAGTGAACGCCAAAAAAGGGATTTGAGAGCGAACTGCAGAGGCAGCAGCAACAGCAGCAAAGATGCTGGCGATGATGGTGGCGACGACGACGACGGCGGCGGAGGAGGAGGAGGAGAAGGAGCCGCCACACCTTCCGCCGCACCAAATCTCGCCGCACAGCTGTAGCGTGGGAAGATTTTCTGGGCTGCGCAGCGTGGCCAGGAGACCAAGACCCAATCGTCGGCGATGGCGGCGCGGGAGTTGAGGAAGACGAAGACGCAAAAAAGAAAGAACCACAAAAAGGTTCTCCTCCATCCATCCAGCCTCGAAGGTTTGTCGAACTAGTTGTCGTTGTTGTTGTTCTTGTTGCAGTTGTTGCTGTTGTTGTTGTGTTTGATCAACGGCGGCTTTTAAAAAATGTGCAGCGAGCACAGGACGTCGAGAGAAGAGAGCCAAAGAGGGGTTCAGTGAGAGATAAAAGGACGGATGCGGGGTTCCCTTGGAGCTGTTGCTTTCTTCTCGCTCTTTCGCGTTGGAACCCTTTTTACCTGCTGCTGCTGCTTCTGATGATTTTTTCTCAAAGTACAACTCGTTGTTGCTGGAGTGTGTTGTTGTTGTTCTGGCCAAGATCAATAGACGATCAATCGAAGGCTCGTTCGTCGAACAGTGGACGATGACAAATGAAAATAGTTTCCTCAGAATCTTCTCCGCCCTTCCCTTCATCGCTTCTACTTCTGCTGTGGCCTCTGCCTCCTCCTTCTTCTCGTCGACTTAATTTGAATTTGAAGCATTTTCTGTCTCTTCGACTTCTTCGATTTGGATTTTGTTTGGTTTTCGGAATTTCTGTCCCGGTCAAGCGTAAACGACGGTGATCGTTCGTTGATGGATGAAGGCCTTGCGACCAATCGAGACACAACAACAACAACAAACAACAACAATAATAATAACAATAATGGCAGGCAGCAGCAGCAACAAAAAAGAAGCCCCTTCAACCGCCACTCGACAATAATTACACTTTGATTTGATTATTTTTGGTGTCGAACCTCGAACCCCAAACCCGAAACCGAACCACGACGACGCGATGGCCGGCTGTCGGTCTGTCTGTGGCCAGGTTGAAATGTTGCTTGCTGACTTGGTTCTCAAGTGGTGGCGATCACCACCACCATCACCCCGACCTTCCGTCGTCCCAGTTCCCAGTTCAGCTCCAATTCCAGAGCCATCTCACCAGACTACGACGACCGACGTCGCTGCGTCGATTGAATTTGAAAAATCATCGCATTTGATTTGACATCCAAGTGATTTTCAATAAAAAGCTCTCTGCGTCAGCGCCTCGAGTGCTTTTCGAATGAAAATGACACAAACTCAAATCCCATTCACTCCAGCCCGCCGCCCTCTCGGACCTACTTTCGGTTGGTCGAGAGCACTGTAGCAGGAATTCGGCTACGACGACGACGCGTGATCGCCGAAGCACTTCCGAGCGGACGACGGAGGAGGAGCATCGTTCGACGGAAACCCCTCGACCCGGACTTGAACTCACCTTTCTCGCAGTAGTTGCCCTCCCAGCCGGTCAGGCAGATGATCTCGCCGGTCTCGGAGCACGTGTAGTGGCCGAATTGGTCGTCGCGCGGCCGACAGAGATTCGCACAGCCAGCTCCGTAGTAGTGGGCATCGCAGGTGACGCGGAAATCGTATTCCAGCCAGGTGTAGGTGGACTCTGACTTGTTCGTCTTCCACTCGGGCGACACCTCGAGGACTTGTTGCACCGACAGCCGTTGGATGAGCACATCTGTGGAGAGAAGAAAGAGAGAAAAGAAACATTAGAAGACAATCGAATGGAGAGTGAAAGGAAGAAGAAGGAGGGCGACCAGAAGAGGGAGCGACGGAGATCCGCTTAAACCACTAATTAGATTATTTCAAAGGTTCCGTAGAAAGTGATCGTCCCAGGACCGCGAGGATAAAACTCCAAAATGCGATACAGCGATAGGGCAGGCAGGCAGGCAGGAAGACATGCTGCAGACAGAAGACAGCGGCTGTAAAAACCTTCTCGAGGTTCTCATACAGCGCACAAATAATGCACCGCTGAAGAAGGTCTCGGGACGGAGCGGAAGACGAAAAACCCGAAAAAAGCACAACTAAAGATTGTGAGAAACGATATTTCTGTGGAAGCAACAGGTTATTAAATGAAGATTAATTATTGGGCATTAGTGAAAATGAGAGGCTGGATGGTTCTCTGACTGACCTGACTGGCACGGAGGATGCGAACCAAGATCTGAAAGCAGACAAGGCGCATCCCAAGACAGACAGACAGAGAGACAGACATATGTACGAAAGGCATGGATTTCAAGAAGGGGCAGCCGGTCATCAGATGGATGGTGGAGCAGATACAGCAAGCAAAGCAAATACGAAGAAATGGTTGAAAGGAAGCTCAGCTTACAAGTGTTAACTCGAGGAAAACATGTTGAAGTTGGGGGAAAACTTACGAGCCGACCACCACAAGAGCGAGAACCAGGCGTCGCGTGTTTAATGAGAGCGTTGAGTTGTTATGATTGGGATCACACAAAGGGATCGGGAGATGAAAATCATAAAAACGAATTGCCCAAAGAGAAAATGTTTTCTGGTTTTGAGAATTTCATATGCGTACTGTGAGAAAAAAATATGGGAATATTACAATTTGCGATCGAGTTTTATCTAAGCGTCCATTTTAATGGATTGATTCGCAATTTGCGGAGATGTATGGTGGCCAGTCTATCGATACCGTCTATACGCGTGGCTATCGTGCTGTCATACTGTCTGTCCGTCCGTCTGTCTGGGCGAGGGAAAATCCATGAAAATCGCGTTTAACGAAGAAACGGGGAAGCGAAGCAAACAGGTTCGTTTTTTGTGAATGAATTAAAAGCAAAATGGCAAAAAAAATACAGAAAAGCGGAGGAAGTTTTTCGTATCCATACGCCGAGCAGAAAAAGGAAGAGGGAGAACATAGCGAGAAAGACAGAGAGAGAGAGAGAAACGATAAAAAGGTTGTCACACTGGCTGCGCATGCGCAATGGATTGCATTTTCGCGCAGCATACTTTAAACACACTCTGGGCACACGAACAACGGCGAAGAAGAAGAAGACAACGACGAGAAGTGGTTGAGGAAAAAAACACGCCAACAAAAACAAAAGCCAAGACGACGACAACAGCAACAACCTACGAAAAAAATCCACAAAAACTCAGGTGGTACGAGGCTTGACGAGCGACCGGGACGGCTTTGTGGACGCTCTATAAAGTAAATTGCAGGTGCATGACTTCGACTTCGACTGCAACAGCGACCGTCGATGGTGATGGCGATGACGACGTCGATGCCAGTGACGACGACCGACGATGAGGAGGAGACGTTGCATGCGCGACGCGAGACTCGCTTGAGCTGGCGAGCAGCAACAAAAACAACTCAGCTGCAGCGGCAAAAAATCGCATAAATCTCCCGCAATGTTAAAAGCAATATTGTTAATGCAGATGAATAAGAAGAAGACGACGACGAAGACGAAGAGCGGAAGACAACGATGAGGGGGTGGAGAGGATTGAAAGAAAAAGACCAACAGCAACGAGAAGCAGCAGGCAAAGCGAAACTTCAAATATCAAACGTACTCCAAGTGGAAAATGGTTTTCAGACCGAAATCGAAGTCGGGTTGAAGCAACAAGGATGCCGATGGCAACTGCAAGAGCAACAGAGGCGGAGGCAGCAGCAACAAGTAGTAAAAGTGTTGCTGCCGAAAGATTCTGGAGCTAGATTGTAGCCAGAAGCTGAGAGCTGCAAATTGTAGCAACAGCTAGAATCGGGAAAGTAATTGCCGTGGAAGAAAGGGAAATTTCGTAAAAACGAGAACCGTAATTGGCGCAATCAGACAGAAATTGCACACAAGAAGCAATGCAAATAACGATAGGCAAGAACATTTTACCAAATTACACAACTGTTTTCGCTTTTCGGGAAATTTCACAGCATATCCTACGGGAATCAAGCCATGACATTTCAGCCAGAGGAAAACTGAAATAGCCCACGAAGAAACCGGCTCAGAGTTCTGCCCGGAGTCCGATAAAGTTCAGAACGAGCCACAGCGGAAACCGGTGTCTGGCCGTCTGGTTGGTTGGAAAATATTTGCGTCTAAACAAATTAACTAATTAATTATACGAAAAATGCAGCCGAAAAATTCTTGCAGCTGGAGAGAAACTATTCACCTGTTTTTCCAGTCAAAAAGCAAGGAGAGAAAAAAACGGCGCTTGGAGACCCAGCTTGACTCTCGTTGGTCGACTCAACTCGGCGACTTGACTCGAGTCGAGTTGAGTTGAGTCGAGAGTCGATGCGGCCGGCTTAGGAAACGTTTTGTTGGTATTGAATAAAATATTGCCATATGCATTCCAATGTTTTGGCATTTTTGCGTGGCACCTTTTGCGGCGCATTTGTTTGCATTTCGCGAAACGAATTGAAGTCCTCTTTGAAAGGCTAAGCGCTGCAGCCCGTTCAGCTACAAGTGTGCTGTGCTGTGTGCCGTCGTTGCTAGCTGTGTCTGTCCGTCCCTCTGTCTGTCTGTCTGTCTGTCTGTCTTCCGTCGGACTGTCTGCCTGTGGCAGTTGGATTAGTAGCGTGACAGGTTATTAGACGCACATTTTTTCGTGGGGTTTCTTTCTTCGGCTGGATTCGTAGTTGGTTAATTTGATTGGTGTGCAGTGCTTAGAAGTAATGGGAAAAGCCGTCTTTAATTTGTTAGGAAAATTGCGAATGCGTAAGAGGCTTAACATGCGCTTAACATCATGCGTAAATATGTCAAATGGTTCTCGACATTCACAAGGTACCAGCAGATTAAATGCCAACTGATTAGAGAAAGGTTGACTTGGGTAATTTATATTATTGTGAAAGGCTGTTTCTTCGCAGACTTCTTATGGAAAATCCAAATCACCAAAAACGTCAAGTGCATGGGGAAGGATTTAAGCTAAAAATATCCCTTGAGAATTTTAAGGCCGATATTGAGCATTTCAAAGGAAATCATAAAATTCCTTTCATGCTGGATGATGCAGACGGTGGAAAGGAATTTTTTAAATACCTTTAATCTAGACAGCAACACCGTTGACGATGACGCTGACGACGACGACGACGACGAGAAGGCGATGAGAAGGAAGAGAAGACGACCACGACCGAGGTCTACCAAGGATACGGATACACAAGTTGATCCAATGAAGTAAAATTAAAAGATAAGCATTTAACACGGCTACAACAAGAAGAAAAACAACAACAGCAACTAACAATACAAAACAACAACAGCAAGAACCTCGACGACGGCGACGACAACAACATTGGCATTGGCAAAGATTAATTGGTAGGGTAGGGATAGTTGTGAAGTGAAAAAGGCCCAAGATGGAGATGGAAACGGGGATGAGTTGGAGTTTTTTCCTGCGAACGAACGAAGCCAATAAAAAAAGGCGAACACAACTCGTGGCCGAAAACGTGTTGCAGCAGCAGCAGCAACATCAGTAGACGGAAAGGTACAATGGCAACAGAAACGATCAATACAATAAAAACATTTTGAAGAGTCGTTCCCGGCAAGGTAAGAGGCGACTCCTTGCGGGCTCCAACGCAGCGAAACTTGGCTAAAAGGTCGTACATTCGTTGTCAGGACAGACAACGAGAGAAAGACTTTGAACCGAGTGAGTGAGCGAGCGAGCGAGCGAAAGAACGGGACAGACCGATGTAAGACGTATGCATGCTGTTGGAGGAATCTTCGGGGATTTTTATGTAATTTATGTTAAATGAAAATTCCAAACTTGTTGCCGCGACCGACACTTGCATGACGCGCGCGACTCGACGCGGCAGGAACAGCACCCAACGTGGCCAACGAGACAAGGCGTCGCAGCCGGACAGAGAGACAGACCGACAGACAGACGACCGATGTGCGGGAGATTCAAAAGCCAAATAATAATGAAATTAATCCTTGACGAGCGGGAATAAAACTGAAATTGCAACGCGATAAAACACGAGGAGGGAGCGGATAAGGATCGCCTCAGCGCGGCGGGCGGCGAATGAATGGCCGATCGTGTTCCGAAGGTTGGGGAGAGAGAGCCAAGAAGGAAGGCAGCGAAGCAGAAGATGAAAATCAAAAGATTATTCAACTGCGTGCAGGCAGCCAGGCGAAGAAGGAGTGAGAGAAAGGACGATGATGGTGGGGAGGAGGGTCAACACTTGCAGTTGAAGTCCCAACAGGATGCAGGCCCAGGGATCGATCGAAAGGAAAATCACAGCGGGACGCGACGTGCATAAAATCTATTACAGATAAGATATATGTATACGTAAGGCCGAGAACCAGATGAGATGAGACGAAAGGCCCGAAACTGGTGGAAACTCAAAGAACCATCGTTTAAGCCATGCGTACCCAAAAAGAAGCGGGTCGACAAAAGCCAATAATAAGCCAGAAGAGAACACAACGTTAATGAACGATACATTTTGTAAATGAGCAATAAAAATTCCTTGAGGGTTTTTATTTTTTGTTTCTTTTTGTTTTTTCTCTCGGACCACGAGTTGAGGCGGAGGGAAGATTTCCCAAAATTTTGAAGCAGCAGCAGAAGCAGGGAAGGGCACAAAAAGTATAAATCTTGTTAATGATCGGGTGAAATGCAGGTAGCGGCGGAGGCTGGTAGGCAGGTGGCGTAGGAAAAATATAATTGGCTCCGGAGCGCGACGAAGCCCGCGGGAATTCACTAAATGCTGTGGGAAAATCGCTTTCGAACGAAGGACATCCCTGTGTGTGTGTATGTGCGGAGACCACACAGCGATCGGGGAAATTGCATGTTGAAGCTAAAACCCGATCGCTCACTGGCCGCCTCCTCCTCCGCCCACGGGCGAATGGACAACTACACGATGACAGCTGACAGGAGAGGCGGTGAGGAGGATGCGGAAGATGAGGAGCCACGATCGACGATCGAATGCGCGTCGAACCGAAAATTCGTGAGCGCCGGGAAAGCAGAAGCGAAGAAGAACCAGGCAAAGGGGGCGTGTGTGAGTCAGAAACTGGAATGAATAGTGGTGAAATCAGAGGAACGGGCGGATAGAAGAAGGTCGAAGACGACGACGACTTCCGTTTGTGAACGAGCGAACAATGGACGCGATGATGATCCTTTGCCGGCCGAACTGAGGCGAGGGATAAACTCGACCAGGGCTGACATCCAAAACCACTCAATGCGCCGGAAATCATGGCAAAAAAGGGCATGCAAAAGGAAGGATGATGATGGGGAGGAGGAGGAGGAGGAGGAGGAACAGCATGTTGTGGTTTGTATCGGACAAGTGTTCAGTGAGCCCGGGCCGAGGGGATGACGAGAGCGGGCTCGAAAAAGGGATCACGACGACGTTTAGGCTGCCAAGTATCGAGTGACAACTTTTGTTTTTGCCAACAACAGACAACCGATCGTGACGACATGGCGGGAGACGACAGAAGATCGTCGTTCATCGCATTTCGGCAGGAAGCAGGAAGTGCGAATAGAATGGAAATTTATGAAAAACCACGTGTGCGAGGAGATTAGTTTTCGTAAAAAACACTAAAGGGGAAAAGGAAGCAATTATAACTACATACACACACATATAATGATAGAAGAAACGTGAAGAAGAACAACAGAATGGTGATGAAGGGGGGGAAGTGGGGCAAGAGGTAGAAATAACTTACTGTTTGAGCGCGCATTTGCGCTGTTGTTGGTGTCGTGCAATGCTTCAACGATCAAGGTAAATGTGCCCTGGAAAGAAACAAAGAAGAAAGTTTTCATTAAAAAATGCATGGTAAAATGCCACAGAATAAGAAAAATCACAATAAATAATAAAAGTAATGGAAAAGAAAGACAAAAACCATACAATAACAATATCACAATAAATAAGATCGCCCGTGGAAATGAGGAAAAAGTGATCGCAGACGAAAGAAATGACCGAGATAGAGACGGAAATCAAACCAACTGATGGAACAGAACATGAGTTGGTGACATCAGGAGATCGGTGAAATGGATCGAGAAAGAAATGCGATCACCAAAGCGAAATCACGAAAAAAGAAACTCATGAGAGAGAGGGAGAGAAGGAGAGAGCGTGAGTGCGACAGTAGATTAAATGATAATCAAAGCGCCTAATTTAAACTAATAACGAAAACGCCTTCGAATTATGACGCCCACAGTGCGACGCAGCCGCGAATGAGCGGCGTATAAATAATGCAATAATGTAGCGTGCAGCAACATCAATAGCAGCAGCAGCAACAGTCGTAGTACCGGGACCCACAACAACAGCAACAACAACAATAACCACAGTGGCGAATGCAACAGTGGAATATATTAAAAATGCAAATGCGCGCATGCGCATCGCGGCCTCAATTCACACTCGGTTACAGCAACAATGGAGAGCGGGAAAATGAAGAAACTGTAAACTGCAGACGAACCAGCAGCAGCAGCAACATCACCACGACTATCAGCAACAGGGAGGAGACCGATGAGTAGACGAAGAAGTGGGAGGCGATTCAGATAGCAGCAGAAGAAGACGAAGACGCAGAAGAAGCTGCTGCACATTTGTAAATGACAAACGAACAACAAACGAAAACTGCAGAGGTGTTGGTGCTTTTCGGGAAAAATTAGTTAGTAATAAAATGCAGAGACAACGGCTCGACTGATCGAGGGGCGTGGGTGGACGATGCGAAGCGAGGGACGGAGGGTCGGGTATCGATATCGCGGGGGAAAAGTAAAAGTTCCAGAGTCGACGAACGATTGCTCAATCGCAGTGGGAGGCCGCCGGGGCGAAGATGGCTGACAGGCGTTTCTATGTAAAACACGAAAGTGTTGCGCTAAATTGCATCGCAGGCATTTCTGATTGGAAAGGAATTGGAACCGACCGATAGCAACGAGCGAGGATGCGGCGACGGCAACGCAGAGGGCGCCGAAGTCGAATCACTCAGGCGCGAAGGCATTGAACGCGCAGGCGCGCTGCGGCAACAGCCAGCGGATGGCGAAAATTGGTAAATTCTATTTCTCCTTATTGCCGGCGCGATTGTTACCAGCAACAGTTGCAGCTCAGTTGCAGAATCGACGATGGGCTCGGCAGGAAGTCAGCCAGACGACAGACACAAATGATGGGCCCTCATCCCATCCTCGTAATGCGATGATAATGATGACGACGATGACGATGATGAGCCCCAAGATAGTTGTTGATGTTGCTGCTGAAATTTAAGGTGACACTTTCTGCGAATAAATGTTTATTCGCCTCCGACGAAAGCAAAGCAAACAGACAGACAGACAAAGAAGCAGTTTTAATGAAGTTTCGTTATTAAAATAAAGGACAACCTCGAGACTGAGAAGAAGAAGAATAAGAGGAAGATGAGCCAATGGAGTCCCTCCTCAATGGGCGAACAACAGGAGGAGGATGCGGCGGCGTCACTCGGGTGCTTCTCCAAAAATAAACGCAGCCGCAGCATCGCGTGTGCAACTCTCGATCGGCGTTCGCGAGATCAGCATGCAACGAGGGACGGGCAGACAGAGAGACAGACGGACAGCATGCCGCGAGAGGGAGACAGCGGACCGACACATATAGAGACGATTTATATCCAGACTAAAGTTCAGTCGCGCTTCCCTTGACGCTGGCGACTATTTATAGACGACGACGGGCGGTGTCAGCCGCGTGGAGCGTTCGACTGGCTGCGCCAGAGTCGGGCAGAAGGTATTTTTAATTAAGTGCATTTGGCGGCGGCTGCTGCTGCTGCTGATGCTGCTGGTGGTGGAGGGGGGGGGGACCCCATCGGTGCCCTTGTTGACCCAGAACACGCAAACGCAGAAGGAGAGAGAGATGGCGTCGACTGAGTGAGTAATGTTGCCAATATTCAGCAATGTTTTCCAAGCGATATAGAGTTTTCCTAAACATTCTGTGGCAATTAATTTCGCTGTCAATTCATCGATTGCTAAATGATCCCTAGTGGTGGAGAGGGCAGCCGAGTGCGAGTGTGCCCTTGGGGCATTTGACATGGCAACACTTCACGTGCCACGTTAATTTGTATCCAGCGGCGAGGCAACTGTCTATCGAGATGTTCATATGCCTGTCTGTCTGTTTATCTGACTGCTTGGCCTGTCGAGTTCGCCCGTTTGTCTATAGCTTGGAATATTCCTGACTGATGATTAAATGACGGTAACGACGACAATCATGACGACGACGACGACGACGATGACTGCTGGTGGTGGTGCCGTTGCCTGTGCTGCTGATGGTGATGGTGAATGACTCGGCACACATGCGCACAATAATTAGGGAACACTTTGTGCACGGCAACAACAGCAA
The DNA here is from genome assembly GCA_017309665.1 of Coelopa frigida. Classification (NCBI taxonomy): domain Eukaryota; kingdom Metazoa; phylum Arthropoda; class Insecta; order Diptera; family Coelopidae; genus Coelopa; species Coelopa frigida. Next base: position 34,482,424 of record CM029561.1, on the reverse strand, counting down.
CTACAACAATAACAACGACGATGACAGCAGAGGAAGGAAAAAGAAAAAGCACCCTTAAAAACCCGCACTTTAAAGGAAATGAAAAACGAGGAACGAAGTTCAGTGAGTTTCAAGAAATAATCGTGCGATGGCAGGAAGGAACTTTATTTGAAAATGGGAAGCATATGAATGTTGTTGCTGTCTGATACTAGTCCCCTGTTGTTGTTGTTATTGTATGAAACACAAAAAGAACAAGTTTTTAAGTGGCAAAAGAAATACGTTAAAAATAGTTGGAATGTTAGGCTCGAGTGCGTTTTAAAGAAGATAAGCAACGGTTAGGTTGCTTTCGACAAAGCAACAGCAACAGCCAAGCCAAGTTGATGTTGTTGTTGTTGCTGGTGGTGGTAGTGGTAGTGGCAATAATTCTATTGAGAAATGCATGCATGCCCAAGTGTTGTTGGTTTTAATTATTTTTTGTATAGAGCAAAACAACAAAACCAAAAGAAGTTGGTAAAGTATTTTCAGTGAAGCAGAAATTTTGAGGCAGACGCTACGAAAATGAAGACTATTTGAAACACGTGCGCTTGAATCGAAAAAACTAGGGGGAATTCGAATCGAATAGTAAACGTTTTAGAGCATTTCGAACATTTCATGAAACTAATGGTGGTCAAAACAATATGGTCGGAAGGCCATTGTCCCAATATTCACGTATTTCGATTGTTGATCAGATAACGATATGATGATGAAATATTAATAACTAAAGCAAGGGACACGCAAAATATCAATGCAAACAACCAGTCGACGACTGGAAAAAGTAACGACATTTTGTGCGTTATCGGGCGAGCCCGAGGGTTGGAAACGTATACGTCGACGACTACTTCTTCTTCGTGGTGAGTTGTGGCGCGGCGCGTTATTTACACAGGCAAAACCCGACCCGCGGCTCCGCGCCGCTCGAAGTCGCAGACGCAGAAGCAACGACTACCGGGCAGGCGCGCACGCGCTTTGGCGCTTTAATAGCCGACAGATGTTTGGAGTTACAAAAGTGCGCTCAGCTCTACCCGTAGCCGTGGCCAGGCGACAACGACGACGACGACGACGTCAACCACCCCTGTGCACCAACCACGTAACGTACCTCGCAAGGACACACATACACAGAGAGAGAGATAAACACTGTAAACACATTAGCGACGATGGCGTCGCCAATGATGACGATGATGGCGACGATGCCCGTACCGTGCGGAGGGAGCGGTGGCCACTATTATTTTCGCGAAATTCCAATAAAAATGTTGCAGAAACACAGATAAAACAAACAATTTGTCTCGCTCTTGGAGCGCGTCGCCCCACTCCACGGAGTGTGAACTGGGGGAGAAGCCGGAGGAAGTTATCAGTAAGCACAACAGAAATGGGGGACTGAACTTATTTCGGGGATCCCATGCGAATGACAGGAGGAGGAGGCGACGATCGACGACTGAATCGAGCCACGTCGCCAGGGAAGAAGCGGCGACGATCGACCGACTTCAATTCACAACACACCGAAGGGGATCGCAAAGGAAATGGGTTGGGAAATTCGCTGCTGTGAGCGCGCTGGCGCAAAAAGGCAGCTAAAAATAAAGTTTCAGTAAATGTTAAGAGACACGGGGTGTATTTTTAATTTAGTGGCGTTCTTTCGTCGCGATTTGTGTTACTTTGAACTCTCAGTCGCCCTCTCGTTCTTCGCTCTTGTTCGTCAATGACGGGCGTCGGGCGTCGACAGTGGGGCGGTGAAAGTGAAAATACACCCATTACTGGGACAAGGAAAGGCGGAAAATAGAATGAGATCAGCTGTTGAGAACAGTCGACCGATTGAATGGAGGAATTTCGAGGTGAAACTTACCGGCCATGCAAAGTTGAAGGCGAACTGGATGGGGTTCGTGAAGCCGATGCTCTGCAGCTTCTGCGAGTTGGTCAGATTCACAGAGTTCTCGCCCAGAATGGGCGTGACCACATCGCCATACGTGCACTGCGACGTGGTGTCGATCTTGGCCTGGTAGTGTTTCAGACAGACGCGAAACCGCGTCTTGCAGGTTCCTATGCAGATGCCCGTGCTGGGATCCGATTCGCCGCTGCAGCAGTTGCCTTCGCTGTCGCGTCCATTGTCATTGTTGAAGTATTTCAGTCGAAGCTCGAACAGACCGGAACTTTGCACCTGCAATGAAGAGAGAAAGAGATTCTATTAATAAAAGGTCGAGGTTTTCATTATTTAAACAACAAAAAAAGGGGAATCTCTGTCAGTAACACGGCTGAGTGATTATAAATTCCCGGCTCATCGCCGAAATTAACATTTTCAACCTGTCATCTCGGGAAGCGCCATATTTCTCGAAACGATCCCAAGGGAGTCGGACGAGACAGGGTCGAGAACAGAACAGAAATGCATGCTGGTTTTTTGTGTGGATTTTAACAATGTTCGCCGCCGCATAATCGAATTAAAAAGCAATTCATTTCGTTTCCACTCGATTCCGGGCTCAATTAAAAACACAAAAAGACCCAAAAATGTTGAGCCGTCGTCGCCGCTGGAATTCCTGGCAGGCCCCCTCACGTCGTTGTTGTTGTTAATGTTGCTGCTGTCCCGCCGCACAAGCGCGATAAATCTTTCAGCGTGGTATTTAAGCAAAGGAACGGGCGAGAGCGTGTTGTTTCTTCCACGACACTCGATCGTATTACGTTTCGTCGTAAATCATGTTGGGGCTCTTTTTCGCCACTTGAAAGCGAGATGCCAAAAGTCCCAAAAAAAAAACGCAACAACAAAAAGAAGGAGCCAAGATACGCAGCAGAAAGCGACGCAGGAGGAGACACGACAAGTTGAAGCTGCGGCTGACGATGATTAAGTTAAAGAAATATGCGCAACAGTCGAAAGATGACAAATGCACAGCAAGAGACGAACTCTGCGCCGCCGGCAGCAAAGGACCAACGGCCAGAACTCGCCCCAGGCCCAGGAGGGCCGCCCGGGGGATCCAAAGACCGAGGGGAGCGAAAGGGGCGAAAATAAGAAGTCAACATTTTTGCGAAAACCTTCGGACAACAAAATGGAGCAAATCTGTCGCGTTGTTAACATGAAAAAAAAAATGCCCATAAATTGCACGATGTGAAACCTCTTGAGCGAGAGACAGAGCCAAACGAGCCAAGAACCGAGGAGGATGAAGAGGAACAGAAGTAAATAAACTTTGGCAAATTAATCGGGGCTCAAACAAAATGGCGGCAGCGAGATTTCCTCAAAGCACATCGAATTAATTAGTATTTAAACGTCGACATCCAGAGAGGAAGAAGAAATCAGCCGACGACTCTGACTCTCAATTTCGTATTCATATTTTGATTGGAAGAGCGATAAAGGTGTCACCATTAATTAGACGATTTTCGAAACGAGATAATGTCTTCATCGTCTTCAGTCGATAAATTTACATTTAATTGGTATTTGCGGTGATAACGTTTTGTTCTTCCCTGAAGAGGGTAATAAAAACTCCAAAAGTCGATACTTCAAACCGGGCGCCGCCAATTTATGCTACGAAATCTGGATTTTGGTCAAAATAGATCGTCACAAAATTGGTAACGATCTGTTTCACTTTTCAATTTTTATGATGGACGGTTTTTCCCAAGGGAACCGGCTAAGGAAAATTTAACAAACTTTGTAAACACAATGTTGGAGTAGTTTACATAAATCATGAGCAGTTAAAACAAAAGATGGGACCAAAACGGAAAAAGTCCCACACCAGACAATGAAACGCAGCCAAAGGTAAGCGCAACACGTACGCAGCGAAGACCCAAAAATGTCAAAAAGATTTCACTTATTACGGACAGACAGATAGACAGACAGACAGACAGGCAGATGGATAGACCGTCTTCTTCCCGACTCCATTCACATTGCTGTGAGTGAGGATTGAATTGGAAGGAAAAACACACTTTTGCAATTATAACACATTTGCTTGCCTCGAGAGCTTAATTAAGCGCTCAGGTACCAGCAACAACAATAAAAACAACAGAAACAATCGGAAGAAGTAACATAAATAAAGACGAACGTAACACAAAGAGGATACGGCCCAAAAATAGAGACCACGCGGTGTGGCGTGCTCTGATTTATAACTGTCCAGCAATTAAAATGAACAACCCAAGCGGCAGCGGCAGCAACAAGTTAGTGAAAACGACAATTTAATTGTCAGGCGAACAACAAGAAGACAAGCCGTCCGTCGACTGACAGCTGCTTAAATATGGATCGAGCACGTAGTCGAGAGAGCCGGGGTGTTTAATTGCTTCATTAGGAGGAGGAGGAGGAGAGAGGGGGCTTGGGAGAGGATTCGCGAGAGAGTGTGACGACCGGCGTCAGGAGGAGGAAATCACGGACGTGATGCAATCGGGAGGATATTCCCAAATTACAGAGACTACCGGGTTTTGCCCCACTCTATGAGAGCAGTCGCTAAAAGCTGGTATTTAAGCTGGCGCTAAGCACAATGGGATTAAAAGCAAATTCCAAAGTGGACGAGGAATTTCTCAGACAACGAAGATGGGGAAGCAACGAAGACAAAAAAAAAATGACTCGATAAAAATAGATGAAGAAGAAGAAATCTCAATGTGAGATGGAGGAAACACCTCGACTCTGGCTCTTGGCTTGGCTTAAACGCGTCGCCTGCAAAAACGACAATAGCCAAGGCAATAAAGCCAACAACAAGAAGAACTAGACATGAATCATGCGCCTCGACACAAAGCAAGGCTCCACGAGCAACAGCCACAGCAACCAGATCGAGGCAAAGGCGAAGAATACACCAAACTATATATAGAAAAAATTTCACAACTAGGCTTGGACGCAGAACTGCAGCTCAGCTCAGCACAAGCACAAGTTACAGACACGATCCGAGGAGCAGGCGACGGCGGCAGCAACAACAGCAGCAGCAGCAGCGTCAGGCAATCGACGAGAGCCCCAAGAAGCTGGAGTGGAGCCGAGTCAGCCGAGGAAGGCAAAGCACAAAAAGCAAACCAAAAACAAACAACGACCAAAACGAAAAACAAAACAAAATCAAACCAAACACAACACAAGACAACAACACAAGGCAAGGCAGCAGGCGAACGAGAATGAGAAAATGAAAATGAAAAAGAAAACGAAAAAGGCAAAGGCAAAAGGCAAAGAAAAGAGTAAAACACAAAAAGCAGAGAAAAATTCAAGAAAACCAAATTGTTTCCCACGGCATACGATTTGCCGGTCAACATTGATGGTTCGGTGCGATGTGCGAGCTTGCGATGATGTTGATATATAGCGGAGATGGAACCCAGCTTGTGGTAGTGTTGGTGAACTGCTGTGTGTGTGTGTGTGGGTCGGTGGAGAGTGAGTGGAGCCGAGTATATACAGGACGGCGGCGGATCGCTTGGTTGGTTGGATCGGATCCGATCGGGCGAGCCGAGGCGGATTGGAACGGGTCTGGTTGGAAACCTTCGGTGTGCACCGAGTAGTCGTCGGTCGCCCAGAGCGATAGAAGCAGTTAGGCGAACGTTATTCGCTCTCCCAGAGAGTACGAGAGAGAGCAAGCGAACGAGGTGCAGTGGATTGTGGAAGCTAGGAAACACTTGGCCGAGCCGGGTTTCGAAGCGATCGCCGCCGCGGCTCAACCTGATCCAATGCAGAAATGCAAAAACATGTGCTTTGCCGATCGACGATCGACGGAATGTGGAACAAGAGAGAGAGAAGCTCCCACCGCAAAGAGAGAGAGAGCGACCACAAGAGAGAACAACCGATCCTAGTGAAGAGCGATCGAGGGGGGAGGTTGAGAGGTTGGAGGAGGAAGAAACAAGTTTCATGCAAGATGCGCTTTTTGTTGGCAACATAAAGTGGACAACAGCAGAAGCAGCAGCAGCAGCAGCAGCAGCAACAACAACTGCGAGCAGCACTTTACAATATTGCATGTGAAATTGTGAATTGTGTGCTGTTGGAGCGATTGATCTTTGCCAAAGATATACACGAGAGAGCCAAGCTAGCGCAGAGGAGAGCGTGAGTGGGAGAGAGAGACACAAGAGGGGGAAAAGGAGAGAGAGAGAAGGCGAAACCCTATGTACAGTACATTGATGAGCATGATGTTACGAGCCTCGGGCCGAAGAGCAAGTTGATGATCGGGGTTTGGAAGGAGAATTAAAAAAAACTTCAACAACAACTACTACGACTACTAATATAACATAATAAAAGTAGTAGAAGAAAAAAGAGGATGACGAAGAACGAGACGATGCAATATTGAGGAACGGAAGGAAGGTTACCGAGCAGTTCACGAGGACCACAGACCGCAGAAGACGTGTGGGGAGAGAGGGGAAAATTGCCATCAGGAACTGGACGCGGTCTGCATGCGAAGTGCCGCGGGGGGCTGCGATGAGGCAGATGCACAGAGTGAGTGAGAAAGAGAGAGAGAGAGCGAGAGGGCAAGAGGGCAGAACGACTGACCGACCGACAGACCGAAGAAGGCTTGCCTTGCCTTGTGTCTACGACGGTATTGAACTTTCTTTGTCTCTGCGATCGGTGTCCGGAGTTCGCAGCACGATCGATGGAGCCGCCGGACAGACAGGCGGACAAACAGACAGACAACAGACAGACAAACATACAGACGGATGGATGGATGGTCAGACCATGATGGGACGGGATGTTATGGGATATTATGGGATGGGATGCGAAGCGATGCCTGAGCAGGCATTTAATTATTCAATTCAATAATGATTCCTGCCGTTTATTGAGCCGAGTTGTGTCGAGTTTTTGCTCAGCTGGCAGCTGGTGAAGGTTCTGTTTATTTTTGCATCGATTATGAGAGAGCGGATGATGATGATGAGTTGTGGATGCTCCGGTGGAGGCCGAGGGGATACGAAAAAGGCTGGGAAGAGAGAACGAGAAATGCAGATGAGGTCGTGCGGTGAATGCCAGGAACGATGAAGAAAAGGTCATCGGAGGAAATTAGAAAGGTGAATGAGAAGAAGAGAAGCTTTTCTTTCTCACTCTCAATGTCCGACCGACGGCTGCAGCTGTCAAAACACAAGGCTCAATGTGAATTGCGTTTTGACAGCTCATTGACAGCCGATGTTGCTCCGATGCGCTTCAATCGAAAGCAAAGGAAACTGGACGGAAAAATTTACATTAATTAAACAATGGAGTGGAGCGCGATTCAAAGGGCCCCGGGGACGACGACGCGAGGGGACAACGAAAACAAAGCTCAAACAATGCCAGCCAGCGTGTGCGTGGAAAAGAAAACACATCGTGGAGCAGCGGACAGACAAAAAGATATGGCTAACGAACGAATGAACGACCGGACGAACGGACCGACAGACAGACAGACGGATGGATGGTTGAAATTTATGACGTGAGAAAGTCATAAATTCAGAAATGTCAAGTGTATGCGGCGAAAATCGAGGCAAGGCGCATCGTGGGTATGAATGCATTTTACAAGAACAACACGGCCAGCTGGGCGAATGGAAAAGGGGGAAATGGGTTTGGGTGAACAAGGGAGAGCAGAGCAGAGCAGAAAGTCAGAAAATTAATAAAACTTTCCGGAAGGCACAGGCACTCAAAACGAAATGAGCCAAAGTTTGATGTGAAACCAAAAACGCGAAGGTATCCAACAACGACGAATGAATGTTCGTCGAGGCGATCGGACAGACAGCCGGACAGACTTGAGGTCGTGAGCCTCCGAAAAAAACCAGAAGAGATCGGATGAACTGGCCTTAAACTAGAACCTCTCAATAGAAGAGGTTACTCTTTGGAAGCTTTAGGAGGATTGCTTTCATGCGTCAAAAGCAAGGTTTAGAAATAGGTAAATATAGAAGCAACAAAAGCATCGGGAGGGGAAACAACAACAAATGATGAGTCGAGGCACTGAAGCATTTCGTTGGTAGATGGAAAAAAAATTGTTGCCATTTGCTTGGTTGCTTTGATGGCAGCACCCAGAAGCTGAAGAAGCAGCAGCAGCAACAATAACAACATTGCCATGTTGATGATCGTATTTAATATAGGGTTCAAAACTACGATACGCTAGGCTTGGCTGCATTGCCGTTGGTAGTTGTTGTTATTGCTGCTGGTAGTAGTAGTAGTAGTGGTGGTGATCTCATTGTAGTGGTGGCTTTTGCTATTGCTGTCGCTCTCCAACCATCTGCCCATCTCTGTCGTGCGCCGCTCGTTCAGAAGGCGTTTTAACGTATTTTATTAATAAATTATGAAAATTATTATCATAATAAAAACAGTTATGCGCAACAAGCCAAGGAGAAGAAGCAGTAGACGACGATGAAGCAGGGCGCAAGATGAACGAAAGGGGATGGAGGAGAGCCGGAAGGAGAAGAGCAAAGGGAGACGCAGAAGAAGCCTGAGTAGCAGCAACAGCAGCCATGGAAGGCAGCAACAATCGGTCGAGTTAATTAAGTCGCAGGCAACTAACGTGTCTGTCTGTCCGTCCGTTCATCTGTCTGTCCGTGGCCGTAACGCTACTTCGACAAACAGCGTTTAATTAGGTTCAAGGGACTGCGAGAGGGCGAGGCGAGGACAGGTTGAAATGTGAGAGAGAGGAAGGGTGGGAGGATTGAATGGAGAAGACGCCACGATCACAAACAACTAAGGAATGAAATGGAAGCAGGTCAGGAAGGAGAAGTGGAGGAAGGTGACGAAGGGTTGGAGATAACTAAAATGTAAATCGGATGAAAGAGGCAGATGCGATTCCCCGGGGATCGAAGAAATTCATGAAATTACAAGAAGGAAATTTTGGACCGCCTCCCAAGGAATCGTCCTGTGAGAAACTCGACTAAATTTAGTCATTTGTCGTTGGCGAAATATTTCGTTAAGCGAATAAAAAAACAAGACTGAATAAAAATCCTTTGGGTTTATTTTTAAAACTTCATTTAAATCCAAAAACATCTGTTACAGACATTTTCCCCTTTGCCGTCGTCGTCTTCGTCGTTTTTGTTCCGCTGACAACAGCAGCAGCAACAACAACAACAACTGGAATGGGGCGAATTTTCAGCTGCTCACTCGGAGACCGCAGGAGAGCAAAACGTGGAGCTCGACAAATAAAAAATCAACAACATAAATTAAGAGGAAGAAGTAAAAGAAACTCGCAAATTTCCAGACAATTTTAGCTTTAGTCCCTGCTTTGGGTCTGATAATTGCGAGGACGAAGCGCCGCAGGAAGCAACAACAACATGAAGACACACATGCAACATGCTGTCGAGAGCACCTCGAGAGCAACAACAAGGACTTTCCAAAAGACGTCGACGGGGCAACAAAAAACCAAAGGGAAGCTGCAAAAGGCATGATTTTGAAAGAACACAGCAACAGTGAGCAACAACAAAAAAAGTAGTAGCAGACTCAGCACGTTGACCTACGTCGACAGCAGCAGCAGCTGTTGCTGCAAAACGCCGATGGTGCTAGCAGCAGCGGCAGCCACCGAATGAAAAAAAGCGAAAATCGTAGGATATTTTTTTTTCACACACGGAGCAAAGGACGAAAATACAGTAAAGCACTGCGAAAAAAAAGGAGCAGGCGGCAACCCCTGCCGCCAAGTGCAGCGACGACGACACATGTGGCGAGCGGCGCACGATCTCCCGCGAACCACCCCTAAGGACGGTCGGTCGGCCGATCGATCGATCGCCGAGGGCACGACCCGGTCGATCCCTGTGGAGGGCAGAGAAAAGAAAGAAAGGGATTTTTGCGCCCTGTTCTTCTGCCATTGTGCGAGAGTCAAATTTCAACTGTATCGACATCGGGGACAGCAGGAAGGACAACAACAAGAGATTTTCGATGAAAAGATCGAAATCCCCAGAGATCCTCAAATCCTTCGGGACTATTGTAAATCTATTTATCGTGTTCGGGAAGTGAGGCAACCCACGCTCCGAAGGTAACCCTTCCTTGGTGGCGTTGCCAGACTCCGCGATCGATCGATCGTGAACTTACCTCGGTGACGATGACTGTGAGTAAAATCCATGCAGCGGCTAAAATTTTAATCCAATTCATGGTGACTAAATTTTTGTCGACGCTTTCTCAGGATCGAAGTGTGTTGTTGTTGGTGGTGGAGAGTTGTTGTTGTTGGTTTGGTGAACAAACAACTTGTGGTGGATGGTTGTGGTGTTTTGTTGTTGTTGTTACAGCAAAACCTTCACACACACGCACTCGTATTAAAAATTCGAAATTACGAAAAATTTCAATGGGATGAGTTTTTCTCTTAATTATACTTTGATGCGATTTCGATTGGTTTATTCATGAATTTTTGCAATTTTCGTTGATTCGTCGTTAACTCAACATGGCGTCAATTGTGAGTGCGATTGATGGCGAGAGAGAGAGCGGTGGAGGGGGGTGAATTTCAGATGCAGGGGAGATTTTCGCACTTTTTCAACACTTTTTACGGAGCATCTTCTTCTTTATTCTTCTGCTAATGAGGTTGCGTGTTCTTGTTGTTGTTGTTATCGTTGAAATTTTATGCTTTTAATTTGAAAATATTTCCGTCATTTTTTTACGAAAAGAAACGTTATTTCGCACAGCAGCAGCACATGTTTTACGTGAGACCGGTGGCGACGACGGTAACGAGTGACAGACAGAGAGGGCGAGAGTCTTGCGTATGTGTTGTTGTTGTTGCAACAATGGTAATTGAACGTAAACTAACGGTTCTTATGCACTTTTCAATTGCCGTCAAAGTTCGACACGACGACCGAGGACGACGACGACGCGAACAACGAGGACGATAACGTTAACGTGAACGTAACGTGAGCCGACGACGTTGTGTTGTGTTAATGCGCCAAAAGTTGGAAAGAAATTTTGAGTTTTTGGCAACTTCGCGTTTGGTTCAATTGCGCGATTTTTCACGAGTTTTGGGCCGGAATGCAGTTGAATAAAGTTGTAGTAGGTGTTGGTTGTAATTAATCCACAAGTGTTGCGCGTTGTCGCTGAGCGCTTTCGAGGTTAAGTTGCGCGAGTGTTCGTTCGATGCGCGTTGCTCGAAATTTTGTTGTTATTTTGTTAAACAAATTTGAACAAAATCCAAGTGAAACTCTTTCTTTCGTTTGAGTAAAAAAAAAATGTTTGAAAATTTTCGAGCGTTACCGAAAATTTCTCGACTTTCATAAAATTTACTTTAAAAACTTTTCAAATGTTCTTGTTCTTCTTCTGCGGCTGCGACTTGGACTGAGAGGCACAAGAAACAAGTTTGGTGTTTGCTGTTGCTGCGTGTGTGTGGACGACCCGACGACGTTCACCACGCAAACTTCAATTTCGAACTGCCGCTTGGTTCGGCCGCGGAGTCGCTGCTCGCCCCGCAGTCGCTTCGACCGAAGCCAGCGCGCTCTGCCGGCGTCGTTGCTCTCCGTCGAGGGAGAGAGCGCCTCGACGTGCATGCGAACGAAAGAGAGCGCAACTCAATTGCTCACGCTAGCTGGTCTGCTCTGACGCATTGGTGTGAGCGCTCGCTGCATCGAATGCAATCGGCGCTCTCGTGCTCTCCTCGTTTTCTGCTCACGAGCACTAACCAACAACAATGCGCTCTTCCACCACCGTCGGCAGAGAGAGAAACAACAACAATCGCACGTCGCTCCCCGTTGCGTGCCGAAAAAACTGACAGATGTTTTCTCCGCGTTCGCCTCGCACCAACGTTCGCTGCATTCTCTCCGCTTTGCGCTGTTCATTCGTCGCCTTCGCTGCTGCAGCAGAAGAGCGTCGGAGAGGATGAACTCGACTTGGGTTTTGTGGATTGGTTCATTCTGCTCTCGTCTTCGTGCGGCGTTGTTGTTGTCGATTGTGGACGAAGCATCGTGCGCAAGCAGAGGAGAATGAGTTGCCGGTGTTTTTCTCTCCCTTGCGCCCTCCTCCATCGCTTTACTTCTTTCTCGCTCGGTCTTTCTTGGTTCGAACGAACGATCGCCTTTGAAATTGAAAATCGTGGAAAACGTGAAAAAACTTCAAATTCCTCAAAAAAAAAAACCTTCCCATCAAATTTTCTTCTCCTCCACTCGTCTTCATCATTCAAGGAAGGGGTACATTTTCTTTGTTGTTGTTGGTGGATCGGGAGTTTTTTTGTTGTTGTGTAGTGTAGCAGGATGATGAGACGAAGGAGATGGAAAAAAGTTGGAAAACGAGGCTCTCGAAACTCGTGGAGGGATTGAAGTTCGATTTGAAGCAGAGTTGTTGTTGCAATGGATTAATAGAATGGATTAATAGCAGTCGAAGAAAAGGGGAGTAGGGAAGCTGTAAAAGTAGTAGTTTTAAAGGGTTTGAGGGGGTGGCGAAGGAAACCAGGAGGAGTAGAAAAATTGTTGAATGGAAATGTAGGTCGGAATAAAAATCGTACATTGTGGTAGAATGGGGAAATAGGAGTGATAAATTTAGTATTCATTTTAAAATTTGATTCTAAACTTCCATTAAATTTCCGCAAGGTTCATTCTCGAAGTCCCAAAACCTATTTCCTTCTCATTCTCTCTTAAAGACCCTGCCCCTTCTTCGTCCATGGTCCTTGCTCCTTCCTAATCGGAAGCTTCTTGTGAAAAAAATCAAAACAAACACTCGCATGTCCTTGAGCTACGAGGATAACAACAAGAACAACAACAACATCTGCTTGCGTAGAAATTCGCGTAAACAACTCATTCACAAATTGAATTCATCATTCCAAGAAACGCTCGCCAAAGGACGACGACGAAGGACGACGATGAATCGTGGCGGAAGCGAGGAGACGTTCGCGTGGGAATTTCTCAGAAAACGCATTTTGCACGAGGCAGCGTCGGATTCGCGCGGATCCGGCTCTCGGCAGCCACCGGCAGCTTCCGGAGCTCAGTTCCGGCGTCCAGTCGTCAAAACAAGTCGCGGCCGAGGCGATGGCTGCGGCGGGGAGCGGGGGGGGGGAGCGTCGCTTATCGAATTACAATTTGAGAAATCTTCATATCCGGAATTTCGTATCCTCGTTTGCACCTTGAGGCGGAGGCAGCAACAACAACAACGACCAAATGAACAACAACAGCGACCGAATCAACAACAACAAGAACACACAAAACACCAACAACACATCCTCCTTGCTCTTCTTCTTCCAACTTCCGCTGTGTTTGCGTTTCTCATGAATTCTCGTTGGCGTCCTTTTTTACGCTTCTCTCTCTCTCTCTCTTTCCGTCTCGCTTTAACCTGCATCGTACCGTCCTGCTCTGTGGCGTCCTCGTGGTCTCCTGCAGCAGGTTGTCCGCTCCTTCACTGGTTGTTGTTGTTGTTGTTCCGCTTGTCCTTGTTGTTGTCGAAAGGACATTTCCGCTTGGTTATGGTTTTTTGTTTTTGTACCTCATAATTTCTTCTTGTTCTTGTTATATATATTTTTATTTCAGAATACGTGGGGAGAAAACATCGAAAACCGAAACCGAGACGCAAACAAGGATGCAAAAGGACATCGGCGTGGCGCAAACAAAAACAAGTGCGGAAGTGCGACTGCGGGCCACAGGTTGCCCACCTCTGGGCAAACATCGGCTAGCACGAGTGACCTACTTGGGGATGCGCTCAAGGATCTCCATCTTCCTACATCCTCCAGGAAGAAGAATCGCATAGAAATTATTATATTAATACTATACTATTATCAAGCCATGGATACAGTTTCCTAATTAAAAATAATTCGCAGCCCGGATTCTTTGGAAAACCTTTGCAAACTCAAAGTCTCGCTTTATCTTCTCCAATGATACTCGTGATTCTCTCTCCCTGCTCCAAAGGACCAATGCACATGTCCTGTCGGTTCCCACGACTCCCATGAGATTTCATTTCAGTTCCTTAATCCTTTGCGCGAGAAGGAAACAATCGCAGGACGAAGCGAGTGTTTCCCAAAAGGAGAAGGAAACAATCGCAGAACGAAGCGAATGCTTCCCAAAGGACACCATCTCCGAGTCCTTAAAATCCTACAGGTGCACCATGGAAAATATTCCCATACCGACGGAGACAACAACAACAACTTGGGACAATGGGACTCTTGCAGGATGCAAATGTTACAAATCGCATTTCATCCTGCGAAGCATTTCCATGGGTTTCATTTTTCAGAGCAGCAGGTTCCAGCTCTCGTCCTTCTCCTCTTCCCCTTCACCATCTTCTACGGATTGTTGTGGAAAATTTTCCCAACATCCAGAGAATCGATAGCGTTTCACCCCAGGAGAGAGCGAGAGAGATGCCAGGAACACCTTACAGAGAATGAGATGGAGGACAACAAACAACAATCGGCAGGTACCTGCTCCAGAACCTTCGATGAGAAAATCTCGTCCTTGAGAGGTCCGTCCGCTGGGTGCTCTGCGAAGATCCCTCGGCGATTCTCATGCAGATCGATCGATTCTCGATGTTGAGCATCGGCAGATGCTCCGTCTTCGATCGATGGGACAACAGAAGGACGACGACGACGACGATGTTCGCCGAAGGATTCCCACTCGCAGGATATGCGTGTGAATTTTCGTGTTCCACGGCGCATCGGGGCCGGGGATCGTTAGCGGTTTATGGCGTGTTTTTCCGGTTTTGGTTTCCGCCCGAGTAGCGGGTGTTTTGCAAGAGGTTCCCACAGTGAGATCCAACGAAGAAGATGCTTCAACAACAACAACAATACCACCATCGTAATCTTCAGCAGTTGGCAACACTTGCCACATTTTTTGTGTTTGGCTCCCATTCTCCTCGGATCGAATCAGATCAGATCAGATCGGATCGTGAAGGATCCTGAGAGTCTCGAGCAGACGCCTTAATTGTCCTGGGAAAGGATGTCGTGGGTGCGGCTGGAGCAGAAGGTGCAGAAGGATCCTGTTTGTCTGCGCAATCGCAATTCTTCTCCATCCTCCAGCTTCCTATTCACCTGATCACGATCGACGCAAAGTCTGACGAGAAGAACGAAAGAAAGGGATGGAGTTTCGCGTTTTTGGTTTTTGCATCAGGACCCGGAAGCATTTGTATGAGACCGGAAGGATTTCATTTTCAAGGTGTTGTGGAAGGAAGGTGTGGGAATTTCGAAAGGTGGAATTCGATCGTGAGAAACTGCAGGGGACCCGTGGGAATCGTGGGCGGGATAGCGGGTAGCGATAGCGGGCCAATAACCCGGGAAGCCAAAGAGTTGCCCGCATTCAAATATCTTGTTGGTGGAGCTCTCCATCTCCTCCACAACTGAAAAGGGGGGCTCAAGCAAAGTTGGGAAATTTTTGTGAAAATGAAAAGAATTCATGTTTGGGAAATGAAACCATTTAGAGAAGAAAACATTCTTGCATGATGATTAGTTATTGATATTTACTATTGCTAATTATTTTATAGTTATCGCTATCGATTAATCTATTAGGAACAATCTTATTATTAATAGTATATTTTATTTTATAACTTTATTCCTTACGTTGCCTTTCTTTGAACTGTTTTAGAGTTTTTTTAGAGCTGATGTTCTGTTTTGGATCCTGCCGAAAAGGACATGTGGAGAAACCTCTTTCATAATCGATCACGTGACAGAGGGAGGTAAAAATTGGTTTCGTAAAAAAGTCCAAACAAAAACAACGGCCACAACAAAGACAACTACCACAACAAAAACAACTACCACAACAACAACAACTACCACAACAACAACAACAACGAACGACAAAAACAGCATCAACAACAACCGGAGAAGGATCCTCAAAAACATGCTTAGTGCTTCCGGTCGAATTAGGATCCTGCAACAGCAGAAACAGCATCCTTTTTGTTTGCGGTTGAAGATGTTGTTGTTGTTGTTTGAATTATCAATGTTGTTGTTATTATTATTTGTGATGTTTTTCTCAAAGGCTTGTCATGTTAGCTTTTCGTCAAAAAAAGTAGTCAATAGTCTTTCGCTACTCGATTGTTGTTGGGCTTTTACTGCTATCGTCATTGTTGTTGTTATTATCATCATTGTTGCTGTTATTGTTGTTGTTGTTATTATCATCATTGTTGTTGTGAGCAATTTCGTGCTGCAGGCTGTGGGGCGAAGCGATAACAATAACAAAAACAACAAAAAACAATGGCAGGAGCAGCAGGCGAAGCACCTGTAAAAAGGCTCCAAAATTAAGGAACCCAAAGAGAAAGAAAGAAATGAATAGAAAGAAAATAAGAAGAAGGAATGATGAGAGGTAGAAAGAGAGGGAGAAAGAAAGGGAGAAAGAAAGAGACAAAGAGAGGTAGAAAGAGAGCGACGAACGAAGAAAGGTGCACGAAATGACTTTGATCGTGGATCCAAGGAACAGAACAGATGTCCTGCTGCTCCAAATTGCCGGCCAAAACATCCATCATCAACACGATCCAATGCGAAGGCCAGATCGGGATCCAACGATGAAAACAATCAACACAACAACAAAAACAACGGAGTCGACAACAAGAACAACAACGGAGTCGACAACAACAGCAACAACAATTGCGGCAAAGGACCGCACAGGGCACATCAAAAAAGAAGAAGACGAAGATTAAGAAGAGAGAGAGACGAGGTACGGAGAAAGAAACTGAGAGAGAGATGAAACGTAGATAGAGACAGAGGAAGATGGCGAGAGAGTTTGGGGGAAAAAATGGGGTCATGTACGCAGCTTTGCTTGAGTACGTGATGCGATCCATTGGAACCTGCTGCTGCGGTGTATTTTTGGAGCCCCAAGAAAACAACAACCATCAACAACAACAACAACAACAACAACAACAACAAAGTCGCAACAAGAACAAAAACATGAGCAAAAAACTTCGCGACAACAAAAAATACATTTGCCGAAAAAATACACACACAAAGAAGAACATCTTTCACTTCGGCACCCAAAGAGCACCACAATAAGAGGGAGAGAGAGATAGAGTGAGATAGAGAGGGAGATAGAGTGAGAGACAGAGCGAGAGGGAGCGCGGTCGAGCCGAGGCCCCAACAAGAAGCCATTGCACTCTGCACGCATGCGCGTCGACGCGTTCAGCTCACATCGCATCGCATCGCATCGTCTCGACGTCGGAGTCAAAGCACTTGACTCCACCGGCCTCCGTTGGGGGGCAATGGAAGCCCCGTGGGGTGGCAGGGGCCGACGAAGCACGAGGAGCACAGAGAACAACAAAAACAACATCCACCACAACAACAATATCCAAACAACAACAAGAACAACCTCAACAACAACAGATCAGAGTCAAAGAGCCAGCCGCTTGGGTTGGTTTTGTTTGGTTCGGTTCGGTTCGGTTTGGCTGAGTCTGAGTCTGGAACACGATCGCTTCGGGTGGGGGAGCCGTCGAATCGAATCGAGTTGAGTTTGAGTCGCGTGGCTCCAGCCGAACGAACACGAAGCGATCCTGTTTCTTGTGGCCTCGCGTCGGTTCCTTGTGTGACCGTTCGGGACAGACGGAGTTTTGGGGTCAAATGATTTCGGGAGTCGACTTTGGGAGGTTTCGGAGAAGAGGGTTTTGTGGTTGTGGGAAGGAGGATGGTTTTGTCCTAATTACGTTTGCAGAACTTCTTTCACGACCTTTTTCAGATCCCTTTTAAGTCCAATCTTTCGGACAATATTTGAAATCGACGTTAGGATAAAATTAAAATTGTTTGATGGTACTACAAAAGTTTATATATACTGAAAAGATGTCTATTTTGAAATACATATGAATCCATATATGTCATTAAATAAATTAAAAATGTATAGAGATTTTGACTTAATATTTTAAAAAACTAAATTTCGGATTAAAAGTAAAAACAAAGCATTTACATCGATATTCAACACAATCTTTTAAAAATATTATATACTCCAGATTAATAAAAATTATTCCATTAAAAGAACTGATTAAAACTTCTGACGGTAAAAACATGCAATGAAAGGTTTAAAACTAAAAGGTGAACCAGTTTCATACATGAAGCACTGTAACTATTAAACTTTGCGCAAAGGATTAAAAACCAGGATGCGCTTTATCGCTCCTGATTATGTTAATATCGGACGTGATAAAAATTTAGTTCGAGTATTAACGGACACACATTATAGCAACACATTGTCGAAATACATTCGAGCACCACATCGACATCCGTGGTGTTGATTAATGGATCGATTCGGATGTGGATGCGGCTGTGGCTGTTGATGGAGGGCAGAGCACATCGATAAAGGATCGTAAAATTGAATTGCGTGGAGCCCGATCTTCGAACTTAATCCCCGCTAACGGTTTCAATCAAAAAATACATCGTTTTTTTCGCGTCCGATTCGCTTTCGGACGGAAGTTCGGGTGATTTTTTCCCTTGTCCAATTTCTGTTCTCTCCGCTTGTTCGTTTTTTCCGCTCTTTACGCTTTCAATTAATGACCGTTGGCAACGAGAAAGTGTTGCCAACCTCTCTCTCTCTCTCTGTCTCTCTCTCCATCGACGGCTGCTGTTGTTGTTACTGTTGCTGCAGCCGCTGCTGCTGCCGATGATCAACTGCTTTTTTAACCCAAATTTCACTCGAATCCCGCAGATGTTTCCTCGAAGCGAACCCTTTTGAGAACCTTCCCAATGATCCTTTTGCTTCCCCCTGTCCTCCGGGGGCTGTTGTTGTTGCTGTCCTTGTTGTTGCCATTGTTGTTGCAGAGATCAAGTTCTCACTAATCGCTCTTATCTCGAGCTTAATTCCCGATCCTCTTGCCTTTTGTTCGCCACAACCTGTTCCTCGTCCTCTCTCCACTCACTCTCTCTTCTCTCTCTCGCTGTAGATTTCTGTTTTGCACTTGCCGATGTCCATCGGTGTCGTCGTCGTTGTTTTTGTTGTTGCTGTTGTTATCTCCACCTGCAGTTATCGCAGTTGATGTTGCCATTGTTGTTGTTGCTGTTGCTACTTCTGGCCGAATCCGGTCAGCTGCCCATCCGGTCGTCCTGACTCTCGAATCTGTCTCCAAAGTCAACGAAGGTGGAGGTGGAGGAGGAGGCGGGGATTTTTCGAATCTCTGTTTGTCTAGAAATTTTGTGTATAAATTGTTGTTGCATTTGTTGTTATTTGAATGCGTTGCGCATTCAAACTTTGCGCAGCCGCAGCAGCAGACGTCGAAGGCGACGTCGACAGTTGCTTGTCAAAAATACACCAGCAACAGAAACAACAATAACAACAACAACGTGAATATTGAAGTCTGTATAAAATGAAAACAACAAAAATGTTGCCAACAGGTGTAAAGCACTCAGACAACAAACACAACAACAACAAGCAGCACCGGCTGAGGACGAAGGCGAAGGCGAAGAAGATAAAAGTTCAAAAACATGAAAACACGTTCTGCTATGAGGGCAGCTTAATTTCTCATTGTTGTTGTTGTAGATAATATTCTCATTATTGTTGTCGTCAATATTCTCGCTGTTGTTGTTGTTGGTTGTCGCTGACATTGTTGCTGTAGTGGATGATGTTGATGTTGTTGGTTTTTCGGATGATTTCGACATTGTTGTTGCCGATGTTTAAAGTCATCGTCGCAATAATTATCATCGTTAGCAGCCAAGTTTGGTGCAGGCGGCGACACGCGACCACTCGTCGCCATCGTTGTCGTTGTCGTTGAAGTTGTCGTCATCGTCATTCGTCGCCAGCAACATATTAATTTCATCTCCCCCGATCCCTCTCACCCTTTGTCTAGTTAGTTAATCGCCCTCTTATTCGAATTCTTACAAATTAATTGTTCTTTTCTATGGATGCGACTGTACTTTTGCCCCTTTCGGAGCTAACGGTTTGGCGGAAGGAGGTGTCGGGCGCCCTCTGAAGGCCGTTTCAATGTGGTCGATCGGTCCATCTTGAGTCAAGTGGGCCGGGAGTCGGGGGATTTCTCTGAGGAGGACGAGAATCATGGAAAATACTACCGCCGAGGAGTCGAAGGAAGATGGCGAGGATCAGGACAAGAGATGGAGGAATATCAGGACAAGAGGAGGAGGATCAGTGGAGGAAGAGGATCAGTCTAGGGGTTGGGGGAGCCTCTCGAGTGTCGCGCACATGTGGCCGGGTCTCGAAGTGCATCACTCGCCAACAACAACCACAAGTGAAACGACGAACTAAAAAACGTGTCGAATTCAGATCCACAGAAACAATAGCTACAACTACAAAAAACAACAACTCCTTCGAAGGGACCCGAATTGTCCTGGATTCGGAGGGCAATTAGAGAAGGTCCTTGCGGCATCGCAGAGACCTGAGTCTCCTACGCCCACGCCGCAGACGTTGCCGCCTCCGTCGCCGCTGTCGCTGCCAAAGGACACGTCGTCAGCTCTGGGTTTTCCACTCGCCCACTCCCTCCGGCCGAGTCGGAGCGCACAAAGGGATGGCGAAATCGATTTGCCGCACCGTCGCCTTTGAAGCGACGACCGGACCTGCCGACCGAACAGAACTCGTCGCACTCGCTCAAAGGACTCACCAAGGACAAAGGATCCCGACATGCGTTTTCGCAGTCGTAGCTTCGGGATCCTTGCGATTTCCATTGCAAGTCGGCGACGAGCCTGCCCAAACATTAATTAGTCCTCAGTTCGCATCCTTGTGGGAGGACACGTTGCCGGCCAGCCTTCGGACATCATGAATCCTTCGGAAGGCCACCGAATCCAGCGAGGAAGTTTGTTGTTTTAAAGTGCTTCTCTCATTCTCATTTCCTTTTTTTGGGACTATGTATTTTCTTAAATCGAAGGCTATTTGCAATTTGTATTTGGCTGCAGGTGCCACACGTGGGTTTTTCCCTTCGATCTGTTGTCCTTGGCCTGAGCAAACGTGCCCCGAATTCGCAATTAGTTGTCCAAACAAGGAAGTTTTCGTTTTAGTATCAATGGTTCTCAAATTCCACCTTTTCCAACGATCTTCTCGATTCGTGAGCTCTCAGAAACTTCTGCTACTCATCGTCAAAATTATGATCTTCCAAAATTAAGGTCGAATAATATCACCGACGATTATATAAAACCCAAGTCCAAGGATCTCTTCCTGTTCCTCTCTCCGCCCAAATTGAAATACAGTCAGCTGAATCGACATAAAAATAGCAGAAAGTGACTTTAACGATCGCTTCGCAGACGAAGACACGCATGTGCGATGTGCAACTTTGATGTTGATTATCTGAAAGTACCTTAGCTCGGGAGTCGTTAAAACGCCAGGATCTGCCGCTAAACGATCGTAAAACCATCGTCCTGCCGAAGGATCAGCATTAAGAGGAACCGATGGACTCTTCGGTCCTTGCTTTTTTTTATGGATCGGAACTAGCGGACAGATGCAGATGTGGCGTATCTGATATCTGGTGAATGCCGAGGAGGCGGGGGACGCCGAAGAAGTTTTACGACGCCCTCCACGCTCAATTTAGTGCGAAAATCGTCTCGCGGCGGTTGTTTTCGAGTCGAGTCGAGTAAATATATCGCAGGAATGCGCGCAAAAGTATCTCGGTGTTTGTGTATCCATCCATCCATCCAGCAGATACCGGCGCGCATCTGCCGTTGCGCTGGGACTTTTACGACTCGAACTCCCATAAGACCCTCAATAAAAAAAACTTCGGATCCTCGTTCCACAAACAAACTTCTCGGCTTCTTGCGATTGTTTACTTGGATTTTGTATCTTATCGCTTGTTATCGCTGCGGTCGCCGTTGCTTTCTTGCTTGTTCTTCTTCGTCCTCCGCACCGTCCCCCGGGCTGAACTTAACCTCGTTTTCCCGGAACTCAATGCCACACGGCACGCGCCAAATTCAATTTTTAACAATCATTTATTCATTGCATTATATTTATTTATTTATTTGCTCCTCTCATCATTCCCGCCCATCCCGATCCTTCATCCCTCGTGGTCTATGATGAGCTTCTCCTGTGGTTGGGATTGGTTTTTGCAATCCATTTCGCTCCGAAGTACTTAGCGAGTAATTACTCGGAATCATATCTTGAGACTCTCCTCAAAGGAAGACGTCTTTGAGTTTGCTTCACCTGGAGGATCTTCCGTTGCATTTCCTTCTTAAGGAAGCTTCTCCCCCCGACCTCTGTCGATGACTGCACCTGGAGCCCAGGGTCCTGCAGCCGCAAAGCTGGTTTTTCCTGAAAGACCTCGTTGCCTCGATATCCGCGAGCAGTTGCCCAAAAACTGAAGTACATGCGCTCGAAATTAATGTGGCCTCCTCAATCCGACGACGTTGATGATGATCCTCGGGCCAGTGCTCGAGACTTAATAAACATCTTGATCCTTGAGAGCTGCGAGATCGAAGATGATCGATAGGGGCAGACGCAGCATTATCTCGAGTGATCTCTGTAATTATGATTGACTACTGAAGTGTTGGCAGCTCCATATTTCGCTACCCAGGGGATGGCTCGAAGGAGATCGGGGAAGACAGGGGAAACGGGAGCAACGTCAATTTCGAGCTCATCCCCGGCTTAAAGGCCGCTAAATGCATGCGTGATGCGCGCTGACGATAACACCAAAAGGCAACAAATACGACCAGGGACAGAAGGAGGAACGAATGGACGGACAGACAGACAGAGCTGTCTCACAGACAAAGTCATCTGAGCAAGAACTCTGTAATGCGAATTGAATGGCTTCCCTCACAAAGACGCGTCCATTGTGGATGACAGCATTATTAACGCATACGCCGCTTGATCCCGGTGTCGGGCCCGATTCGGTTCGGATCCATCCGCCTGCGCAGAACGCTCATCTGCTCGATTCGCAACGCCTGCGACGGCGGCATCGACGTCGTGCGAACGCCAAGAAGTAGTTCGTGCAGGACAATGCGATCGGCAGAGCGGCAACGTCGTCCTTTTCATACATGTTTTTGGTGTTTTGTGATCCTTTCAGATCAAACGTCTCTATTTGCGCGATTGTCGGATGCGCTCCACTGCAGCCTTAGGGTTTTTTCACTGCATCCTTAGGATCCCTTCTCTGTTGTCGATCATCGATAATGTTCGTTGTTTTCGGACGTTTTGGCATTTTTATCATCATCTGAGGATGCGGTCTGATATCCTTCAAATTGCGGTTGGCGAGGATCCTAGAAGTCACCTTGATAGGAAAATAAATGAAGTCAAATGAGGGGAGGGGATCTTGTGGGTTCGATCAATTTAAATATCGATAGATCATATCTCAGAGGGTCGCTCTTGGACAGAATGGAGATCTTGAAGAAAGGTCGAACTTTTGTGGGACGGATCCTTTGAACATTTCAAAAGCATATAGTGGAAGGCAGATTGATTTTCTTTTAGTCAATGTAATGCATACTTAGTTTGAACTACTTCAGGTTAATTCGGATCAACGTTATCATATTCCATGTTCGATGCATCAGATCTCATTAAAACATTAAAATCGTGGATTAAAGGCAGATGAAATTCTCATAAAAATATCGATGTCAAGGAAGGTTTTCGTCTTCATATCGGATTCTCCGAAATTTGCTCATTTCTTTCTCCGCTCGTGACGATCGTCCGAGAGTGATAAAAGCAACATTTTTCGCAATTACTTGACCACAATTGCGGGTCTTTATCTCGTAATTCTATACAAATGATGTTCGGTGTAAATTTGGCAAAAACTCTCGGTGGCTGACAAAAGGGAAGCGGCTTCTGGAACGGAGGGGGATTCGAAAAGAGAGAGGGAATCTGACACCGAGTCACGAAGGAGATCTTCATCTCCAGCGACAGAATGGAAGAAAATAACACAGAATATAGTATGTGGAAGAAAGACAAAATGCACAGAGATAACAATGCGAAAGAATCTCACAAATTGCAAATAATTCGAAAACAATTTGTAATCCAAGCCAAGGTAAGAAACGACGGGCCAAAAGAACAGGACGAAGGAGGGCCAGACCCAGAACCCAATGCAGAACTCGGCCCGACCTCAGAGACATTGACGAGCCAAACCGAACCAAAACCACAAAAGTGACAAATGAAACCCCGACTGTACTTTTTCCAGAGGATGCGACACCATCAAAGGACTTCGACTCATGGGTGGGTCCGTCGGTGCGGCCTCCAGGACGCCGACAGTGATTGCGATGAGGCTTCTTCGAACGAAGAGACGAGGGGAAGGAGAGCGAAGAGACGAGGGGATGGAGAGCGAAGAAGACGGTCAGCGTTGAAACAAAAGAACGCCTGCTGGCGGTCAGCAGGACGACGCCTGGACATGGCGTAAGAGGAGAGCAACGCGTCCTGGCCACACGCTGAGCCCGAGCTGATTCTCCTCCATCCTGCCCGAGGTGCCGTCAGGCAGGACCTCAAGAACTTTGTCCGCACGTTCGTCACGAGCTCAGCACGTTCGGCGTCGGAGGTTGGAAAAACGATATAGAAGGAGTGGAAGATCGGACCGAGTCCAGCTCCGGAATCTTTCGGTTGATCTCTGAGACTCCGGGGATCCCTGCCTTGAAGTGGACATCACAGCGGCAGATGTCAGCGAGGAGAGATGTCAACCAGGACTCAACCATCATCCCGAGTTGATGGCTCGGCCTTGACCAGGATGAAGAAATATTCCCCTGAAACCCCTTCATGGATCCAAATTGAGACAATTAGAGATCTCGCCCCACCCTCGTCTCCTTTCTCCAAATGAGAAGTTGTTTCAGGAGGCGGCCCTTGAGCGTCGTTATCATCATTGTCGTCGTGTGCGGTGAGGTCATAAAATCGAGGCCGCCAAAGGAAGGCGGTCAAATCAAACGACGTCGCACAGGAGTCACCCCGAAGCCGAAACCTTTGACGCGTCGTCGAATTGAGGTGATTAAATTCAGTGTGGAATTGAAAATTGAACCCTCGACGGTTCCAGTAAAACGCTCGAAGGTTCCGTAATGAGGGGCGATAACACAGCGGTCGTAAAATCCCGGGTCTCGCAGAGAGAGGGAGGTCACAGGAAGCTCGCCTGGAAGAGGGAGGGACAGAGAGAAGGCTCACACATTAGTGAAGGGTTACCTTCGGCTCTCTTCCCACCTTTCCCTCTACTTTTCTCCTCTTTATTCAGGCCATAATTTGTCATCCATTGAGAGTTCGTTCGGTCTGAATGATCCCTCTAATAACCATTTTTATGTTGTTTTCTTTATAATGATTCTTGTTGTTGTGGTAATTACCACTCGACCAATTGACGAGGACAGGCAACATGTTGCCACAAACTGTTGCCAACACGGCGCAAGTCAATCAACACATTTCGACCCCTTTCTCCGGCTAAACGAGGCTTTCTTCCAACGTTCATCCATCCATTGCTCTATCCATACATCCATCCATCCATCTACTCTAGCTGTCTGTCCGACTTTCTGTCGTCCGCGCCAGTTGCCACCGCTTCCTCGGCCTCCTCCGGTGGCAGCCGCCATCAGTCAGATGCTCCACACACTCCTTCGTCCCTGGAGTTTTTCCTCCAACTCAACCCGACCCAGCAGCGACGATCGGTGTCGATTCCCGGCGAGGCCGAGCGAGCTAGCGAGCGAGCGAGCGATCGGGAGGAAACAGAAACACCTGAGCCAAATTAGAGCGCCACGTAATTTCCACCGAATCCCTCTGTCGGCCCCGTCGGTCGGCCTCCTGTCACACTCCGTCGACAGACGACGGACGACGAACTTCGACTCGTTGATCCATAACAGATGTTTGAAATAGTTCCGCGGAATTCGACTCGAGACGCGAGACTCCGAGACCTGGCATCGCCTCAGCTGACTCTCTTTCGGAACCCCTACGTCGCCGTCCCGCCCCGCTCTCCGTTTGGGCCACGTCTCCCGGGCCATGTTGAATTGTTGCCGTGGTGATCTTTCGCTGAACCCTTCCGTTCACAATTTTCCCCTCATTATAGTCATTAGCATCATTAAATGGGAACTTGAATGAGTCGAGTATTTGGCGCGCGTTAGCATCCCTCTCCCTCTTTCACTCTCTCTCCGTCTCACTCAATCGCTCACTCTTTGGCTCTTCTTGGGATCTTTCTCTTGGGCTCGCAATCGCCAACTGTCGACTGTTGGCCAGTCAGAAGGTCAAACGTCATTACTTGCCTGTCTGTCTGTCCGTCGTTCCTCAAAAATATGTTCTTGTTTCTCCATGGAGCACCTCGAACTCATGGCCATGGTTCCAGCTCCAACTCTTCTGAGAACATCGGCCATCGCTCTCCAATGCTCGGATGAATGAATGACAACCGAGACTTGGTTGTGAGCTTTGAATTCTCACCGAGAATCGTGAGCGGGGACCAACAGCTGTGGGGTCAGGGAAAACAATCTTGAAGGAAAACCTCTGTGGAATGCTAATCGATGGACGATATGAAGATTCGATCTGTCTACCAATGGCTAGTTGAAGACTTTACAGACAATTTACACTATCAACAATTGGTGAATATCATCCGATTTGTGCAGCGTGAACTACTGGACCGTATAAAAAGCGTCATAAATTGAAAGAATCAAAGTAGTTTGTATGGTTTCCATAGCAATAAGTTCAAGGATTTGCCAACAATTTGCACCATCATCCGATCGATATATACGATTGAATAGTACACATAAATAACGTCATAAAAAGAATGAATCAAAGTAGTTTACAAAAAGTTTGTACAGACGAAAAGACCATTGTATATGGTTCAATAGTTCTGGAAAAATATGACCGAATGTCGATCATTCATGGAAATGCTTTCTTCTCCTTCTGCTTTCTTCTACTCTGTTCCTTTTCTTCCTATCCATCGTCTCCCGCTCCTCGCGAGATTCCGTGATAAATTCTTCAATAAAAGTGTCAGCATCGCCTCGCCCTCGCTTCCACACTCGTGACCATCTTTTATTTTGACTTCATTAAAAGGACATTTTCGGTTTCTCGCCAAAAATCGAAGACGAAGATGACAAAAGGTCCGTCCGGCGAGAGATTTATGGGGGATTTCATATAAATTGGACAATTGCTCACACCGACAACAATAGCGACGAAGACACAGCGACAGCAAACACAGTAGCCAAAGAACATCGTGGAGAAAGCTGCGCTCAGGCCGCTCATGAAATGCAAGGACACGGATTCGCGCTGCCGGGGATAAGCAAGAGACAAAGGTGATGATCATGAGGACGAAAGACTCGGAAGACAATGGCCAGGTCCTTGAGATGGCCTGAGCCAAGTCCCAAGTCCGAGGAACAATATGCGTCCCTCTGGTGCGAGGATCACGTCGACGACGACGTCGTCTTCACGTGGCTCTCAGCCGACGAAGACAATGCGAAGGCGAGACGACTGCGCGCAGCACCTGGTCTCTCAAGGATACGGCGAAGGATACGCGCCGGGCGGATCAGGACTCGGTGCGTACAGTTTGCAGAAAAGTCGTGAGTGGTAAAAAACCGTCTCAAGGATCAGGCGTAGGCGAGGCGAGAAGCAACAGAACGACTGACTGTACCCAGAGGAGGAAGAGCTGGAGAGAGTGAGAGAGAAGGAGACGAGTGGAGTGAGAGTGGAAGAGAGCACGTGCTGTGCGATGGGCAGATGAAAGGACCTTCGGCCAGGAGACGCCCACGCTCGAGACGCCCATCGACCGATCGATCGCCCGTCGAGTGTTTTTCCAGGATTTTTTAAGGATGCGGATGCGACTGAGATTCTTGCTCAAGTGGATGTGGATGGTTCTCGGGTGGCCGAGAGGACGACGCAATGTCCTGCTGGCTGCACTTAATCTGATTGCAGACATATGTTCGAAGTCCACTCGATTGGCTGCTTGGCTGAAAAAGGATACTTCTGTCAAAGGACAACGCGGTGCATCGCCTTCCGAAGGATTACCGTCCATCGCTCAGTTCAGAAACGACTCAATTATCGAATCCTGCGCACGAGTCCATCGATAGAGATCGAACCAAAGAACGTCTGCTGCCCAGAGTGGTCTCGTGGTCACAGACGATCAAAACGTAAACAAAATTGTGAAAAAGTCAATACAAAAAAAGTGTTTTCAAATTGAAACAAGAGAAAACAAAAAAAAAAACGATTCGAAAAAACATGAAAATTTAATTTGAAAAACAGACGGACGCCGAGGCAACCCTTCTGCCCGCTGGCGCAATAAATAATCCTGGCTGCAGTTGGCCAGCTAACCAGGTGGTAAATCCCTAAAAAACTGAGCGAGCCCCGGCCACACTTGGCAGCCAGCCGCGTCACTCGACCCGTCACTCACTCCGTCACTCGGCCAGACGACCATCGGGCCCATCGCGCCGAGCAGCCGTCCTGCCAGCCATCCAGCCATCGAGCCATCCTGTTGGCCAGCTTGCGATCTCGGCCTCTCCTCTCCTCTCTCCTCTCCATCCATCCATCCTTCAGCCTTTCTTATAATTACCTCAATGCGCTTGATTTTTTCCCTCACATTTCTCCGCTCCACGGCGCTCTGCGTGTCGAAAATCCTGCAGACCAGGCCGCGGACCACTCGACGGCAACTGCCTGCTGCTCCTGCGGACATCGTTGTTGTTATTGTTGCTGTAGCAGCAGCAGTCGTCGTTGTTGTTGTTCGGTTGGAGCACATGCGTGTGTGTTGCCCGGTTTTTGGTAATTTTTTGGTAGCATCTGTAGAGGGCTCAAACGAAGAAGACAACAACAACAAACGAGTCAGTTAAAAACCCTTTCAGCAGGCCAGGTAGTAGTGCCAATGGTAGTAGATTTGTTAGTGGCGTAGTGGTAGTAGTAGTTGTGTTGTTGTTGTTGTAGATTTATAACATCGTGGATCATTAGCGACCTAACGCAGGCGGCCATTATCGGCCGATACGGCAATCGACATATGCAACTGTCGCTGCCTCTTGGCAACACTGGTCACTCCGATGGTCCGCCGGCCTAACCAAAGGGTCAATTTCAAAAGTTGCACCTTTGATTTGGACACGAACGACAGTACGACAGGGGGTTAGATATGATCTTTGCTCGAAGCAGCCATCGAGTCCTTTGAGAGAAAACAAGTTTATGAGGGTCCTGATGAAGGGCTGTAGGATGAGGACCAATGTCGGAGAATCATCTGCTAAGAGGTTCAGAGCATGTCTCTAATAAGGTGAGGTTAGAATACAATACAATATTTAGTCCATATAGAAAATATATGAAACAATTCCTACGAGAGAGAAATAGTTATAGTATATCAAATATTTTTTTTTTTTTTTGTAAATATTCTTTTATTTGCAATCTATTTAAATAATAATAAGCAAATTTGATTACATAAATTTAACAGAGTTATTTTGAACTTCATTAAGTCCAAAAATACAATGAACATATTTAAATGAACATTAACAACAAAGAGTATATCAAATATAAAGTATTTTTTATTAGCCAATCTCTCAACCTTCAAGGCCTCCAAAGGGAATAGATTGGCATTATATTATTTCTACAACGTCACAAGCCAATTGCAGACCCCTTTCCCCCTAACCCGTCTCTTCCAATTCCACTAATACCACATCACATGCCGCCAGCTGTATTTTCCTTATCTCCTCTCTAAGCAGCCTGCGTCCATCATCGTGGAATATTTTGTTAAAGGGTGATGAGAATGAGGACATCACCCTTTAACAAAATATTTTGCAATCCTCTGTAATTTTGCGTGGTCTTAAAATCGAGTCAGTCCCTTGTCCTCCATTGTTCCGGAGTTTGCATATGTCCCGGGCTTGCCGAGGATTCGGGAATCTCCATTCAACTCCTTCAATTGTCACTTTCTGAATTGTGTTCCCTGCTCTTCTATCAATGGGATATTTAGAGCATGGTTGTCATAGGGTTTCTGCTCCACATATGTCAAGCCAGCCTAATCCTCTCATTGTCCCCTTGATCGTCTTTTGTCCCACCAGTCCTCGGCGATCCCTTATGAGGGATCCCTTCCATTGAGTCAGTTTCTCCTGTGATTGGTTTGAGAATAGTTCTCGATGAAGATTTGGTTGACTTTGGTGACTGTTTCTGGTGACGATGATGAACTTCTTTCCATCAAGAACACTCTTTCATCAAGGACTCTTGGATATCTTATTCGAATTTCTTTCCAAGACGACTGACGATCGCTTCGAGATGATCTCCGCCTGCCGCTTCTGAAACACGTGCCTATCCGGCCCGCTGTGGTTTCAGGTGCAGCCGCGGTCCTTTGTTCCCGACAGCGACACCCACGGCGTTGCACATGCAATATTAAGACCAGACAGCTGCAACCATTCCATTTCAATTTCTGGACATTTTTCAACAACTTCAAACAATAGGCCACGAGCAACAGGCTGCAGGATTACATCAGCTCAACACCTACACGCCGAGGAGACGAAAAACCAACAGACAGATGAACACTCGGACAGACAGACAGACAGACAGAGGGACGGACAGACGGTCGTATAGTCCTGTGGTCATTCAAATGGAAAATCGACGCATTTGAATAGAGTCCAGGGGATTTTATGATCGTGTACAACCTGCGTATCCTCTTTGGTTGTTCCTCGGTATCGTTTTAACCTCGCATTGTTCGCGTCTCACTCGGGTCAGGGGGCCTTGGTACGAGGTGCTTGCCTCGGACCTTTGACCGTGGCTCATTATCATAAGGCCATGAATCGGGTCGGGTCTGATGGAGGAAGATCTCTGTTTTTGACTTTTAATTTCTCGTCTCCTTTGTACACTGTCGTGTCTCTTGATTTTCCTCCGACAGATGTGCTACTCGAAGGACGTCCTTGAGGACGCAGTTGACCATTTGGTCACGACATTCTAATCACGCAATAAACTAGAGTTTCCCAGGAAGCGCCCAGGAATCCTTTCAAAGACACGTCCCGCCGACCGAGGGTCCAGAATATTTATGTTAATCTGATGGTACGTGATTTCGGCAGAGTCGTAATCGTAATTTTCAAAGACGTTGATGTCAGTTGCCTTAAGGATAAAAGGAGTCCCGGGGAATGGATCGCTATTCTTTATGTTAATGAAGAACGAGGTCATGATTTCCAAGAGATAGTCTTTTTAGTCTTGAGGTACATAGAGAAGGGATATATGGAGAGGGTTATTTAACCTTTGGACCGAACGAACGTCCCCCAACTACGGCTGAAAGGATTAGAGAGCGTGGAATTTGAAAACACAGCCCTTGTTGATCGAATTCCAAACCGAAATCCCCTCAGAAATCCATCGCCGAACATCTTGCGAATTATAGCGTGTTAATTCCCGAAGAGAGAAGAAGAGAATAGGAGTCCCAAAGGACTGGGTCAACAAAGGACAAGGTGTGGCGGCGGCGTGTATCGAACGAAATTGAAGGGCACCGAGTGCGAAGAAAGGAAAGAAATTGGCGTATCGATATTCGTGAAAGACAAAGGGAAAGGAGTGTTCATAAAAGGAGTCTCGACAATAGGGCGAAGGGCAAACGAAAATATTGACAAGAAAGAAAACAAACGACATGAAGAATCGAATGTGAAATGGAAATCAAACAGACGCCATCGTCGTCGACATCGTCACCATTGTCATCGATAGAGTTAATATTGATAGAGCCGAAGAATGCGGGAATGTGGGCCGGGTGACGTTTGTGGGTCATGTTTGCACAAACACCGGCAACAATTGGCAACATTGACGGCCGGGGATTGCGAGCAATCGAAATCATGGCGAAGGAAAGGGTTGGGGTGCAAAGGAGTTGTTGGAGAAAACTGGGCAGCTGCCTCTGATTGTGATGGATGTTGATGCAATTGGTGGAGTCGTGGTTGGCGACAATTGAGGATGGAATGAAGAGAAATTATGGGTAGAAAGGGGTAGAGATAGGATTAAATTAGTTTCGAAGGTGACGAACCGAGAGTTTCATGAATCCACATAAGATATCAGAGATGGCACCCATTGTGTATGAAGTCTCGGAAGTATAAGTCGACTTGAATAAAATGAAGAAACGAAGAATTCGAGACCGAGCA
The DNA here is from genome assembly GCA_017309665.1 of Coelopa frigida. NCBI lineage: Eukaryota > Metazoa > Arthropoda > Insecta > Diptera > Coelopidae > Coelopa > Coelopa frigida. The sequence goes on along the minus strand of CM029561.1, from coordinate 34,450,829 downwards.
CCTTGGAACTCACACTCTGATCTACTTCAGAGGCAGCTGAGCTCCTGCGGGTCAAAAAAGTCGCCTCCATATCCTGCAGGAAGTCAGAAAAAACGCGCTCTTCCAGGAGATTATTTCCTTTCACATCTCTTAATGGCGTCAATTTGAAAATAAAAAAAATACTTCAAAAAATTGTAAATTGTTTGTGGAAAAAACGAGACTCATCGTGCCACGCGTTACTCGAGCTCGACGACGGCGCATCCTGCGACATCTGGCACGCATGCGCAACAACTCATAAGGATCCGGGCGCAGCGCGAGGACAACGCGCATCCTGGAGAGAAAATCTCTTCACTTAAATAAAACATTATAAAAAAAATAGTGCCTAGTACCACCATTTCTGACCTTGACATTGTTCGGGGAGTGGCCCGAGGGTCGTCCGAAGGATGTCGACCAGGATAAAAAATGATGCGAGGCACCGGCATCGAGTCATCGTGAGTAGGCAGACGTTTTCCTTCTTCTCGTGTTCGTCCGATGGCTCTTGTTCTTGTTGTTGTTTTTGTCCTCCCCTGCAAAGTACTTTTTTCAATGTCCTGTACAGGCACAACAACAACAATAACAACAAGAATAATGACGCCGAGAGCAGGAGGCAGATGTTTCCGCCGCACTACGCATGATCAGCCGATCCGGAGTGTCGGAAAAAAAGAAGCATGAAAAAATGAAGACCCGGACAAAACACGAGAGTAAGAGAAAGAGAGAGGGAGGTAGAGACGAAGAAGAAGCAGCACAATACCATCGACTAGACAATGCGTGTAGGAGCAGACAATGGAAGGACTTCTTAAGCCATCTCTTGGAGTAGGATTTATTTATATGGCAGAATACTATTGTGTGATGGATTCTACGAAAGGACATGCGGCGGACAGAGCGAAGGAGTTCCGAACAGGACGAAGTGCGAGGGGGTGGGGGAGGACACTTCTTTTTTAAGGTACAGTTCTATCAGAGGTACAATGAAGTCTGCGAAGGCATCATCGCGTTGTGGAAGCCTTCATTGAGGATCCCTAGAATCTTAGAAAAGTCCTTCGTTTTATTTTTATTTTAAATTCCTTTCATAAACTCTCAATTATGAATGGAGTTTTTTAAAGAATTGTTTTCTGGTTTGGAAGCTTTGCCATTGAATGTCATCATCATCAACATCACCATCATCCTTGGAAGCCACCCCACCAAAAACTTCAGTTCTCATTCAGATGGAATCTTTTCCAACTGGAAATTGAGGAAATCGAACGAAATCCCGGCGACCCTCAGCTTCTGGGTGGCCCGCAAGTGTCCTCGAATTTCACTCGGATTTTCGACGACTCAATTTTCGGAAAATCCCGCAGAAAATCCGATCCATATCTCGTCGTCCTCCTCCTCTGATGGAAATATCGATTTCCCCGTAAAACGTTTTACAATTGGATTGGTTTTAGCGCTCCCCTTTCTTTCTTCTCGTTCCGCTGAGTAGAACAAAAGGAAAAAATTAAAAAGTACTAAAAAGAGAGAGAGACTAAAGGACAATCGAGATAAGCCGAAAGACAGGATAAAGGTGCAACGCACACATACACACACATAGGGCGAAGGACGCGCAGGATCGCCAGCAACAGGCTGGAGGATCAAGGAGAATACAAATTGAAATTATGATATAAATTGAGGACGAAGCGAGGGAGAGAGGATCGAGGATTGAGGATCGAGAGCCCGGTGCACGGTGTGGGATGCGATTGGCAAGACAAACAACAATAACAACAACAAGGGCAGAAGGACGAAGGATAGTGGACGACAGGATATGCTGGCAGGCAGCAGGCAGGTTCGCTCTGCGAGGACCCATAAAAAACATCCAACTACCTGCTGCGTCCTGTCGAAGTCCCTGCGGCGTCCTGGACTCCCGCTGGCTTAGATTTGTATCAGCGTCTGAAAGCGTTCTAAACGAGCGTGACGGGCAGATTAGAGATTAGGCACAGTCGGCAGGGGCGCAGGACGGAGGACGGTCCAAGCGACAGACAGTGGGATGGGCGAGGAGTCGCCGTCGTATTCTCTGATGGCGTAGCAGACCATGTCCTGTCGATAAGCGGACGAAGGACTGTGTTTGCTCGCAAATGGATTTGTTTGCGATGTTTGCCGATCGTTCCTCTGACCATCGGACTGTCTGTCGATCTATTTGTCGGTCTTTCTCTCTATCTATATCTCGACTCTTGGTCAATTTGTCCGGCAGATTGTGCAATTCGTTGCTAACGTTGTGTGCATTGGCCAAGATTCCAATCGACGCCAAGTACAGTCGTGTCTTCTACGTTTGGGTCAGTTTTACTGGACATCCTCGTGCCATATCCTCGATGAACATCTCCATTTAATTCTCGTAAAATTATCCTGAGGACTATTGAAGATCAATCGATTTTCTCTGAATTGAATCTTGGAGGATGAATGCTGTCGATTCCGAAATAAAGCGATCAAGAAACTGCTTCTCCTCTCCTTTCGTTTTTGAGTAGTTTACATTCGAGTCGCCCCCTGGTCCATCGTCGCTTGTGAGAACCACCATCCATCCATCCATCGCTCATCGTGTGACTGACGATCGTTCGACACTCAATTAACTTGTCAATCGTCTGAGACGATTTGTATTTCCCCGACATGATACTTCAGTTAACACACCGACGAGAAACTACCATAACTGCTGCGCCAATAAAAGCAACGACCAGAAGTATCAACAAGCCACGTCTAGCGACGGCAGCAACAATCAATTAACACAGCATCACCTCGAATTGGAGCAACGAGTGCAGCCCATGGCGGCGGCGACTGCGACGATGGCGGTCGAAAGTGGTCCGACCGGGGACGTCGAAGGCTCGTCCGATTGCATGCCGCAATGCAAATGCCAGCAATGGCAATAACAACGACGACTACGACGACGACGGCGGCAATAACAATAATCATTGTCATTACGAAGGAGCTGCTGCTGCTGGCTGAGAGTCCAACGATGGAGGCTGGCACCGTTGGACCGTCGACGAAGATGGATTCGTTAGCACCTTTTTTAGACGACTTGGTGCCGTTTGTTGTTGCTGCTGCTTCTGCTGGCGATGATTTGAGGCGCTGCCGGCCGCGGATGAACGTCGTCACGTGCATGACTCGTTGTTTGACGTCTTCATTAGCATCGATGCGCCGTTTAGGCGTAATTATAACATCAGCCAGAGCCTCCAATCACGGCCATGGGAGGCTTCGTCCATGGAAGCATCGTCATTATCGTCAACCAGTGGCAGCAACATCTTTGCGTATCTCTTTATCTCACCGATTGTTGTTGGGTTATCGGTTGGGAACGCGGACGACTTCGGTTGCTGATCGGATGTTTTCCGCGTTGCTTCTACTATTGTTGTTGTTGCTACTCCTGGTCGCGATGTTTGCGATATCGATTCACGGCTGCCTGTGATATTTTATTTAAACTTCACCTCGACGAGGTTTTTGTTTCCTTCGGCGTCATCAACGTCGTCGTCATCGTCGTCGTCATCGTCGTTGTTGTTACAATTATTTTCCCCGACTTTTTACTCAAAACTTATTTCAGTTTTCTCTCCAGCTGTAGTTGTTGCTGTTGTTGTAACTATTTAGCTAGTTTTTACATTTCTTTCGCGCTCTTATTTATGATGAAGATGTCAATCTCCTCCATCGTTCGTGTCGTTGTTGCTCGCGGCGGTTATTGTTGTTGTTATTGCGTTGGTTGTCGCTGTTGCTGATGCTGCTGTTGGTGGTGTTGTTGTTGTTGTTTTTGTTATTGTTGTGAACGACTTGTTGCCCCACCAGATGCCTGACATTTACAAGTTTCTCCTTATTTTATTGTTACTCTTATTATTACCATCATCATTATTGTTGTTCTTTTTTTTTACAATACTACAATTGTTGTTTTTGCTACAATACTACAATTACTGTTGTTGTTGTTGCTATTCTCATACAATCGTGTATTTGTATTGTTGTTTCAGTCTTGTTGATTGAATCATTTAATTTGTGACATCTTTCAAATTGAAAACGTCAACGTTGGCCGTGGAAAAGTTTTCCCATTCGTGCGTCTCGATCGCATCGTAGAAACTTCCTAATGATGCTACTTTTTCTCAATAATAATCCAATATCTTTCTTGTTGTTGTTGCAATTTACCATTTGTCTGATCTCAATCGAAAGACGGCTCAAACAAATCCCAGTCGATCGTTTGGATGAGAAGAAATATATTTATTCGATTAATTATTTCGTAAATAAACAAATTAAATTGTATTTATATGGAATTATTTTAAATGATTGAAGATTAGTAAACCACAGATATGACGTAAAATAAAATAAAGCTAAACTAAAAAAAAATGTATGCTTCTTATAGTTTAAAACTAAAACATAAATTTAATATTTTCAACTTTAAAAATTAAACAAATTTAATTTTATTTGTAAACATAAAAAATTCAGGGCAAATTTTAAAATCTTTTGTCAATACATAATCAGGAGAATTTAAGGACCATATATGAGGATAGTCTGTATGGATATTTGTTTATCTGAATTACATATGGATGGATGTATAAGAGAAAAATAAATCAACGGATTTATTGATCACAAAAATAACACAAATTTAGTTCCAGAGATATATGGTTTTTAGGATTGACTCCAAAGGACTCTTTTTCGAAAGGAAATTCGAGAGTAGACTTGTATAATTTTATAATACCTTTTAAATAGACCGGCGTAAATAATTTCTAATTTCCAGACTTTTGTAAGATAACCATATATATATATATATATATATAGTACATATTTATGTCTGTCTGTCATTCATCGGACTTTGAATTATCTGAGAATCCAGAGAGAACCTCGTTAAGACGATTCGTCTCGCAGTAGTTGGAGTCGACATGAATCTGTCAAATAAAGGATCCTTAGATCATTTGAGCGAGGAAGAGACACAGCGAAAGACAGAGAGAGAGAGACGGATGAAACTAAGTATAATTATTCACGCTGTTTTCTTCACTTTTTCTACGGAAATAGTTTTCCTGCCCTCGGGGGATCCAATGGGACGAAGAAAACCAACAACTGTCGAAGGACTCCTTCGTTTTTCTGAGACGAGTGTCAAAAGTCACACAGTAATCAATCAAATTTACAAGCATGGCAAATCCTGCGGGGATCTCTTGGAAGATTTAGGACTCTGCAAGGGAGGGAGAAGAATCTACGGGAGGAGAGGAATCTAAGGAAGGAGAAGAATCTAAGGAAGGAGAGAAAGAAGAAGCCCGGGGGGACATTTCATTGATTCCAGAACAATTGTTCGGTTTTCTATCGAAGCAAATAAATGTCCATTCTGTTGATATTCCTGAATATTCCTTTGGTTGTTGTTATTTCTCTACATGTTGTTTCAGTTCGACGTGTTGTTGCAGTTCGACATGTTGTTGTAGTTGTCATTGTCATCGTTGTTTTGTGAAATGTTGCCAGTGGCTTGTTTGCGCAATGTTGCCTTCCCGCTGGGTTTTGTTCACCGCCCATTGTCCGCAATCCCGTCGTCCTGCCGTTCGTCATTGTGCCCCATCCTTCTGGGAGCAGCAGGAAGCGAGCAACTAACTGTTTGCACAGGAGGACGACGGATCGCCGGATCGAGATTTGCAATTCATGGCCGACGACACTCGCCTCGAACACACTTCCACGAACGTCTTGCGAGAGTCCTTGCTTGGCGGAAGAATTTCGATGGAGAAGCCCACGAACAAGGACGCGGAAGCAGGATGTAAATATTTGCCCAAGGAGCAGCCGCACCATGGAGAAGACTACAGGACAGGAGGCGAGAGCGTCAGATCGAAAGGACATCTGCGAGGTTTGTCGCAGCAGCCCGAGGCGGCCTCCAACGATCTCCACGCGTGCCACGGACCCGAAGAGCAGCGGCTGCCACGCCCCCTTCCCCCTCTGGTAATTGAATCCGTCGTCGGTCGAGTCTGGCGCTCTTCATTGGCTTCGCGGGCGTCCGTCATTTTTTGGAGCCGCTGCTGCTGTCGCTCGATGAACCCGTTGCAGCCGCTTCTATTGCAGCGATGTGGAATGACAACAACGACGCCGCCAACAGTAACAACAACAACAACAACAGCAACAACTGGCTCGAAGTGAATCCTTTCAACCTGTCGTGGAGCTTCATTGATTTTTTTTGCCATCGACTCCAACGAGACATGACAGCTGTTTGCGTTGGCTCGATCGCCTGCCGCCGGCGTCGGCAGTTGTCCTCATGTTCGTCTTCTTTTTCTTCTTCATCTCCTGGTGTTTTCATTGGGGCCCACGTTGTTGTTGTTGTTGTCGCGAGTGCTCCTTTGGAGCCCACTCCAGTTGCCGTTTGTTTTTTGGGCATTGTTTTTTTGTACCTTTCTTTGCTAATTTGCGATTTTTTCTCATTGTTGAATTTTATATTTTTTTTATTTGTCGAATTTTATATTTTTTTTAGTTGTCGAATTTTATTTTTTTTTTTAGTTGTCCAGACTCGTCCTGGAGTTCGGTCGGTCCTTCGAGAGACATGTGTGTCCAATTTGGATGTTTTTTGCGTGGACGGTGGATGCGTGATGCATGCTGAAATTGGGATCCGTCGATGGGGCCAGTCCAGGAATGAGAAGGGACTTCAGGGGCCAGATCACAGTTAGATCCTGCGAGACGATTGGCGAAGTGAACGAGACAAGGTGTTTCACAGATCATTCTCAATATTTGTAGTGATCGAGGATCGGTTGAAAGTTTCTGTAATGGACTAAGGATTGCAAGATGTCCATTCGTTGAAGAAAGAATATCGGGAGACGATCTCTCGTTAAGATGAAGCAAAAATAAAACAATCTTCAAAGAACATAAGATCGCGAGAACAGAATCAAATCGGAACACCTTGCTTTGTATCCCACGGAAAATAAATCAGGCACGGTGGAACAAAGCCAAAGAAAACAAATCAAGAAGAGCGAAATAAAAACAATCGGACTGATTTCGGGAGAGAGAGCGAAATGAAACGAAAACAAAATCGAAGCGAAATGGGATGAAAACAAAGGCAACAAAGGAAGAGGAGCAGAAAAGCGAATGGTAGAAACGCGGAAACATGTGCAACGGGAATGCAACAGATTGAAGGCAGGTAGATGACGATGAAAACAAGAACAAGAACAACAATAACAATCCATGGATAAGGACAACAGATTGTTATCCTGGCAGGTTGCAACCGAGTCCAGGCCGCGTCGAATCACAACAAAACTCAACAGATTTGAAAACATTTGGCCGGACCTGCCGACGACGACGCCGCCGTCGACGCCGTGCAACAGGCAGCAGATGGACCGCCAGACAGGTCGACAGTCGGACAACAACAAAAACAAAACGGAGATGGTCGCGTCGGGAAAATGCAACAGATTTGATTTTTTATCTGCCTTTGTTTTCCCGGAGAAAATCTGGACTCGAACGGCAGATGTTTCTGCAAGACCTGGACGAAATTTTCGTCAAGATTTTCGTCGACTCAGGCGAGTACAGTGTCGAATCTCGAATCTCAGGAGAGGGCGTCGGGAGGGCGTCTCAGTCTGAGTCTCTGTCGTTGCTCCAAATACTCGTGTACATGAAGTGAAATCTCAGTGGAGCCATCAAATTTCCACACACACACCTCGCCGGCGACTTGTGGAGCCGAAGGTGTGACGGCCCATTGACAGCAACGACGTCAACAACCAAAACAACGTCAACAACAACACCAACAACCACAACAACAACAACTCCGACAACCACAACAACACTTACAACAACAACGAAGAGAACTCATCGTCGTTTACGACATTCGCGCCCTCGTCGCCTTCGTTGGCGTCGTGTCTGCGGCTGCTCACCGCGGTCAAGAGTCCAAAATTAGGGCCTCTGCCACCGACTGGGCCTCGACCACTTTGGCATTCCGTCGTCGTCTGGCTCGTTGTAATCAAAACGCGTCTACGACAGCAGCAACAACAGCAATAACAACAGCAACAATAGTCATAACAATAGCAACAAAAGCAACAACAAGAACGGTAGCAATGAAGACAACTTGTGGCCAAAGTTTAAAAAGCCATAAAAAGTACTCGTTTGTACGAGATGCGAAACTAGAATCGAAAATTTCTGTCGTAATTTCGTATTGAACTCTTCACGCGTGAATATTTAAGATTACTCAGGCGTGGGCAACCACAAACGCCTGTGACAAAGTTGTCACTTTTGCTATTCGATGTTTGCCCACTTCTGGCTGGAAGCCATTAGTCATTCCATAGATCAACGCCTTGCTTCCCGATGGCGACAATTGTTGCCACCGCAGCTGCCGCCCGACAGTTCCCCAACAGAAGCTCCAAATAGCGATCATCGGCAATAACACAACAACGGCAGCAGCCAAAAACAACAACAACGAAATGAAACGAAAACGACAACAACCAGAATAAAATGAAACCTCCTCGTCGTACGGAGAAAAAGCAGGCACGCGGCTCATGGCCCGCATATCAATGAGCCGCGATTGGCAACCGTCGGAGACATTCACCGGTTGTCCATCCACGACACAGTGACGGGTCGTGGGGCGACGTGTCCAACGTGTGAGAAACAGCGAAATGTCCAAAAACTCAAATCAAATCACAGTTTTCGGAAATTTCATTCCGACTAAAGTATAAAAAAAAACACATCACTTGGAGCCCAGAAGCTTGTTGTTGTTGTAGGTCTGTGGTCAAATTGACAGTTGTCGCCAATGTGTTTTTGTTATTGCACTCTCAAATAATGGTGTATTTCCGTGTTTTGCTTATAAAATTTGTACAATATTCGTGTGTTCGATTAGCTAATTTATTTATAGAGATCAACTTTTTAGTTTCATGAAGGTTTTATTAAATATTTTTTAATGCCATTCTATGATATGATTGCATATACAACTTATATTTAAAATATAACTTATTTCGATATTTTATATTTCTTTACTAATATGTTTTTGTCCTGCATTTATTTGAATTTATTACTATGTAATTGCTTTAATTATACTTAATCAATAAATTATAATAACTGTCGTTTATACATATAAAATATTAAATTTTTAATTAAATTCTGTTTTTATTTCATTTTGTTTATTATAATTTGTGATTATTTTTTTTAATATTTCTTTCTAATTTTTTTTTCTCTTTATTTTTGATGTTTCTAATCATTTTTCACTTTATCAACATTTCGCTTAATTTCACTGAATTCAATTTTAATATCAACTTTTTTCGCGTATCAATTTTATAACTTTTAATTCAATTATATTTTCATATTATATTTTACGTTTATACTTCGTATGCCTAAGTTCTGAATCCAATTTAAAATTGTAAAAATAAATTGTTATAAAATTACATTTTCATTTTAATACTATATTGATGAGCTTTAATTCACTACGATCCATTCATAGTACGAATGGGTTCCATGCATTGATTTTGTTCGTCCCTTCCGTTCATTCACAATTCTATCCGTGCTCTCGAACTGTATCCATCCGGTTGACTATCTGTCTGCCCCCGCCCCCAATCCATTCCCCTCGACTCCCCTTTCGTTCGCCCCTCGGTCTCTGCATCGCTGGGAGAATTTCAATGCTGCACTCGAATCGAATCGTGACAAGTTTATGAAGATTTATTGAGTTCGAATTTTTGTCATTTTTCGGACATTTTGGAAAATGTTCGAAGAATCGTACGAGACCCGGTGTTTTTTTTACTTTGCTCTTCCTCGCGACGTATTTAATTCTCACGATCCACCGTTCGATCGATTCGATCGATCGATTTGTGAATGTTTCTCGATGCGCGTGATTCGAGAGGATCCTTTGGCGGGGGATGGGGGTGGAGGGTTCTTCGGTCGCCATGGGTTTTTAATTTGTTAATTAAAATGCAATCATCACACGTACCCAACAAACAAACAGCAACAACAACATTAAAAACAATCGCCCGTTGTCTCCACAGTTTAAACAAATTGCCTTAAATTCGGAATTTTTATTTCTTCGACATGACATGATTTTTACGAACATGTTTTGACCGTTGATCGTCGATTTATCGCTGCTGTCTTTGGGATTATGGCTGTGGTTTTTGTTGTTAGTATTGTTGTTGCTATTGTTGTTGTTGCTGTTGCGACTGTTTCTGACGGTTCGACATTTTCGACATTTCGGCGATTTATGCGTCGTAATGAGTTGCAATGGAGTCGCCGATCCGGGGCGAAAATCGCGTCGATCGCATTTCGCGACTTTTGCTCACGGAGTTTCGCGTCGATCACCACATATTAGGTATTCGTCGGAGGGACTGCATTTAGGTGACTCATGGTCCGACAGGGAGAATTTTAATTCACACCGAGGCACAGGAGGCGCCGGTAAATCACATGACGGCGAACGGGATTTTTGCCGCAAGACGAGTTTTCGTTCCTATGGTAAAATCTCACAATCCATAGCAGATGCCACCCTCTGACCCTGCTCCTGTTTTCGGTCTTCCAGCATTCGGCCACCGCTGGCCGCGCCCCTCTTAAGTGGCCCTTAAGTCATATCCCATGTTCTGTGAAACCCATAAAAAAATCTCCCATGTCAATTGCAGTCCCTCGAAGTCCTTGAGTCGTTTCCGGAGCAGCCTGTTGATCATTTACAGAAACAACTACAACATCAATAAAAGAAACAACTGTTGCAGCCTCCTCGAGGGACTTGAGAAATTTAAATACATTCGTCTGGGTGCGAGACGAGATTTTCGCAGGATCCTCGCAGGATTCGGCCCTCGTCTCGGTCCGCATCTCGCAACCACATGGCATCAAAACAAGGGACCTGCTGATGATCCTGCTGCACATGCTGTTGCTTCTCCCATTGTTGTTGTTGTTGGCACCGCTCCCTGATTTGTTTGCCATCGTTTTTTCACGCATCGATCTCGTTCCCTCCGTCTGGCTCTCACTGCGCGACCTGCCAAATTTGAGAAATGACTCCGAGTCCAGCAGCAACTCATCTGTTGCTCTACCCAGCCTTTCTGTCCGTCCGTCCGTCTGTCTGTGGCTTTGTTTTGATTGTCCTCTGCTTCCGGATCCTCGCAGATCTGTCTGCGACAGGTACTCGCCCCGACCTAATGAGTTCCTCCTTGTTTTCCGGTCTTGTCTTCTATTTTCCCATTATTTTTTTTGTATATTTTCCATTGTTATTTTTTGCTTCTGACAATGCGTTCTAATGAAAATCCACCGGAAGTATTTGAGCGATTGGGGATTAAGGATATGGAAGGTTTCATCCTCGTCCGATTCCAAAGGCGGCACCCAGGCATCTGGGATAGTGAGGATCACTATCCGGGATTTGCAACAACCGGAAGTGCGGAGTTTCTTTGGAACCCCGGTCTGCTACTGGAATCCACTGGGTCTTCAACTCTTTTATCTATCTTTTTATTTACATGCCATGATCGATGTTTTGACAGCAGGAAATAATGTTCTTCTCATTAAGGAAACTTCTCTAGGGTAGGTGAGCAAGGTTTTAGTAAAATTTTATTGAAGATTTTCGAAAAATATATGCCGAAGTATTTGTTCTACCAATTTGGAAGGTTAAAAAGTGTCATCAATCTGAAGTCTAAAATTTCTTTCATCATCATAAAATATTTGCAAAATTATTTATTCAAATTGGTTGAATTAGGTTAAAAAGTGTACTCATTTTGAAGAGAACTTTGAAGAGATGAAGAGAATATGAAATATATATCCCGTCAAATTTCTAGAATCTCGATCGCCTACGACCGCCGACCACACACGCTCACGCAAGGTGGTCCTCGTGGACCCTCCTCCCCTCCCTCCAGCAGTGACCACCATTCGTTCTAATGTGATCTCTCTCTCTTCTCCGCTCCTCCAATTCTGAAATTGACACTTTGCTCTGCGGTCGCGCCACAGCCGGACACCCGGACTGCGCAGTCGACCGCGGAGTCGCAGTCGTCGTTGGCGCGATGCACCTGCTGGCGATGAGCGGCCGCGGTCGACGTGGGCAGCGGGACGGACTTCTTCACGGCTGCTTATCGGACGCCGAGTGTGGACCGCCGCCGGGTCGAGGGACGACGGGTGGTCGACGAGCGTTTTCGGGGGTCGGCGGAAATGGGTCAGGACTACAGCTGATGAAATTGAAGCCCCGATCGCGAACCGCGCTCGGACGCATGGCCACAAACGCCGGTGTTTGCGAAATATCGGGGAGAAAGCACACGGCAGGAAATGCAATTGTGATTAACATACTGCGAGAAAAGCAACCACGACTTGTAATTGACGAAATATAAGAGGACAAGTGGTAGTGAGAACGATTTCTCTCAGTGCGTCGACCCTCCTTTACCTTCAGCACCATCGATGAACCGTAACGATACGCATGCAATGTGCTGCGATAGTCGTCGGACTCGTGTAATGAAGACTTTAATAAAGCGCGGTGGTTCCAGGCGAATGCGGAAGGGTTGGAGCTCGAGCTCGAAGCCACAGGGTGAGGGCGAGGCGATAAATTCATTTAGTTAGATCAACAATGAATCTGATATGGAAATGAAACTCAAGTAATAATTATTATATATTTATTTTCGGATAATGTTGCAAATGAAGATGAAATTAACATCCCGTCAAACCGCAAAAGTAGAATAAAGTAATATAAAATAAAATACACAAAATTAGTCAAATTGTTAAATACATTAATAAAATATTGATTTTCCAGGATCGATTTATTATTGTATTACCAATAACATTTTCTTTGCTAGCCATACTTTCGATTTATTAAACAACAGTTTTGATAAATTATAGTTCTGATAAGCAAAAGTGTATTCCTCCAGAACACCCTGTTCTCACTGCCCCTCGAGAAGACCGCGGGCACAAAGCGAAAGCAACGATGAAAAAACGAAACCCAAAAAAAGTCAATTGAACCGCACGAAGAGGAAAAAATCATTTCACCTGTTTATTTGACGATCACCTGAATTTTACGGTTTATTAAAATTATAAACGCACATTTGATAAGCGAAGCGGCTGGGCAGCGATGTCGACGACGATGGCGACGGAGGCGACCGGGGGGCGTCAACGAGGGCAAAGCAGCCCCCGAATATACAGGCAGCAACAACAACTACAACCGAATTGTGGCTCTTCCTGGTGCAGCAAAAAACCCACAAATTACGAGGGACGGACGCGAGACGCCTGGAACCGTGACGACCGCTGGACGCAACGCGACTCCTCGGTTGATTCGGTGAAAATTCGAACCGAAACACACGGCGAAAACGAACGCGAACGAAAATTAATAAGAAGAAACTCCGAGAAGTTAATGAGGAAGAAATGGGGGAAAAACACAGCGAGCGAGGAAGCGTTAATTCAGGACCATGCGAAGGTGACCGCAGCGAATGGGGATGGCCGGAGTTGTGGGGCTGAGGAGGATAGGGGCGAGCACTTGATTGTCCTCGGTGCTCCTGACATAATGAATACATTAGACAGAAACAGGTTTTCTTTTTTAATTTTATTCTATATGTTCCTCTTGGTTCTATGATATTTCTCATTGGTTTTCGGGTCTTCATCTTTCTTATCTTAATCTTAATTTTCAAAATTTCAGCTAATATTAGACTAGATCTATTATATCGATAATGAATATTTGCCTATGATTATATAAACCTTTATCTCATTTTATGAATGAATAGTTGGTATTTAATAAATACATAATCTTGATCACAACGTTTTTCATCGGCGATTTCGTTCGTCCGAGGAAGATATCTCCTCCTCTTGAACTACTCATTTACACAATCCTCGTGCACTCAGTTTCGTTAATTGACTCGATTTTCGGGTTTCCTCATAAGCCGCTTTATTTATTAATATTTAAATTTGTGAATTTCGGACAGTGCAACGACTTGTTGATAATCGTCAAAGTTGTTGAAACTCCCCGGCGCAGGTGGCCGATGACAGCGGTCGCCAGGAAAAGTCGCACGCGAACAGTTTCGGCGGAATGTTCGGCAACGAAACTAAAGCAATTGCGCAAATTAAATGCAATTTGAGAATCGTTAAGAGCCGTGTTTCTAACCGTCACCGGCAACGTTTGGCCCCAACTCCACCGACTCGTCCGACCATCCGGCTCATCCGACACGATGTAATGCTCGCTAGAGTTGATTCGTTTCGTGTCGCGCGCTGCCACATTTCCATAAATTTTATTTTCTCCTCAAAATTTCGAAACTCACCGAAAATTGCGCCCCTCGCCAACCGCGGGCGATGAGGCGGAGTGCATGCGATTCACAAGTCGCATGCAAGTCTTTTCGTTTTCGAATTCAATTTGCGGGTTCGCTGCTTAAGTCTTTCGTTTCGCTGGCCCTGACTGACGGCGGCTCGTTTGAGCGAGGGGCGAGTGCGATCCGGGCCCATTTGAGATCCATGTTTTAATTATGATCCTTTGCGAGCTCCCCCGGACCCCCGGCCCACCACTTGCTTCGTTTTAGTCATGTCGTCATGCGCACCGGAAATGCAGCTGCAACAGAACAACGGACACGCCAACAAGAAGCAGAGCAACAATAAAAACAGTTGCACGAAAATTTTTCAATGTTATAGCGGTGCATCGCGTCCCCACAAAATGAATAATATACTGATGTCGACGATAAAGACCATATTTCGGGAATTAATTGCTGCCAAAACTAATAACAATGCTGCTTGTCGTCATGGCGGCAAAGTCGTTAACAGAAGCAGTGGCAGCAGCAGCAGCAGCGGCAGCGACAGAGAGTAATTCAATTACCACACCCCGGGCTCCATCTGTCTGTTTGTCGTCCATCCTCAGGCAGCTTCGCATCAATCAACACAAGACCTCGGATCCTTCACCTCATCTTCTCCTTGTTCTCCTGGCTCGCAATTCATTCATGAGTTTGATTTCATTCCCCGAGGACGTTCGCAGAACGTGTTCAACATCGGTATCAGGAGCAGTGGCCACTACGAAAACAACAATAACAACATCGATCTCATCACCGATAACAACGACCAGAACCAGAACAGCCCCAACATGAGCAGTTGTCCTATTTTCGCAGCGAGTGGGGAACAGGTTTCCATCCCCAGCGACCTCGGGCTTGTTCTCGTCTCCTTCTCTCTCTCTCATTATTTACTTCTCTGTTTCTCTCTTTCAAAATAAATGTTATGCAACAGTCGCTCATGGTTGGCTATGTCGTCGTTGTTGTTGTTGTTGTTGCGGTTTTCGTACGCATGTGCGACGCAATAATAAAAACAAGGAAACACCTTTCCGCTGAAATATAATTTATTAGTCCATGAATCCCCGACGCCTTCCGCCAGTGGTCCTGTGTGTCCTTTCGTCCGCTGGCTGGCGACGACGCCGCACTCGCAGGTTGTGACCGCAGTTGTTGGTGTCATCTCAGCAGGCGACGCGCTAATTGCCGGCGTCCGCACGTCGTCGTCTGTCGCCAGAGTGCAGCTTGCAGGAAGTATTTGTCTGGACAAATAATAAATAAAGCAACTTCATGCATTTGTCAACGAGTCCTCGATAGATAAAAAATATATCAACACAACCGAAATCGAGACCTGAAACAAAAGACGCAAGTGTTTTCACTCATTGAGGTAGAGGCGAGCAACTTGATAAGGAGTTGCTTTTTATGAGGATCGACTGCAATCGATCGTCTGTTGAACTCTCTCAAGATGCACCTGAATTACTTCCGGTCGTCTGCAAGAATCATCGAAGAACAAACTTGTCCACCTTGCTTTCACTTCGTTCACTCTTCCTGCGATCGATCTTCCGAGGTGTCTTCCCACTCAAGACGAGTGCAGCTTTTGCGGCCGCCACTCAACGAGGTCCCGAAATAATGAGCTGGGGCCCCAGCAGGATGCGTTGGTCATGCGTTAAATCGATTTCTGTAGTCGGGGCAGCCCCGGCTCTCTTCAGTCGTGTCCTGACGTAATTACACGAGATCCTCTCCTGAACACATCGTACTCTGCTGCAGTCGAGTGCGTAGCAAATAATTTCGAGCAGCGAGTGGTTTTTTAATTGAAGTTTCGGCCAAGTCGTCGTGGAGAATTCGTTAAGTGCCGGCATCTTAATTGAAGCGTGAGAAGAGTTTCTGGCAGCTGCAGCTGAAACAAGTACAAAAAAACGAAACGAGACAAAGGTGAAAGAAAAACAATTCGATCAACGAAATTCAGTGAAATTCGACGAACGACTGCATCGCACAAAGGACATCGTTTTAACAGGATTCGATGAAAAAGATCGCTCGATCGCTCATTCACAGGTGAATCGACTGCCACCGGGAGGTGAACAGAAGAGGATTGGAAAAGTGTCACCAACACCGGCTCCGACCCAACTACCTGACAGATTTTCCCAGGTCCCTCGATGTCCCTCGGATTCTTTTTGGCAATTGTGCTCTTCAAAGAGATTCTCACTGCGTGGGAAACAGTTTTCGCATAGTGTTTGTTTCGCAGGAATTTTCTCTAAGTGAAATAATTATTTTCCAGTAATTGAATGAAAAAATCTATTTTTATTTTAAATACTTTTTTAATTCATTGGGAAGTTTGTAAAACGCATGAGGTTTTTTTCCTAAATTGCTTCCTTGAACTCCTTTCTCGAGATTTTTTGCCGACTGCTCCCATTCTCAAACCAAATTCGAAAATTCCAAATGCCGTCGTTTGCCTAACGAGAAACTGTTGAAAATCTCCTCGAGTCGTAGCCTCATGCACCTGACCTCGTATACGGAAAAAATTAGAAAATATGATTTCTCGAAATGCTGACGAAATGGGACGACCGAATCGTTTTCGCAGAAGTAACTCTCACTGATTAACGCGGTCAAGAGATGGGGACCGAGAACAGAGGAAGGTGTTGGTCGGAACCAGAACAGAGGAGACCGAGACCGACGGAGGATCCACGGGGCGGACAGTGGGACGGATCAACGAACAGACGGAGCGACGGAGGGTGAGCGGATCCACAGGAGGGAGAACTGGACGACACAGGGGGAGCAGTGGACGAGGGACCCTCGCTCTCATGAACCCATTTGAAGGCGTCATAAAAAGTAAAACATCGCCGACTGACGGCTCGAGTGTCAATGAGTGGCAGCGTCGCTGAGAAGATTGGCAACAACTACAATAATAAAAACAATAACAAAAACAATATAAACAACAATAACAATAACAACAACTATATCAACAACATCTACAATAACTCCAACGTAAAACGGACAAAAACAAAACATGTAAAATTTTAAGATTTTCACATAAGTTGCAGCAGCTCTGGACCATTTTGGTTGCTCGCATTTATTGCCCCGTTTTGTTGTTGTTTTTTTTCGCTGTTGGAGAACGTCGTAAAAAGTAGCGACAACAGTACCAGAGGCACCAGCAACAACGAAAACGACAACAACTATAACAATAATAATAATAGAAGCAAAAAACTAAAGCAACACAATCAAGACATTGTTAGCAACAACAATATCAACATCAACAACGACCAACAACAATGCTAACAACAATAAAAGCGACAACAACTCGAACTACAGGAACAACAATAACAACAACAATAATGTCCTTAACAACTGAGGCAAGAACAGCAACAACAACAGCAGCAACAACCTGAGCTGTAATAAATTTCGCCGTGGCTGCTGCGCGGCTTCCGATGGCCTCTTAATTAGTTGCTCTTGTTTTTGTTATTGCTATTGTTATTGTTGTTGTTGGTGTTGTTGTCCTGGCTACTCTAATAGTTCTTGTTGTTGTTGTTACTGCCACTTTATCATGCGGTCGACAGCGATGTCGTTAAACTTTGGAACCCACTGTTGCGCTCACAAAAATAAACTCGGGAGAAAAATCAGAGCAAGAAGTCGACACAAATAAAAGTAACAACAAATGTTTTTTGGCTAAAAATCTGTAACAGCAATAACAAGAACAACAACAACAATTACAAAAAAGTTCAACAGCAACAACATTGTCGTAAGATACAACATGTACTACAACAACATATGCATGCATCACAAATGCCGCACGCTGCATTTAATGATTTTATTAAGAAGCTCACTGTGGAGGACATCAAATAATAACAATAACAACAACTGCTCCTGTTGTTACAATAAAAAAACAAACATGGTTGGAACAGAGTTCGGTTGACTTTTCAGTTGTTGTTGTTGGGGGGACGAAAAAGGAGGCGCATGAAGGAAGTGCCGCCTGTGTCTCTTTAAGGCAACGGCAACCAACAATAACGACCACTTCCAGTAACGGGGCAGAGCTGTGGACAGACGGACGGACAGACGGACAGGTGGACAGACAGACAGACGGACAGGTGGACAAGCAGGCGAAAGGACAGACGGATAGAAGGCGAGGACAGACGCAGTGGCGTGGAATGTTGAGACAATTAAAAATGAGAAACAGTTTCGAAATATTCAGAATTTGGCCTAAACTAATGCGAATTGTAAAAAGGTTAATTGAAATTAAATTCAGTTGATAATACATAATATTTTCAAGAAAACCGATTTTTGAAAACAAAGGTGGGGTTGAAATTCTTTTAAAATTAATTCAAAAATTTCTTAATTTTTAAGTAATATAATCTAATAGAAAGAGGATGAGAAAAATCACAACATAATCAAATTTTATATACCACAAAATATAAAAAGTAATTGATATTATCATAGTGAGAGAAAATAAAGATAAAGAAAATGGGACTTCCTCTCTTAGCTCTGAGTTGAACTGAGCTATTATGTTATAATGCCACCACTGGCCCCTTCCCACGGTATGGCTCTCACTTAGGAAGATGCCTATTATATTCCCAACTCAAGAAGTTGCTTCACTTCCCAGCAGAAATTCGTGTGGCAGCAGCCAAAAAGTTCGCCTTCGCAAGGCTCAGTCAAAAATGTGGCGAACATCTGAACAACAATAACAACAGTAACAACGAAAACAATAATAACAACGAAAACAACATTAAGGAACAACAACTTTAACAATAACAACAAAACCAACAGCAACAACTACTACCGCGACAGCGGGCGATGGGTTTCGCCTTCGATTCAATTATGAAAAATTAAGCAATGATTAGTCTGCGCATGCGCCACGATCCCCAACGTGGCTCCTCCGTCGTTGCGTGTGGCCGGTGACTCAATTAGTGGTGATCGTTGTTGTTGTTGTGGTTGGGCCGACAACTGAACTGAACCCGGCCAGCACTTGACACGGAAGTGCGGCCATTCAGAGGTTGGACTCCATTAACCGGCGTTTGGAGGCGGCAAGTGGGGAGAAGCGAAGGAGATTGACAGAGGGGAGCAGGTGGAGTCGGCCGGAGAAGGAGTCGTAAATGTTAATTCGACAGCGGGGGGCAGCGCCAGAGGTCGCCGGGCACTCGAGCCCAATTAAGTTTTATGTTTTAATTGTCGAGACTCGCGGCGACCTGCGACCAACGGCCAGCGGGAGGGCGAGAAGTGCTCCAAATAAAGATCTACTAAAAATAATAACGATCATAGATGTGAGCGTCTGAGGTGTTTAGTCTTAATTTCGACTAATTTGCAAACAATAAAAACGAGATGAACGACATTCGAGGCACAGAGTTTCTTTCACACAATTAATGAACTTGACTCAGCATGGGGAAATTCGGAAATGTTGGCTCACATCGCTCGACTTTCGCTGAGAGTTTGCGAAAATTATTATTTTCCACGAAACATATTCTGCCTGCTTCGTGCCAAACAAAAGACTTCGGAGACGAACTGATTCTGCGATGGTGAATGATTTCTTCTTTCGAATTGGGAAAACACTTTCGACCACCGTATTTCGAGAGAATTGCGTATGAAATGTTGCAAATTCATATAAATTCCTTTGTTTCCGAATTGCTTCACGCCGTGCTGCCATTTGTCTTTACTTGCGAACCGAACTCAGCAGACAATTTCTCACTCTGAGTCGAGCGAGGAAATGCTTTGTCTCCGTCTCGTCATGGAATTCAATGAAATCCCTGCCGTTCGCCGAGAGTTTCCCAATTTCTCGAATGTTTCCAGAAATTCTCTGTTTGCTTTTCCCCCCTCCCCTTGTGCATGATCATAATAGACTGTTGCTGCTGCTACTGTTTGTGTCGTTGATGCTGCTGTGTTGCTGCGTGTAAACATTGTTGAGCCTTACAATAGATTGCAGAATCTCTTCTTCCTTTCGTTGTTGTCGTCGTCGTATTATTCTTCGGGATGATTCTTCGGAGTTCGTGGCGTAAACATTTCTGTTTAACGCTTCTGATTCCGATTTGCATTTTTTCCACGGAAGCCTTCACGCTGTGCGAGTCCATTTCTCATCCTTAGGCGGCGACCAGGGGACGGCTGCATGGACCAAGAGGGGCGGCAATGGAACCTTGACTACGGAGAGATCGCTGCGGTGTGAAGAAGTAGCTGAGTTGGAGGAGAAGCTGAAGGCTCTGGCACTGATCCAGGTGATCGAGGAGAGACGGAGGCTGGGGGGAGCCTCGAGGGATGGGGCCGAGATGCCGCGGGTCAAAAACACTGAGCCTCTGAAAATGTCGCCCGAGCTGCCGTCTGCAGTCGTTCATATTTTTGGAATTTTTCACATTATTTATTTCTGCTTCCTCTGCTTTATTTCTGTTCTGCAGAATGTGTTTACTGTTTGTCGTCGGTGTTGTTGCATTTGTTTTTGCTTTTGCGGTTTGCATTGCCATGGAGTTGTCGTTGATGTTCTACGTGTTGTTGTGGTTGTTGTCGCGTTGCCATTTAAGCTCTCGCTTATCAGATGCAACCGCGTCATGCAATGATATAAATTATGTTCGAGTGCAGAAATAATGCGTCGTCCAAGCAAAGCACAGCTAGACAAAGAAAAATCGGACAGAAATAGCTTTAGCCACAGAGGTGAACGAAGGAAAGAGAAAAGCAACAAAGAGTTCGTGATGGGGAGGGCAACGAACAAGTTTTTATCTTAGGGCTTTATCATACATTGAATTTTCGAAAAATACGGAAACGAATATGATTTTGCAAATTTAACAACTGCAAAAAATACGTTGAAACAAGACTTTCCTATAGTAGGTATTATTCCTGTAATAATTTATAAATACCATCTTTAAAAACGAAAGACTTAAGCGACGAACTCGTTGAGCTTCCCCTAAACGTCGAGTTGAGGGAAAACACTTAAGCGCCAAAATTCAATAAAACTCGTAATTTACGTAAATGAGCAAGAGCATGGAAGAGTCAACAACTATAACAGTAAAACGTAACCACAACAACAACAACAACAGTGCAAAAACCCAACTTATCGTGCAGCCAAAAAATTGCCCCGAAATTCGGATGAAGGCACGAGCAATATTTTTGAATATTTTATATACTCATGTCCATGCTAATGACTTAACTTGCCGTAGCCTCCGATCCTCCGCGCTCATATTGCGTGTGTGCTGCAGTCGTCGGTGGACGGCGCGGCCCTCGAGAGCGCTCTTTAATTGCTCGCCATTAATTCGTGAGGAAGCAGGCCTCCAGCCGTCCACCGACAATCGTCGAGAGTCGACCTAAAGTCTGGACATTAGTTGTGGGCCAGGACACGGCTGGAGACCCACGAGTCCCCTGATCCATGAAGTGCGCCTCCGTTCGCCCTTTTTGTCATCGTCGCCGTCTTCGCCATCGTTGTCGTCTTCGTCAAAGTCGCTGATGCTCGGGGTTCTTCGCGTGCGAGTGAAATTATCAGAAATTCACCGTTATTTATGTTATCAACATCTTTGCTTTTGATGGGGTTTGTTGTTGTTCTCATCTTCATTGTTGTTGTTATTATTATTGTTACTGTTACCTCTTCAAATATTTGAATTATGTTCATGGGAACCCAGGCGACGCAGCCACATCGGCGGCCGCAACAATGAATGGCGCAGAATCGAGAGAAAAAAGTGAAGTAATTTGAGTTTCGGCGACGAACACACACACACACACACACGCACGCACAGGAGTGAGCACCCCAACTCAATTATGCCGCGAGATGCGCGCGAGTGGTGGATGCAACAAGTGGAACCAGTCGAACCAAAGGGCCTCCAACGTTGCAGAAGTTGCGGTTTCTATTCTCCTTCTTCTTCGCCTCCTCGTTGTTGCTCCTCCTCGCTGCTGCTGCTGCTGCGAAGTCTCCTCCTCATCGTCTTCTTTGTGTGGCGACAATCATTACTTTGCGTCGGCAACAATTGCTGTTATTGGAGGCCACTGAGCGCCCGGTCCCCCGCCCGATCCGACCGCCCCACATTGCGGCCTGCGAAAGTCTTCGGCCGTCGCATGGTCACCGCGTCGCCCATCCTTGCTGCTGTCAAAATATTTGCCGCACGCTCGTTTCTTGGGTCCTTTGTTTGTCCGGCCGCCTCGTTCCGCCACTCGGCCAATTTGAACGCTCCTCGAGAGTCGTCCACTTCAGGATGATCAACGAGAATAACTACAACGACGACAACAACAATGATGACGGCGGTTGACAACGACACCGGCAACTGCTGCAGGCGGCGGAAAATTGCCGGGTGTCGGGCGCTGCAGCCCGAGAAGAGAAGAGTCGCCCGTCCGAGCCAGTGGCAGGCATTCGAAATCGTCAAATAATTGCGGTCGCCGTATTTTCGCACCTTCCCCCGATCGGCCGACCGACAAGGGTCGAAGAAGGAAGGGAGGGAGGGCGGTGCGGAAGCAGCCCTCAGCATCGACGGCTCGCATGAAGTGTGAACATTGCCCACAATGACAACAATTGCTGGGAAGTCGGCGATGTCGAAGGCGCTGTCGTCTGGAAACTGGGTCACGACGCGCCCAACTCGACTGTGGCCGCATGTTGCGTAAACACGTTCCCACAGGCGTAGCGAATGACCCCATCCTCGACGCCCCGTCACGTCCATCATCCGTCCGTCGAGTGGCCGCCGGCTCCTGTCTTCCTGCGGACGATCGAACGACGACCGCCGACCATTCGATCGATCGATTTCGAGAGTCCCTTCGATGTCCGTTCGTCTGTCCGTCCATGGAATCGTTCTTCTCGGCCTCTTTCTCTCTCTCTCTCTCCATTTGCTTCCTCGGCCCTCCTCCTCGGCGCCGTTCGTTGCGTGACGCAGCTGCTCGCGACGACATCGAGTAGTCGAACGAGGCCCGCTCGGTGAGGAACCGTTCTCGACGCCTCGAAGATCGATGACACTTTCTTCCCCCGGGGTCGGACTCGGAGGTGGAAAGTCGTCGCTTATGAGTGGCGGTCGAAGGAAGGCCGCCCATTCACCGTGGGCCAGACCGGCCGCGGAGGGCGTGTGGCGCAAGGCAGCGGGATAATCGAAGGCAGCCCTCACTGGAGACTCCACCGCATAGATTCCGGTTTTATCCTCAATGAGTATCGACCATCGTCGCCTGCTTTGTGCGATCACCGAGATCACTTCAGACAATGTTTTCCACTCGAGTCCTCGATCACACAGCCTCACAGTGTTGAGAGCTCCTCTGTCTCTGTCCCCTCTGGATCGGTGTGAATCTGTGATCGAGTGAAGTGACGACAATCGTCGGATCGATGGGACGTGGATCGTGCGGATGCTGGCAATGACAAGGGGAAGAGAAGGCGGTCGGCAGTAGGAGGGCTTCGCACCTTCGCTCTCGATCGATCCGCTTCTGGCCCCTGTCGTCCACTCGTCGTCCACACGGCGACAACGGCCGCGCTTCCTGAGTTATTACTGTCCACACGCTTCTGCATGAGTTCCCTGATGACGCCGATCGAGTCGATGGAGAGAGCGGGGCGACAGGGGGAGGAGGCTGGGCGCAACAATGTTTCAGACAATGATGCCATATTTTTTAGAAGATGTCAGCGGCGTGGCAACGACAGAACGGCCGGGGAGGAAAACGCAATGAGGAAGCGAATGGAAGTTGAGGAAATCTTCGAGGGAAATGAGCATGCGATGGAATCTTAAAATCCAGTGATTTGTAGGCTTGTGGACATCTCAGGGAAGGAATTCCTTTCTCGCTTGGCCTTTCCATCGATTCTCGAGCACTTTTCTGTTTAAGTGAGTCGAAGAGCAGTTCGTTTCTTAGGTCTTTCGTTCATGGATGGTGGATGAAAGGATTTTTCTTTATTCCGCGCACCATTTTCCTTTTCTCTTAGCTCTCATCGGCCTTCAGTTTGTTGCTTAAGTCTTTCGTTTCGCTTTCCAATCGATTCGCAGATGAAATCATCTCATCAAATGCATGACTTCTCGCTTAATATTTCTATTAAGATATTATTTCTCAATCAATTTGAGACACAGATCCAGTAAAAACAACAACAACAATAAAAGAGTCATAATATTAACAATAATAACAACAACCTCTATAAAACAAAAATAACAAAAACAAAATCTATAACAGCAATAATAACAAAAAACTACAATAATAATAGCAACAATAACAATTGCTCATCAGAAACAATGGCAAATAACGATAATAATCCATGAGAAAAGAGAGCGAGAGATGAAGATGCAGAAAGAGACGCAGAAGAGAAACATGAAATAAAATATGAAATTATTTCAAATTCAAGTTCAAAGCAGCAGCAATAAACACAACAACAATAACAACTACAATAACTGCAACAACATGATCATGAGCAACAACAATGTTAAAAATAGCACGAAAATAGATTTTCGCAAAAAACGGAACAACAACAATGGTAACTTCGTGATCGCGGCGCATGTTCCAGAGAGCGTGGAGCACGACGAGGGCGGAGGGCGGAGGGACGGCGGGAGGAGGCGAGGCCGACAGGAAAAGTGGCTCACGTCGAAGGGCAGCCGCAGCAGCAGCCTCAGTCTTAGCGACAGCGGCAGCAGCAGCAGCAGATGGCAAATTGCAAATCGAATAAAAACAACAGATCACTAGAAACAATAGTAACAAAAACAATGGGGAGCAAAAAGGCAAGCAACAACAACAAAAAAATAGTTAACAACAACAACAAGAAATGAACTACAACAAAAATAAATAAACAACAACAAAGACACTAAACAACAACAATAACAATGGGAAAAAATGCAATTGCGATGAGAGAGCAATAAATGCTTAAAATCAATTTGAGGAATTATTACTTATGTTGTTGTTGTAAATAATGCTGCTCTTGTTGTTGTTGTTCCATCAAGTAAATGTTGTTGTTTTTCGATCAAGTAAATGTTACAGAGTCAAACTACAACAAACCTTAGTTAAGACAACAACGATTTTGCGACTAAAATCATGGTAATCTTCTGCTTCTTGTTGTTGTCGTTGTTGTTGCTGTGGATGAAGACGACAATGTTGTTGTTTTTATTGTGGAGAATATTGCTGCCAATGTTGTCGTTGATTTTACTGCAATCGTTGTTGTTGTTATTGTGCTTATTGCTGTGATTATTAAATGTCCACCATGAGCCGCTCAAATGCCGACGATTGCGACTGTGATTGCGGTCGATCATCGCCATCCTCGGCGTTATTGTCGTCGGCATCCTCCTCGTCCTCATCATCGTCGTCCTCCTCGTCATCGTCGAATCCGAATCGGCGGCACCATCGTCGTCAGCAGTCGCCGCTCCATCGACGATGCTCTGATTGCAGCCAACTGCGGCCGCTCGTCGTGTGCTGCCCATTGAGGTCCATCGTGGACAACAACAGCGACGACGACTGGAAAGAAGCGCCCGGCTGGGAACCGCGGCGACTTCCTGCTTGCGACCACGGCCGCACCTCATCTCATCGTCATTATCGTGATCTTCATCTTCATGATCGCGGCTATGATCTTGTTTCAACTGCCCCCTCAATCTTTATTGATTTCGATTTCTTCTTTGGTTTGCTCCTCGGAAATATCGTTTGGGATTAATTTCTGAAAATGGTTCCTTATGTTTAAAATTTCTGTTTAATCCTCTACTCAATGAAATTCAAGAAAAAAAACGAATATGAAAGAGTTTTTAAAATTCGTAATTGATAGCGATCGCATTACATGTCAACAACTAAGCCAGCCAACTACATACACGAACGATGGCAACAACTGTGGAAACTTCGTCGTTTCTAAAAACAATACCTGTCACTCGCCGCTCAGCTGCAGACGGTTCTCCCGCGAGCAACTGTTGCTACTGCTGACCACAACAACGTCTCGTTGGGAAACTCCGTTCCTTGTTGGCGAGTTTTTCAGCTGCTTTCCTTTGGCAGCAGCAGCGGCAGCAGCAACAACAGGGGCAGCGACTGTTGATCACCCGTTAAAAACGTGTCATAAACTGTAACAGCAGCAGCAACAACAACAACAGATCGCAACAACTGCAGCCTCGGCAGCAACAACGATCAATTAACAAATCGCTGCAATGAGATGAGTTTCAGTCTGGTTTTTATTGCTATTCGCTATTGTTGCTGCTGCTGGTGCTGCTGTTGGATTTGTAGCTTTTTTCATTGTCATTAAATGCTGCTGTTGTGTGTTTATTTCCATTGCAGGTGTTGTTGCTGAAGTTGTTGTGAAAAAGAACGCCAAGGCGCCAGTGCAGACGCCGCCCAGCTGTGGAGGGCGCCGCAGTCGTCAACAACGAGAGATGGCAAAAAGTGGAAATCCTTTAAATTTTTACGGATTTTGAGACGACTTCAGACACGAACCGCTCGCCGCTTCTCACTGTGAGGACTTTTCTGTGGCGAGGACACCTCAGAGAGTCTTCGAATCTCTTCAGATCTCCCCGCTCGCCTTCGACTCTCCGTCCTCCTTGGAGCCTCTCGGCGCTGGTGTCGACCGGTCGCTTCATTAACGACATTTATCGATTGCCATGAATTATTCATGTCCGCTGTGATGCGGTGGAGCCTCACAGTTGTTGTTGTTATTGTATTGTTGTTGTTGTTGTTACAGGGCGAATGGGCGTCCCCGCGGCCCGTCTGGCGTGCGTTTATTTGCGTAGCTGCTGGGCTACGTTGACAGCACTTAATCTTCCTCACGGCGACTTCATGATCCTCGGCGCGATATTCAATCAAACTCAACGCCCAAGGGCGAGGCAGGAGGAGGTAGTGGATGAGGCGTAAGAGGAAGACGACTGACGAAGAAAAGACCGGGAGGCGAATCTCAACAGAAGGAAGGAAGATCGAGGGAAGGAGGATCGAGGGAAGGGAGATCGAGCGAAGGAAGATCGAGGGAAGGAGTATCCAGACACGAGAAATTCCCTCCATCGCACTTGTTGCACCGGACCGGGGCCCGGCGACCTCCTTCAGCCGGACTCAGCCGCTCGCGGAGTCGGTCTTCGCGGCTTATCAAATTAAAGAACCGAGAGATTCTAATTAAAACCTGTCTTCATTCACTTTTGCTGCCGTTGTCGGTCGCTCGGTCGCCGCAGCAGGCTGTGAGTGCGTCGCTGCATTCCACATTCATAAGCGGGGTCTTTTAACATATTTCAGATGCTTCGCGGCCCCTCCGCGCAGCGCTGACGCCGACAACGACGAAGACAGGCGACGGGATTCTTACTGAGTCCGACGGGATTTTTTCCTCGTCTCTCGCCGGTCGTCGACGTTGGCTTGCGACATCTGGTGACCGACAGCGGCTCTGAAGATGACAACAATGACGGCAGCGTCAACGGCAGCAATAGGAATGAGGACTTTAAGAAGCCGTTCGACTGGTCCACGAGTTCTCTGACCAACATGGATCGCAACAGCAACAGCAGCCGAGAGCAACGGGCTGAGTATCAGTGACTGCGACAACAGCCAACTGGTGGCGGGAACAAAAACATGCAGCAGACGGCGAAGAAGTAGCTGGTGACAACAATGAAATGCTCCTGCCATAATGTTGCCGCTCATCGTTCCCCCCCTCAGGTGACGGGGAGTGCATCCTGTTTACGGCCCTGATCGATTTTGATTTCATCGAAGGTTCTAATAATTATATTCCTTCAGTTGTGTTCATAATATTTGTTTCATCGTTTTATTTAAAATTGTTTACTTTCAAATTTGTATTCTAACAGAAAAACAAAATTTTTGCTTTGCAGTTTTCTATGAAAGTTTTTGAATTACGTCTGAAAACGAATTTTTGAGTATTCTATGAAAATGATTATCAAATTTTGAATTTTCAATAAAAATTATCAATTTT
The DNA here is from genome assembly GCA_017309665.1 of Coelopa frigida. NCBI lineage: Eukaryota > Metazoa > Arthropoda > Insecta > Diptera > Coelopidae > Coelopa > Coelopa frigida. Next base: position 34,422,968 of record CM029561.1, on the reverse strand, counting down.
TGAATTTTCTATGAAAATTATCTATGAAAATTATCAAATTTTGAATTTTCCATGAAAATAATCAAATTCAAAATTCAATTTTCTATGAAAATTATTTTGAATTTTTAGAAAAATTTTGTTAAATGATCGAATTTTGAATTTTTTATGAAAATGGTCAAATTTTAAATTTTTTATGAAATTATCAAATTTTGAATTTTTTGAAAAATTTATGAATGATAAAATTTTGGAATTTGATCAAATTATCATTTTGAATTTTCTATTAAAATGTTCGAATATTCTTATCAAATTTTATTGATCAAATTTAAATTTTTAATGAAAAAATAAAATTTTGAATATTCTGAAAAATTTTGCAAAATGATAAAATTTTAAATTTTCTATGAAAATGATAAAATTTGAATTTCTTTGAAAATTATAAAATTTTGAATTTTTTATGAAAATGATCAAATTTTAAATTTGAAAATCATCAATTTTGAATTTTCTATGAAAATGATAAAATTTTAAATTTGAAAATCATCAATTTTGAATTTTCCGTAAAAATTATCAAATTTTTAATTTTCCATAAAAATTATCAAATTTTTAATTTTTTATGAATATTATCAAATTTTTAATTATCTATGAAAAATATTAAATTTAAAATGGTTTATGAAATCATACATTTTGAATTTTCTATTAAAATGATATAATATATTGTTCGATGCGCTAGTATCTTATACATTTTTTAGATGTGATACTTTCCTAATTTAATTTTGTTGAGAAGCCACTCGTGTCTAATTGTCGCCCGAGCTGTGGAGTTGTTGCCCTCATCAGTTGCTTGTCTCTTTCTCTTCTTTCGCTCTCCTTACTTTCAGAACGACATTAACGATGTTTTTTGAGGTTTTCACCGGTTTGTCTCGCTTGTCATAATATGAAGCGCGTCCTCCCTCTACACCCAGAGCGACCTTTAACCTCGTTTCCCCAATGGCTTTTCCTCTTCTCTATCCATCGTCCGTCATCGTCGTCACTCTTTCTTCACCTTTTCGAGTTCTTTGGTTGCAACAACTTCCCTTGTCTCCTGCCCATTTCTCACCTGCGGCCCCAATGCGACCTCTTCTTCTTTTCCCCTCAACTCTAATATTCGTAACTTAGTTTTAATTGAATTTCCTCGTTTTGTTTTTCTTCTCACTTCTCTCTTCAACCTTTGCCTCCACCCTCACCCCGCCTCACCGTTGGTTTCCTCTAATGTAGGCCCGGTCCCTCGCGCTCACTAATTTGTTGTAATAACAAAATTTAATTTGTTTTTCGTCGCAATCAACGATGATACCGTTGTTGTTATTGTTGTTCTTGATGCCTAATGAGCAACTGTTGCTGCCGCTTGACCTCCGCGATTTTCACGGCTCGCAGTCGTCAGCGCAGAACGTCGCATGGTTTCATTTCGCTTCGTGACTGTGGGATTTTCTTCATTCGCCTCGAGGTAGGAAGATTTTCATGAAATTACGATTTTAATTTTCAGAAGAATTTTTTTCTGTTCCAGTCACAATATTAAACTTAATTCAATTAAGAAAATTATGGAAATTTTAATTAATATTCATTCTTATGAGTTTAAAATATTCAATTATGACGTTTTTGCACTTTTAAATGATATAAATTATTTAAAAGAATTTAAAAGATTAACATTTTACTTCAACTTCAAGCACTCGTATATCTTCAAAAATTAAATCTTCTCCCAATTTATTTCTCATCAAAAATGTGTGTCTAAGAAACTTATCTTTACAAAAATACATATAATAATTTTGAAAATTTAATTAGTTTGTATTTAAGTTTGTTTTTTTTTTAATACACAAGTATTTTCATTTCATGTTTAATTTAATAATAAATATAAAAAACAAAAGCAGTAATAATTAATATTCAAAAAGACTATTTTTTCAAAAACATAATTTTAACTTAAACAAAAGAAAATTAATTTTTTTAAAAACACTCTCTTTCTAAAAATAGTAACAAATATTATTGTTATTCAAATTTTGTGAAAATCTTTTACAAAATTTACAAAAATGTTCACATTGTACGCAAACATTTTCGTTTTTCCCAAAATTATGCAAAAATAAGTGGGGTGGAGAGAAACGAAAGGAAGAAAACGCGATCGTTCGAAGCTCGCACGACTCGCACGATGAGAGCGCCATAAATAAAGCTTTTAATGGCTTCATGAGCGGCATCGGCGGCCATTGTGAGCGAAGGTTCACAAACTTTCTCCCCACCCTGTTTCGGCCCCGCCCTCGTCGTCGCCTTTGGGGCAGCGAAGCGTGAATTTTCAACAAATTTATTCCCCCGAAATGAAAAGAAAGACTTCACAAAATTTTAATTAATTTCTCAAAAAGAAAATCAAGAAGTCTCTTTTTGATGTTTGTTTTTATTGTCATTATTATTATTATATTAAGTTCATTGTTGTTGTTGTTGTTCTTTCTGCTACAGTTGGAAAAAGAAGAGAGGTTCATTTTACGCGAAACGGAAACAATAAAAACTCGCATTTCACCGTCCGCTCGAGTGGGGGAGGAAAAAGAGGAGGAGGTTCGGTGGATGGTGACCTATTTATTACGGGAGCACGATTTTACGGGACCTGTCAAAACCTGTCATAAGCCTGTCAAAGTCACACCAAAGACCGATCTTGAGAGCTTTCCGTGGTCGCTCTGCGATTTTAGAAGGGAGTCGATTGTTTTCGGATGGATCTCTGCACTCTGAATAGATCATGGGAGCTGCTTTTGAGACGGACTACAAAATTATGAAAGTGGAAACTATTTTGTGAAGCTGTCGGAAGTCATCGAACATCTTCTAATCGTTGGCAAAAGACGGATATGATGAAATTATAGTTTCTACTGAAAAAATTAACTTAAACAGGTATACTTTGTAATAATACTTTGGATCTCCACCAAAAAGTCCTCGACAACAGATCGTTGTGAAAATAATCGAGAAGTGTGGAAGTCATTGACAGCTGTCTCGGTGTTCTCCAAATCGTTCTAAAGCTTTGACTGTCGAATCACATAAATCAAAGACCTCAAGCTCTTCGGAACAGAGTTCAAAGCCCGACAAAGAGCGAATTTCCCGCCGAATTTCACGAACCGATTTTCATGGAGATCGCGAATTTTCCCACCGACTCGCGACGAGACCGCGGGCTAAATTTTTGTCGAATTAAAAGCAAAAACTTAAAATCTAAAACCTACAGTGACGAAACAGGACTAAGAAAGAGGGGGGCTGGGGGTGAGGGCGAGACACCCCAGAAGTCGGTCAATATTAAAATTTGCCAGACAATTAACCAAGAGCTCCACAGATTCATATCATTTTGTCCGACCGAGTGATTAGCATAAAAATTTGCCCTCTCGGTTTTGTGGGATTTTTATGAGATTTTCCTTCCCCTCACCGCATCGCGGTGCAATTAATTTCTGCACCAGCGAAAGTTGACTTCTCACTAATACACCATGGATGTGGTCGACGTGCCTCGTTGAGGGTTGCGCAACGCCGAACCCCACACTTTGTCGTGGAAACCACTCAAGTCCTCTCCATCGCCCGAATTCGCGACGTTTTCCCAGGGAGGCGTCGCGCATCCTGCTCGAGGGTCCCTAATTACAGCCCTGCTGGCAGTGTCATTGCAGCCAAGAGGCGTTGTTGCTGCTGTTGTTGTTGTTGTTGCCACCATGGTCATGGTCGCTACTGTTGGCGGTGGAGCTGTTGTTGTAGTTGTTGAGATCGGTCACTTCGCCTTTGTTGTGGTTGCTCCTACTCTGGTCGTGTCATTCCACAGCTGTTCATACTTTCCAATTCAATTCCCCCCAAACCCCAGGCCCCCATCGATGGGTCTCGGGGGGCGTGTCTTCGTATCAATTACTCCTCATTCGCAATTGTCGAAAATAAGATCAGCCCCAACGTGGACGACGTGGACGAAAACGAAGAAGTCTCCGTGCAATTTTTAATGAGATGATTGGAAAATTATTATCATCGAGAGATCGATGACGAGACGTGCTGCCCGAGCTTCGAGCAATTCGATCGAAGTCAAGCCATGCCAAGACATTGTGGTTGACCCAGTTTTTCTCAGGGCGATCATCAGGATGATCGACCCGGCCCCCTTCGGGTCGGCGACTTCAAACGACTCGAGGTGGATGAGGCGGAGAGCAGATGAGGCTGAGGAATTCCTAGTGACATCAAAAGAGCTGATATGTTTGCTCTTTTGAGAGGAGGAATTTCAACAATTACCAACGAAGACTTTTGGAGCAAATTCCATTGATCATGCGAATAATATTCCCGGGTCCTAACCTACTATTCCCTATTCTTCATCACACAGAAATCTAGTGCAAGTCGCTCCGATCTCTTTAAAACTTGGCTCCGATCATCTGGTGGCATGCCAAATGGATGGAAATTGAAAGTCTAATCGTTCGACACCTCGGTCAGCGGAAAGACTAACGAGCTTCCACAAAGATCGCGATTGCACATCAGCGGTCATGCGTAGCCTCGATCTGGATGTCGATCGTCAAAATTACATTAATTTGTGGATCATGCGAATTTCATTGATGGCGAAGCAGGCGGCAGGCAAGAGGAAACGTCATCGAGTGGCGGCCAGCGATGCCTGATCGTCGGGTTTTTCAAGCACTTGCAAATTGGAATGTGCGAAAAAATCACTTGAAATTCGTCGAGGGTGCCCGGAATTAAAAACAGAAAAAAATCGCCACCGATTTAATGGGAAATTCGTGGGCATTCGCGACGTCTTTTGGGACGCGATTTTTCACGCCGCGCTCTGCGAGACGCCATCGTCGTTGTCGTCGTAAAACGACTGCCGAAGTACGAGTTTCACGCACTCAACTCCGAGTCCGTGCTTTACGACCCTGGCGGCGGCGACGGTTCCTCGGTGAGCGCGAGGCGTCTGTGTGCGTTTTAATGAATGTCATTTTAAGCAGATTTGACACTTTTGACAATTTTTCCACCGTACGCTGTCATAATTTTCCATCGCGATTGCATAACCTCGTCATCAAGTTGCGAAACGTTCGTTGTGAGTTCACTTGTCGAATGTGTGTCTTACGTTCGAGTTTCGAATCGATTTCGCGAAGGCTTCTTCATGTGACGACGCAGACGACTTGATTCGCGGTGACGCAAATGTGACCACTTCAGAAGGGGGAGGCGGGGGGCGTGGCGTTGGTCGAAGGCCTGGGAACGAAGTTTCATGAGGAAACGTTGTCGGCTCCCAGAGAAGTTGCCAAGCCATACAGCAAAAGAGAGAGAAAATATCCTATAGCTCTCCCTTTTCTCGATGGATCGATCCTCTTGAGCGATCTGGAGCAGATCGATTACCACCGAAGGATCCCTCGCCACAGGACGTCCTGCGTGGCAGAGTAATTTTCTGCTCACGGGCGGGGAAATTCAATTAAAACAACAAACAGCGGACCAGCTGCGATCACCACTGCAACAACAATAACAACGAGAACGATAACGACAATAAGCAACAACAAGAACGACAATACAAAAACAGCAAGAACCATGACATGATCACTATTATTAAGACCAGCGCGAGGGCTCCGAGGCTCCGGAGCCGAAACCGAAGGAAGACAAATCGAATTGACGTCGTGTCGTCCTTAAAAAACAGCTGAGATGGAGGGAGAGAATCCTCGCGCATCCATCATCGCGCTCGACAGCACGAGCACAAAGGGGAACGAACGAGAGGGAGAGAGGGAAGGAGAGGGCGAGAAGTGAATAATGGAGCGTGGTACAATGGCGCAAGGACGTAGGAGGATGACGACGAAGGAGCCGGAGTAAAAAATTAGAAGCAGGGTCTTAGTATCCTTTGATCCTGTTTCTGTTTCTTCCCCCGTCCACCGAAGACAATGTGCGAGGAGGTCGAGAAAAGTCCCAGGAGTTGGAGGCCGATGACGCAAGCTGCGTGAGCGTAGGAAGCAGAAGATCGGGATGAAGAAGCGTCTAATCCTTCGACAATCGCCAGGAGTTGGGTTGGGACGGATGTTGCAGGAGGCGGCTCGGCCACAAAACCTCGGCAATTAAATCCTTTTCCTCTGCTCCGTTGACTTAAGACGATTTTCTTTCTTTCTTCAGGTCCCTTTTTTTTAAGGAAGGTACGTGGAATAAAGGAACAGAAGGCGGAGGAGGTTCAGGAAGCAAACCGAACTGGGGAAAAACACGCGTCAAAGGATTGGGACCCAGGATCCCGTGCGTTTGTTGTTGTTCTATGTTTTCTTTTTGAATTAGTCATGGTGGATTACATCGGATGGTGGATTACCTGCGTTGAGTTTTGTTGTTGGCAATCTTTCCATTGCCTTTTCCTTTGTTGGAGTTGTTGTGACGGAATCTACCACAACTTGGTCCAGCTGGCTGCGCGGGATCCTCGAGGCGAGAGGAAAAGAGTTTAAGACATTTCTTAACCGATTTTCTTTAGATTTTTTTTGAGTCCATAATATGCGGTTTTCTCTCAGTGTATATTATGGCTTTTAACAGCATCTGCTCCGAGCTGCATTCGAGCGTCAAATGCGTGAATGAGATTTATTTGCATTTCTCTGAATGGTGTTTGGAGGCGCTTCTTCTGCTTCTCCAAGTGGTTGTTTTTGTTTTCACGCGCCTCTACGACTACGACTACGTTTGCACTTCTCCCGTGTCCGCGAGCAATTAACTAGTGAACAGCATCCAACGACAACAACAATGAGAATACTCCAACAAACACAATAGGCGTCAAATGCAACTTCATCTGCAAGAACAATAACAACAAGTGCCTATTGCTGCAACAAATAAAGAGCTTGGCAATCAGTCAGTCAGTCAGTCAGCCAGTCGGAGGCTTCCAAGAAAATCCCATGAAAATGTGTAACCTTAGCACAGCCGACAACAACAACAACAACACCAACAACAAAATCACCAGAACAATAACCACCAACATTGCCAAAGTGCAAAAAGACGTGAAAATATACCTACTACAACAACAACAATAACAATGCGAAAAATAAACAATAAAAAGTCAAACTTATTCAAGTCATTTGAATCTTCGTCTTTCGACGGACGCGAAACGTGCTAACAATTTACTTTTGTTGTTTTCGTTATTGTTGTTGGCAATATTATATCGATTTCACGATCCACGTCCACTTTGGTCTTGAAAAATTCGCATGGTTTTGGAAATGGCCGATGGGTCGAACGATGAAGGGTTGCCACCTGGAAAACGAACATGTTTCTATAGAAATAAATAAAATTCTGGACTTCAGTGTAAAACTAGAACCATACAATTTAATACCTCTAAAACATTGAACTTAATTAAACGTCATTCAAGCTTGAGAACCGAAATAGGTTCTCATTTTATATAGAAGTCAAACTGTTATATAATACCTCATAATCAAACTTCATACTTGAGCAGATCTGGAATTTCATCCTAGGCCCCCCACCTCCCTCACAATGCATTTCATTACCGTGTGCCTGGAACCAATTGCATTAAAAAAGCATTATTCATACCAGAGCCGGGAAACAATAAAAAGATCAACTAAAATATACAACATTATTTATCCATACTGACACACACACACACAGACATATGTATGTAGAAGTGGAACGCAGTCTTGCGGAAAATCTTTTTAAATTCAAATTAACGTTAGCACACGTACAAATGTATGTAAAGACACCCACATGTATGTTGATTTGGGGGGAAGTGAGCCAACAATCGGCGCTTTGTAAACAAGTGTTTTAATTGTTGACAGGAAATCGTCGATTGTTGTTAAGCTTGGGGTTCTTGTTGGTTGGCATTGTTCGTTGATGCAATTCTAGTTAATGGGAAAAACCAACAACTAATCAGATGTTGCCGACACAATTCACCGATATCAGGGTGGTTGCTGTCGGTTTTTCGTTGCGTAACCATGACCTCCAACGAAGGTCCACCCGTGGATCGGTCGCGACGTCCGATCTCTACCTGGCCACAAGCAGCCGTCTATTTGTTCCGCACTCCACCTGATCCCCTCAACCCGGCGTCACTGACCGCAGCCATCCATGCGTCCCGCCGTCAATCGCTTTGCTATGCAAATTGAAGGGTGGAGGGGTTGGTGTCGGGATTCGACGTGGCCTGGTGGCTTCCGTTCAATTTTGGACGGATTTCGCTCATTTGTAGCCGTAGCGTTTTAGCCAGATTTTTATCTTAATTTACAAAATATGTTTTTTGTTTCGTTCTTATTGTTGCTGCACCTGCCTACGTTCGAGTTCTAAAGGTACCTTCTCTCTTCCTCCACCACCTCCCTTGACTATTGCTCGCAAATGGCACCGGGTCCCACGGCTTCTGTGGAAATTGGGGTTCTGGTTGTTGTTTTTAGTGCCATTGTTGTTGGTGCGTTTCTCTTGAAAATTCTCTTTAGATTTCAGGTGTGTGTGTGTTTTTATAATTATTAATATTTCCTTCGTTCTTCTACTTTTAATACTTCTCCAGAACTTGACGACTTTTGCGTGAATGTGTTCGAACATAAATGTGGAAGTTGTTGTTGTGGGTTTAGTTCAGGTCGATCCTTAAATGGTTTACGATGCTATTAACTTGGTTTCCAAATGAGGATAACTGATTAGATTTTCAGTCAATCGGAACATATGGGTATGACTTTTTTCTATAGTTATAATTACATTAGGAGTATTATTAACATAAGAAGTCTTTTGAAATAAAATTTTACATGGATAGTAAAAAGTTCTATAAAAATTATTAGATTATAAAATATTTGTATATATGTACATATTTACAAGAAAATCGATGATATTGTAAAATTAAGTATCATCGATAGTTTTTCTTTTGTATACCTACCAGTATCCACCATTAAAACCCCGAAATCCGAAAGAAGAAAAAGTATAAGTCTCGTATTTGGGAAAAAATCATTAACTATAATTGTGTTTATCAAGAATAATTGGTATTTTGAATTCTTTCGGCTTAGAATCTAAGGCTTTCTTTACAATACATTGAGTTGACTTAGACTTAGGACTAAAACTACAGACCTTATCCCGCAACTCTCGACTCAATATATGGTTTGCATGTCTTTAGGGGGGAGGATTAATCTTACATACACTGATGGAGGTGAAATGGTGAGTTGAGCTTAAATTAAGAAACTAATGAACTAATGATGAACGGCGATGATCGGTGAAGATGAAACGTTAACAAGTGAACCCTTCAAGGATTCCTTTGAAGAACCCATTCGTGCATTCTCCGATGTCTCCACAGACGAAGCCATCGACGATGATGATTATTACACCATCTTGTGATTGCTTTGTTGTAAATGCTTTAAAGTCAAAAACGGAATCCGGCGGATCCTGGTCTCCTTCTCATCCTCGTGGTCCGCTCACTCGGGTGCGGCTTTCGGGGTGGCCGGATGGCGATCGGAGCGCTTGGGACTGGGCGCCGGGCTGATGGCGGGGCTGCGGTTGAGGGGCGTGGCGGCCGGACTCTGCCCCAGGGGCACCACCAGCGGCCCGATCGGTTTGCGGGTGCGGGGCGCCCCGCGCGTGCCCTGATGCGTGGGTCCCGCGGTCTTCAGGCGCGGGCGTCCGGGACCGCGTTTGATCGGCGTCGGCAGCACGGTCGGCGTGAACCGGCCCTCGCCGGTGTTCGTCATGGGGACGGCGGTGGCTGGCGTCGCATCTGCAGAGAACGAAAGAGAAAAAGAGAGGGGCGTGAGTGAGTGAGAGAACAACTGGGGGGGTGGGAGCAGGTTCAATTAGCGAATTGCTTCATGACGTCGCGCTTAATGCGCCCGGCCACTTCCGCATCACGTTCGGCGCCGGCACGTGACGGCGGTGGCGGCGGTGGCGATAGCGATTGCGGTCGCTCATTAGATCCGCGTCCCCCGGTTGGCGGAGGACGAGCGGCTTACACTGCATTACGTCACGTTACGTCGACGTGCCGGACGCCGTCCATTTGCGCTGCGGATTTGCGGGCTGTGACGCACATGCGGCCGACGCATTTTAAGCCGATTCCGCCCATTAACGAAATGCGGCAACAACACCGAGTGCATCGATGGCTTCGTTGCCGGCAGTCCTTTGAGTCCTTTGAGCGCGAGTGCGTCAATGGCAGCAACGGACAGCCGCCGCCGGGAGGATGACGAGGACGAGATCGTGTACGTGTAACGTGATGCTCGCAAAAGACCCGAGGATTGCGAGGGTTCCGCAGAACATTTCAATTAGCGAGACGAGGGCTCATTTTAGAGCCCGAATGTAAATTGCAAGGCATGTGATTATCATTGTTCAAATTAGCTTCTTAGCACGTGAGGCATTGAAGGCCATTATCAGGATTTTTGGAAATCATGACAGAATAATTGATTATAGAAAAAAATCTAGACCTTGTCTTGATTCGTTTTTTTTTTAAAAATTAAATCTTTTTTTTGTCAAAAAACTAATTTTCAGTTTAACTTTTAAAGAGGATTTTTTGTAATTTAGGTCATTGTTCTAAGAGGAAATTTATTTAAAAAAAAGTTATTTTGAGGATTTTAAAACCTGCTTATACATATGATACCGACTAAGCCTCATCCGAACCGAGAAACATCCCCCTATTCAAATTCCGAGCCCTCAATCATCGCTCCAATACCATACTGAAGTTAGTTAAAAAAAACGAATTGAGGGGAGTGAGAGAACAATGTTGAGAGCGACAGAGACAACAGTTTTGATCACGGTGTGGGGATCGTTAGCACAGAGATTCGAATCGGAGGACAAATATTTGCCCTGACTTTCGCCGATAACGCAAGTAACGGGAATTCCAGGCAGGAACTGAGGGTTGACTGCGATGCGAGAGAATGGGGAGGGCGATCAAAAAAAAAGGGGAAATACTCGAGCAGTGCTGTCGACGCAGCGGTTTTTAATTTCGAACACGTTTCGCGGCGGATGAAAACCGCCTGCTCGACGTTTATGAAACACGACTTGAGGGCACCGGAGGGCGGGGTAGGGCCATTAATTGTCAAGTGGCTTCGTGGTGGAAGGGGCTCTGGATAGGGCTCGACGGCAGCGAAAAGGCTGCTTAAGGACGGCGAGACAGCAGGAAGTTGTCATGAGGATTCTTGAAGGGGTTTTTTCGACAACTTGAACATGGATTCCAAATGACGGTGATGGGTTTGACGCGCTCTCGAAGGATTGACGCACTCTCGATGGCCCTCAAGACCCGTCGAGGGGGTCTTTACCCAATGTAGTCTCCGTGGGACGTTTCACCCTGCTTCATGTTGCTTACCTTCTCCAGGTCCCGGCGTTGTCGGTACCGGCGCCGCCTGCCGCTGCTGCTGCGGCCACTGGCGACGCCTGCTGGCGTCCGGCTGATCCGTTGCCGCCTCCGCGTCGCGAGCCTCGCGGCCGACCACGGCGCGTGCCGCGCGGATGATGGCGTCGTCGAATGCGTCCGATGCCGCCGTAGTCTCCGAAGAGAGCTGTAAAAGAGAGAGAGAGAGAGAGAGAGGATGAGAAAACCAAGTTAAACATGTGGGCATTTATATGGGGAATTAAGTGATAATTGAGGTATCGAAATTAACTTCGGCAATCGAAAAAAAAACATATAAAAAAACGATAAAAAGTTCAAATTGCTCGGAACAACAGAAGTTTGATTAATTTCACCCTCGTCCTGTCGTCGCTTTGCTTCCCGACATTTGGAGATCATTAAAATTAGTCTTTTAATTCAGCCTTGAAAGAACCTACAAAATTGATAAAAACCCTGAAAACAAATAAAAAGGATGCCGATTGAATGCTCAGCAACGCCCAGAACTCGCCGGCGGCTGCTTGACGAGGGATGCGATCGGGACAAAGGAAAACATTCTCGAATTGATCCACATCCACAGCCTGCTCCTCGTGGCTCTGGCATGCGCCTCCTCACATATGGATTTGGAGCGCGATGTTTCACTGTGCAGAACAACAACAACAATATGTCCAGCATTTTCCTACGCTGACCATGTCCACGGCTTGTGCGACGCATCAACATTCCTGGCGCTTCGACTTCGGCTGCTTCCGTCGGTTGCGCATGCGCAGTGGAATCGCGGAATCGTTTGCTGGATCGTGTCGTTGCACATTGTGCTTTGTTGTTGTTGTTGTTGGTGTTGCTACCCTTTTCCATAACGGTACATCGATCGCAACGTGGCGCATGCAACGCGCGTCACTCATGACATCGCGACTTTCCTCCTCCTTCTCCTTTTCATCATCATACCCATTGTCGTTGTTGTGGTTGATGTTGCTAGCGTCGCGATCGCTGTTGTTTTCCACTTGTCAACGATCCGTCCGTCCGCACAAATGTGATGCGCATAAATTTGATGCTTCGTCTTCGGGGTGACCAGCCGCGAGTCCTTTCCCCCCATTTCCCGCGTTTTCCTTCCCCCTCTAGAGTGGTTTCTGCCTCTGGTTTTGCTCCCACACACACGCCCCCATCGCCTGCGAAGGTCCCACCTCGATCGGTGCTCCTCGAGACGACAATTTTCCATTGAGTTCACATCGCATTCACCGCGTTTCAGAAAATGTCCAAAGAAATCGCAAAAAAATGGAAAAATCATATAGAGAAAAATTGAAATAATGGAAAAAATTCCGGAAAAATATGAAACTGTCTGAGAGAAATTATGTTATTTCTATTTTAGCTGTCGTTGTTATCGTTGTGGTTTTCGCTGTTCTCGTTGTCGAGCTCATTGTGGTTGTTGTTGTTGTTGCTGCCATAGTTGTTCTGTTGTTGCTGAAATTCATTAAAATTTGACGGAGTTGCATGTCGTGCATGATTTGGATGAAAAGCTGATGTTGACGGTGGGAGTTGTTGTCATTGTCATTCCAGTTGTTGTTGTTGTTGCCGAAGATCGGACGGAAATGTTCCAACGTGGCATAAATAGTCGTTGTGTTGTGGCCATTGTACGGATTTTAACGAGACTGAATCTAGTTGCCGACGTTGTTGTCGTTATCGGTAGCCTTGTATAGATTCGCCATATAAATAATAAAGCAAAAAACCTCTGTTTTGCTAAACTTTTGCCTCAATCATATTTCTATAAATGCTTTCATAAATAGAACTAGGGACTATTTTCCTCATTATTAATACAAAATTTTATATTATTATTATTAAATATTTGTTAGATCCTTGGCAAGTATTTCTGTATATTATACTGCAAGTGTCAGATAAGAATTTTTAATATTCGTCCATCAATGCGAAGCTATATTAAAATATCCATGAACTTTTATCAATCCAAACGGCACGTGGGAGTCGAAAAAACTCCTCGATTTCGTTTTCGATACTGCGGAGGACGAGACATCGCACAAGTTTTGTCAATAAAAATATTGAACCCGCCGTTATAACTTTTTTCTTGTTGTGTTCGGTATGCGATAAATTCGCGAAATTCGGTCAACGTTTTGCATCAGAGACACATATACACATAGACATTCATAGGTAGCTCTATATTTGTGTCTAGTTTAAAACTAAACAACTATTATGACAACAACTATTGCAGCAATAACAATAGCCAAAAGTTAAAGCCATGAACGAAATTCGGTTAAGAGGCTTCTTGTTTGCATTCGGCTCTTATTTTATTATTTCCCCTCTAGTTATTGTTCTGCTTCGCAAAATTGTCGATGCACACGAACCCACCTCGACGCCCCCGCACCTCCTCCCCGCCTGCTCCCGTCTCAGCAGGTGGATGGAGTTGTCGGGTCTTCGCTCCGATTGAATCGATTTCCACTCTTCGAGCCACCCGCCGCCTCTCGCCCAACGGCAAACTTTTGATCGCCTTCGCCTGGCGCAGACTTTCAATTATTCGGATTTTAATGACCTTCTGTTTCTGGCAGCCCTTCCAAGCATTTGGAATGGCAAAACTAAAAGGAGGTGATCGGGAGGGAGGGAACTACAAAGAGGCGGGTACCTTTTGACACCCAACAACTTTCTGATTCGATTGATTGAAGTTTTATCAAGAACCTAACGCGGATCAGAAAGTTCTATTAACTCTTGATGCATGAAAAATTTAACTATTGAGCTGACTCTTGTGTAATTCTCTCGAAAACTATTCAATGTGGAACTCTTCTTATTTTAATAACGAAAAGAAGTTTCCATTATTAAGATATTGGAGACTTTAGACTCAAAACTTGATAAAAAAGTTCATTTACTTTCAAATTCACCATTGAAAAATGCGGTTCTGACCCTGTTGTGTTTTTCCTCCATTATTCTGTATAATTGTTTATGATTTTTTATTGAAATTCGTTCCTTCATTGCACGAAACCTCGGAGAACATCTTCAGGCAAGACCTTCAGCCAGCCGTAATGTCATCAAACGAGACCTCGGTGACCCTCGTCGAGAGCCCAGGCCGTGAGAAGTCAATTAGTCTCGCGCCATGCAAATCCTTATTAATTTGCAGATTAGAGAAGAGAAAAAAAAATAATAGTGGATTTTATGCCCGCTTAGAGAAGATGAGCGATGAACCATCCTTATGTATTGAAGAATAAAATTCTCTAAAGATCACAGGCAGAAGAAGAGCGGAGAAGAGTCTCCAAGGCATGAAAAATCTCAGCATAATAGGGACGATAACGATCTTGCATACAGTAGCTGTGGTGAGACGATGTCCTTCCTTGGCAAGAGGAAGGAGGGAGGTAGGAACAGCGACCGATACGCAAAATCTCTAGGCGTGTAATAAGATGATGTGGGGATTCTTCTACGAGACACTGAAGGCATCGAGAGAATGCTTAGCATGGGCCGGAGACTGGGAAGAACCATTGAGAATCGATGCGAACGATGACTCAAAAATTCAATTATGAAAGAAACTGTTGGAAAATTCAGAAGATCATACCAGATGGCAACTTTTACTCTCCCAATCATATTGATTCAATTGCGATATTTTACTTCACTTTTTAAAAGAAATAAAAGTAGGTGTCTGTTGGGGAAACTGTTTCATCAAAACGGATTTATTAAATCTGCCAGAGCCTGATCGTCTAATTCTCCACACCAACTGACCGATCGAATTCCTGACCCTGGTGCAGGGACAACAAAATTGACAAACGGAGAACGGAGACTCCTTCATGTCCGTTACAAGATGAAGTCATATTGCGGACGCATGGTGGGCTTCGCCAGGTACTCGAGACGCCGCATATGCTCGCGCCACTGGCGATAGGTCATCCGCCGCCGCACTGGAATCTCCTCGACCGGCTGCTCCGGAATGGGGCAGTGAGACTTCTCGGGGGGCACCTGCTTCGGCTGGGCCAGCTTCAGGATGTTCTCGGAGGGCTGGTACTTGAGGGCGCCGCGGGTGAGGGGGAAGCGCAGCTTGTTCCAGAAATCGATCTCGACCTCGATGTGCTGGAACCAGCGCGGCACCTTCGGCGGGGCGAAGGGCCGGCCGCGATCGTGATGGGCCGGCTTCTTCCAGTGGATCTTCGGCGAATAGGGATAATTGGGCGGTGGCGGGAACTCGTGCTTGAGGCGCGGGTGCATCGGCTGGCACAGCTGGGCGATGCGCACCAACAGCTCCTGCAGCGTCTTCGGTTTCTTGGGCTTCTTCGCCTTGCCCTTGTCTTTGTCCTTGCCTTTGTCTTTGCCAGTCGGTTGGGTGAGGCCCATGGCCTCGAGTAGCTCGGGGTCGACGCGTTCGCGCGGGATTGCGTTCTTGGCGGCCCAATGGTAGAAGCGGACCCAGTCGCGGCGCGTCATCGGGCCGCGCTTCTGCCATCGCGACAACTCACGCTTGCCGCGCGGATAGTAATACGTCTTGGGCTGGGAGTTCCTCTCGACCCAGTCCAGCCAGCGGGGCCGGTGAAAGGCGGGCGACTCTTCGTTGTCCGACATCGTCCTTCGCCGTGTTCGCTTTCTTCTTCAGCTAAGTCCTTGCTTCTTTAGTGGATTTGATTGTGCGTTTAATTTTTGATTGATTGATTGTGGTCGAAGTGGACGGTGGTTGTTGATAGTAGTGGTGGAAGGAAGGGTTGTTTGTTGTTATTGTTGCTAGTGCTGCTGTTGCCGGATCAGGATTGATTTTGGAATTTACATACGCCAAATGTGGATCACAGGAATTTCGAGGCGAAAGAATCGAGAGTGCGAGGTCTTGTGCTTGGTCGTCAGTTGAAGCAACGCAAAAGTTTCGAAAAGTTTCTCAGGGCGACGAGAGCACAACAAAATTTTGAGAGATTGACTTTCGAATGATAACTCGATTGGCTCGACCGGATCCGGTATCGAGTATCGAGGGCGTGAACGTGTCGCAGCTGTCTATCGCTCTCACCACCAAAATAAGCGAGAAAACTCGGAAAATTATTCGGAAAATTAGGCGCCTTCGTCTTTCATCCTGCGGCTGCGGTTTCCCTCAAAACGAGTCAATTTCAC
Organism: Coelopa frigida; assembly: GCA_017309665.1. Lineage (NCBI taxonomy): Eukaryota > Metazoa > Arthropoda > Insecta > Diptera > Coelopidae > Coelopa > Coelopa frigida. The sequence continues at coordinate 34,406,707 of CM029561.1, read as the reverse complement.
GCGTATCCTTAGTGTGTTTTTTGTATCCTCATCGCGTTGTTGTTTTTCTTTCACGTCACATGTGTTCGCTACGCAATCGACGTCCGACGGCGAGCAGTTGCTCGGTTTTTTAACATTTGTTTCTTTAATTGCCTCCTTTTCCACTCCTCTCACACCAACGAATGGTTCTCACTCCATCAAATGATTCCTCAATCAGGATGCTTGTGGTTTCCCCTTGACTCCGTTTGACATATGGGGGCTCTCTGAAGAAAATCACATCCGGAAGATCGAAGGCATCGCTAGCAGTTGGCAACGCATTGAAAAAAACTCGACTTTTTAAGGACACGTGTGACATTTTCACAGTACAGCGGGCAATAAAAAATGGTTTTGGAGGAGGGCAAATGTCGTACTGTGAATAATGGATTTCTATTTGAGGAACAGGACTTATGGATTGAATCGCTTTCTTTAAGGAATTAAGTATTGATGGAAGGAACTCTCTTATATAAGTAAATAACGTTTCACTAGAAGATCTAGGTCAATCGAAATTCACCTCCGCTTGAAGTGAAATGACTGGAAGAGACTGGAGTCAAATGCAAAAATTTAAAAATTCATGCTGTATTTTATTTTGAAATCCAACGAGATGCAACAACAATAACGAATAATGATAAAAAATAACTAAACAATAACTACAAAACAACAATAACTACAAAACAGCAATAACTACAAAACAACAATAACTGCAGAGCAACAATAAGAAGAACGAATGGAAAATCTGTGTCGATTTTGAAGGAAAGGCATTTCGAGTCGAGGCGGCGATCACGGGAGGATGGAATCGTGTCTTCGCTGTCATCGTCGACGTGGCCATAGAATTCTTCGACGATCGCGGCGACTGCGACCTCGCCACTGGTGACAGCGACGCCGAACGACGGCGACAATGGCAACGGTGCCGATGAGGATGAGGATGGGGTCGATGATGAAGGAAATGAGGATGATAATGAGGATGAAGGCGATCGGGCAGATCATTCAATGCCGCGTAGTGCAGAGTCCAAGGAGGACGATGATGATGACGACAAGGAAACGGTGGAACCAGAGACAATGAAAACCAGTGGATGTGCGAAGAAGGAACGAGAAGCAACGGGTGAATGATTAAAAATTCTCGTTGCATCAACGAAATGTTGTCGTCGTCGAGGTCGAAGTCGGTGTCGTTGACGCCATGATCGTCGGCGACGATCGCAGCTGCGCCAACAGGAGTCAACGCCGACAAAAAGAAGAGAAAAAGAAAACAAGTCGCAACAACAACAATATATAAACGGATCGATGGATCGCGAAGCTACAGAATTTCAATCGAAGAAGAAGGCGACAAGTAAAATATGAGAAACAAGAAGAATAGAAATTGAAATGAAAACGTTTTCCACGATGTTGTGACGACCACGATGAAGACGAGGAGGAAAATCGCTGGAATCCATTACCAATGACTGAGGGAAGCGGAGATCGACGGACGAAAAGACCAAGAATTGACCAAAAACTGTGGAAAAACCTGACGATGCGATCGCTTGGCTGAAGTGGGAGGACAACCAGGAGGAGGAGGATCGAGGGACGGACAGACGGACGGATCGTGTCGACACGCGACACACAGGCGGCGCAAAAGGAATTGGGTTACGACCTCGAATGCGTGCCACCGAAGACGGTGACAATCGCGTCCCCAGCATCGCCCCCCGCACTATCGTTCTCCTTATCGTCATCAACATCATCATCATCATCTTCGTTGTTGTTGTCATCTCCTCCATCGTCATCGTCATCACCAGCACCATCGGCAACGGTGACGCCGTCACCGCAGTCGCTGCGACCGACGACGCCGATCTCCTCCGTGGCCCCGATTGGCGGTTGGACGGAGCGAGGGGCAGGGACTGGGTCGCTGCTGGGGGCTTCTGTGGCATCCCACTTGCTTGAAAATGGAAATCCGCGCTTTGCATTTGAATTCGATGAATCGATTGACCAGGAGGTTGGCAACACTGTTGGAATTGAAATCTGCCGAGCTTTTGAATTCTTGAGTCTTGAATCGAACGGGGCTTGAGTTTGAGACGCAGATGGAGACAAGTGGGGAGGCTTCATCACCAACTTATGCTTGCTCTTCTTCGACTTTACTTTCTTGTTCTTCTTCTTGTGGCATAGCCATCGAACGGAGGACAATAGGTCTTGTTCCCTAGAGAAGAAGAAGAAGTTGAGAGATGGTTTGGAATTCATAGAAACGTGAATTTCATAAAAAAAACATTCGTTTTACAGCGGTTATGAATCAGAGGTTATTCATTAAAATGTGTTGTACTACGATTTATAGATTTCGCAATAGAATTTCATGTCATTTCATTTACTTTATAATATATCAGAAAAATATTTTTTTTTTTTGTAAAATAAAATGAGAGTTCATTCCATGAAATAGTCATGAGTATATTTTTTAATTCCAACGGTTAAAAATACAAATTAAATTGTTAAAATTAGAAGTTCATTGAGAAAGTCTTTTTTGTGTGAAAACAAAAAGTAATAACATCAAAGCAATGAACGACATTGGACGATGATGGCAGCGGGAAATCATCATCCGTTCAGTGGCGCATCTTCATCGTTCGTTCGCCCTCGCACCGAGACCCCCTGCCCACTAAGCACCAAGCCCACTTTTCCCTGCATCGGCTCCCAATGTCGTGCGGTGACATCGTCTGTACGCGACGTGGATCGCAGCAACCAAGCGAGGACAGCAACTAAAACCATCAGCGACACCAGCGAATGACAAAAACAACACTTTATACAAAAGCAAAAACAACAGAGATAAGTATAAAGATCAGCAATATATTGCTAATCCGCAATAACATAACAACAAAATAGAAAAACCCCCATAAAACGAGGAAAGTCAACCGCAACTGGGCAAAAGAGAGGGAGAGAGATGGTGAGGGGAGGCAGGCGGGAGACAAAAATGAATTATTAATCAATGTGCCGTGTGTGCAGTCGAGTGCAAGGCCCTTGGCTGCGTTCAACCCCCGCCACCCCCTCGAGGTCCCTTTGGAAAGCGCGAGCAAGCGACCGCCTCCGTTGCCGGATGACTTTGAGCAAAGGAAGGTGCCAAATGCTCAGCGAGATGTTGTTGGTGTTTCTGTTATTGTTGTTGCTGTTCATACCATTTTTGATAATTTTTAGATGAAAAATGCAAAGTGCCTGATTTTGCAGAAAACGGCGAAAATTCGTGTTCACGCGATCCAAGAGCGAAACGCGAAAAATCCCGATTTCTGGAGGAGATTAAGAGTTCGCCACCAAGGGTATGGAATGAAGAAGAGCCAGAGACATCGAAGTAGAAATAGTGTTGTAGTTGTTGTTGTTGCCTGTGTCGTGCAAACGTTGCCACAACATGTCATGCAGCAATATTTCCGGAATGTGCCCGTTTTTTCCCCTCCCGACAAACGATGAAGTTCCAAGAGAGAGAGAAGGAGAGAGCGCGCGATGGAAAGAGATGGACTTGGTGGTGGAGAGCGTCGAAGGGTGAGGTGTGGAGGACGAAACAGGAAAGGCAGACGGAATTAATTTGTCGATGACATGATACGGCAATAATTCGATGAATTTCTGTTTTCCTAATGAATATCCATAAAATAGTTGTTTATCAGCTCTCCGTCTGTCCGTCTGAGGTTCGTCTGCCTCTGAGAAATGTTGTTATTGTTGACGGGTTTGTGTCGTTATTGTTATAGTTCGTATTGTAGTCAATGTTGTTGACAATGTTGTTGTTATGGTGTTTTGTTGTTTACGTTTTTTATTTACTTATTTATTTACTATTTTTTCTTTTGTTTAATTGAATCACATTTATATGGAAGAACGTCGAATTAATTATGCAACATGACATCGGGATCCGTGTTCGAAATCAGAGAAGGTGGGGGCAGAGAGAAAATAAAAAGTTCAAATATAAAAATTTAATATTTACAAGGAGTATTAACAAATGAAACTTTCCTAATTTCAAATCAACTAGCTAATTTTCCACTTCAAATCCATTACCACATCCGACACTAATCGAAGGCTATAACGCCACTATATAGCTTTTAGTAAATAATTCTTTCGCGATAAATTCCTTTCAATGTTTCTTTCCTGAGTTTGTTTTTCTATTTCGAATTCCATGTTGTGAGATGTGGGTCACGGTTGTTGTTGTAAATGTTTTTCCTACTTTTCCATATTTATAAGAAAATAGAGACAAAAAAACAGAGAAAAACAAGAACCAATGCAAAAACAGCAATAATTAGTTGTTGTTATTTTTGTACGGGTGGGGAAAATGAGAAAAACTCGTGCATTGCATTCAAATGAAATGCGGAGACGTGCGTCTGAATTCGCCTTCCACCACTGGATTGTTGTTGCTGTTGTTGCTGTGAATTAAAGTGGCAACGGTGCAAATTAATGGGCATTAGCTTCACATTGGCTACCGGTGGCAGCAGTGGCGATGGCACGTGCTGCTCGGTTTTTTCTCTTTTCGCGAAAAAGAATTAAAGAAAGCTAAGATGAGAAGATGAGGGGAGAAATGGGGGTTTGAGATGAGATCTGGGAATTTTTAGCCAGAGAAAAAGAAAAAAAGACAGAGAATTCTTCAAATAGCGAGAGATAATGAGTCGAATGTTGTAAACTATTCGTGAATGTACTTGTCAGTTGTTGGTGTTATTACCATTGGTATTCGTTTTATAATTACAACAAAATACTGATTGCATATCCTTGCCATACTTGTTACAACAACCACAACAGCAAGAACAACAGCATCTATGACAAAACGGTGAATTACAATTACAAAGTGGACACTTGTTAAACACATTCGAATAAAAACCACAAAAACAACAGACGAACAAGAGTTAAATTTGTTAATACACTGCTTGTTGTTTTTGTTGTTGCAGTTCAACCCCGATCACCTTTTCGCACGAAAAAAACACCATCTCCAACAATAACAACACTAAACAGACATAGCACGTAAGAATGGGAGTGAATGCGAAAAAAATGATGAAAATGTTCGGAGGTGAAGACGAAGGGGAGGAGAAAAAGCAGCAAAAATTCACACAGTTGAGAGAACAATTAACAAAGAAATATGGCTCATAGGCAATTGCAACTGCAACAACAATTCGTGATCACTTGATCAACAATTACAGACGACCGCGACGACAACAACAACAATGGAAGCAATGCAATGAAAAACGTCAGATTAAAGTCGAAATCGAAACGAGTGACCAAACGTAACCAGGGGGAGGCTATTGGGGGGAATACGAGGGGGTTGACGAATGTCAAAATTAACAACGAATTAATCGATCGCATAAATTTACACCTTATTGGCCCCCATACCGATCGCGACACCAGTTCTATTGCATTCGCATCGGTTGCATTCGATTCACCACGTACTCGAAATCGGAATCGATATCGGATTCCGATTCGGTTTCGTAGTTCGTGCGTTGCTGGATCGGATTGGGCCGCGCAAGAATGCTGGCAACGCTTCGGATTGGGTGAAAAGCCCCGCGATCGTGAAGCTCTACACCGCGAGAAAACGGAGATCGTCAGTTTTTGGTTGAAGTTTGGTATCTCGCCACGAAATTTAAGTCATGATATGTATTGGGTTGTTCATAGAATTATAATTTTAAAGGAAAAGGATAGAAAAGCATAACATGAGAGTAAATTACAATAAATTTAAAAACAGACATTAAGGCATTAATTTAATAAAATTAAGACATTAATTTAATAAAGTGACAATCTGTTATACTATTATAAATGAATGTTAAATTACAGAATATCATATTTCCAAGCTTTGAATGAACATGACCAAAAATATGTCCGAATCAGAATTTCAACACCCATTTTCAACGAAACTCAAAAGTGTGTGGATCGTGAACAATACTAGTTAAGATGACTAATTATGTCTGTTAAATGCAAATGACAACCGCGTTGCACAAGACATCAACAGCAACTAGTTCACATAACGTTGCGCCCGGCTTTGACAACGATTGCAAGTATTAATGTTGTTATTGTTGTTGTAGTAGTTGTCAGCAACAATTACGACTGACAACGAGTATTGATTTAATCAGCTGCAGCAAGTGAGCCGCGGAGCAATCAGCAAACAATACTCCGGATGCGAGAAAAACAATCGTGGAAAATAAATTGGGTGACGGAGAAAAAAATGCACCATCAGGACATCGAAGAGATCGACTACTAAAAGCCAATACGAACAACAACAACAACAACCGCTGACAGCAACAACCTCTCTCGAAACAACAAATGAGCAACATTTCCAATGAAATCTTATCAAAATGAAGTCAACAACATGTTGTTCGTCGTCAGTAGACATGTTGTTGTTGTTCTTGTTTTGTGAGATCTCAACTTTCCAAATACTCAAAAAACTCACAAATCGTATGCTGCTCCAGCAACTTGTTACTTCGACTCACTTGTTGCCGGCTGATGTTTTTGCTATTGGTCGTCGTCGTTGTTGTTGCTGTTGGTTGTCCGTTATTAGTGTGTTTTCCGCCGTTCGTTAATTGTCAGACAAATTTAATGCGTTGTCCATCGCATTAGCATCGACGAGTGTTGGTTGCATCCCACGTCGGCCGGGTCGAATGAAGTCCGAGCCGAAGCGAGTGGAGGAGCAACAGTTGTTCGATCCCCACGGCTGGATCATTGGCCAATATTGCCAATTGACTTGGTTGGAAATTGTTTTATGCCGCTGCAGGCGCACTGGGGAGGGGATTTCAGCAAGATAAGGTGCAATAGACTGACCAGGTGGACACTGTTCCGATTCTGTTTCGCTAAGAAAACGATGCCTTGGGTAATATTAGTCGATAGAAATAGTCAACTTCTTCGCCTGGTCACCTTGCCGCCACTCGATGTCCCAAATCGATACCTAATGTCGACCATGTCTTCGCCCACGGATCGTTCACTCGCCGCTCGAGGAAGACTCCAGACACCGATCGGCAGACAGACAGACAGACAGACGGATATATCAATAGACAGACTGCCAGATAGCTGGCAACAACAACGCCAATAACATCGGCATTAATTCGCAATCGAAGCTACCGGACGCGAAAAATTAGGCAAATTTCGGTGAAGGAGATTTCGGATTAACGGTTACATTGTCGGCGACTGTTAGAGAGAGATGGAGAATTTGAGAAAGAGAGCGAAATACTTACTCGGAGACTCGGCGCCTCGCATCGGGCTCTCGCAGTCCACAATCAACGCCTCGTTGTCCGAGTCCTCGTTGGCCACGACTGTCGTGGCGCCCGGGACGAAGGGTTCGCTGCTGTTGTTGGCCGCCGGACTCGCCGAGTCATTGGTGGCCGAAGCGTCGACGGAGTCATCGTCGTCCAGGACGGGAGCGTTTGGTGGCCGGCGACTGCTGGTCCTGGTTGGTGTCCGTCGCTGGCGTTGGGAGTGGCCGGGATTGTGACACCGCCCGAAGATGCACTGGCCGATGGGGGCTGGAAAGAAGACGGAGAGAATGATAAGAATATAATTCAGTAATAAATGGTAAAGAGGTGGAGGGAAGAACAGGAAACATGATTTCGCTCCATGTCAAAGAGTAGACACCTCTTCCGAAAACCAAACCAAAGGCAATAACAAAAGAGTAGAACAACAACCCAAGACGTTCATGTTATGCACCAGACCACGAAGACTCCAGAATAAGAACTCATTCAGGAAAATCACTCATTCGAACCCGGTTTTTGTAATATCACCGAGAACGTGGCAAGAATTTGCGGATGCGGCTAAGGAAACGGAGACAATAACAAAAACAGAAAGTGAAGATATAGGGAGAAGTGAAATCAACACAGAAAATGGAGAAATACTTATCGCTGTACTACGACTGGACAAGGAAAAAAGTGACTTAAGAAAAGGGATCTCATACCACAATAATAGAATCATAATAGGAAATGGTAACTGATCGAAAATATCGGTACAAGAAATCAAATTCGATATTTGAAATTTTAATTGAATTAAATAGATGTAAGTAGTAAGAAAATCGATTAATTAAAATTTATTTCTATATGTATTGTAAATGAAAGAATGAAATCAGAAGAAGTTATCTACTACTACGAGCACTACTTATTCTGACCCTTTAAACCCCTTTTTATACCCTACACCCTGTGGGTAAGGGTATATTCATTTTGTCCTTCCGTTTGTAACGCATTAAAGGAGAGGTCGTAGGTATGGAAAAGTATATATATTCTTGATCAGCGTCACCTCCTGAATCGATTTAGCTATGTCCGTCTGTCTGTCTGTCTGTCTGTCCGTCTGTCTGTGTCTGTCTGTGTGTCTGTGTGTCTGTCTGTGGAAATAGATTTTGTGAAGAAACGGTAAGAGATACTGACTTGAAATTTTGGATTTAGTATTTCTATATTAATAAGCTACTTGTATGTAAAAATGGACGTAATCGGTCAACGGACACGCCCACCTCCCATATAAAGCAAAAGGTTTATATGGGATATCTGGTGAACTATGGTATATATCGAGATGAAATTTTGTGTGTGATCATGTTCCACTGATACGAGTTTAAAAGACAAAAATGGAAAACATCGCCCATCGGACACGCCCACCTCCCATATAAAGCAAAAGGTTTATATGGGATATCTGGTGAACTATGGTATATATCGAGATGAAATTTTGTGTGTAATCATGTTCCACTGATACGAGTTTAAAAGGCAAAAATGGAAAACATCGCCCATCGGACACGCCCACCTCCCATATAAAGCAAAAGGTTTATATGGGATATCTGGTGAACTATGGTATATATCGAGATAAAGTTTTGTGTGTGGTCATGTTCCACTCATACGAGTTTACAAGTCAAAAATGGATAACATCGCCCTCCCATATAACGCAAAAGTTGAATATGGTATATATGATAAACTATGGTATATATAGAGATGAATTTTTGCGTCTGATCATGTACCACCGATACCAGTTTACATACTAAAAATTGACAAGCTACAGCTCAAAAGCTACAGCTCAATGTTGGATATGGTAAACCATATAGACAGTTATTAGATTAAATATTGCTACTAAGAGTTCCCAAGAATCAAATGGAAAATATCTCTTATAGGACACGAGCACCTTCCATACAAAATCGTAGATCTACAAGAAATCCAACTACTTTATGGATGTTATTAGCTGATGAAAGGTGGGAGTGAATCCAAGAAGAAAGAGACCACATCCAACTGAACCTCAATGGACGCCCATAAAAATTGATTATATCTTTTCAATATAAACGTAATGAGCAGGTGACGATTGAGAGAATACAATCCCTGCTGATGGGATCACAATCCACAAAAGTCAGGGAGCTACATATTTCCAAATGGCTGTTCATCTTCAAAGTGGAATCAATCACGCGGCACTATATGTTGCTTATAGTAGCGCAGCAAGTACTTCTGGACTTTATATTGTTGAAAATTTCTACCCTCCCAAGTCTGTTGTTGAATCAGATTTTGTCTGCATTGAAATGAACATCTAAAATAGGAAAAGCAACTAAAGGCACATTATGATTTTATGGCACACAAAAAATCATCGATTCAATTATTCTTCCATAAATTGCTGAGCTTTTATTCGCACTTTCAAGATATTAGCAATGGCACAATGCTGCAAACACCAGAACTACTTCGTTTTGTAGAAACATGGGCCCCTATAAGATTCCTAACTTCACTCTTATTCATAGATTAGACAATCGACACAAAAAGGGTATAATCGTGTTTGGAATACGAAAATAGCTTCAAATATATAATTTCTCTTTGAAAGAGGCCACAGTTGTGAAAATCGCACAATGTCTTCCCGACGCTCAACGACGGCGACATTGACTTGTTGTCCATCAGCCAAGAGCAAAGCACCAACAACTACTCTTTTTTTCCTCCACCACAAAAGAAGTTCTGTTTACTTTGGTCTCTGCTTTGGTTCTTGTTGAATGTAGTTGTGTAGACCATGTTAAGAACCTTTGATGTGGTATATGAACTGAACTCGAACTTCATAGTTGGCAACGAAGTTTTTATTCCAAGTCCACGCAGGAAAGATGTTGTGAATGTAGTAGAAGAAAAAGAAAAAGCGGAGAAGGAGAGGAAAAATAGAGGAGCGAGAGCGACAAAGGCAGTCAACAGCTTCTTATGGAAAACCATTTACCATAATCACTCTTCCATTGAACGAGCAAAATCATTTAGCGAAACCAATGAAAAAGACGAGAACGAGCCACCAGACGCAGAAGCCGATGACGACGACTACGACAACGACGGCGTCGCCGCCGGTGGACGCACAAAAACCCCGCGTTACAGGAAAGAGAAGTTGACGACTACGAGCCGGGGGGAGGAACTCGAAGCTCTTCTTGCCCTAAGATCGACAGAGGGACAAAGACGTCTGAATCGGAGTCGTCGGACGACGCAGGAAGGGTTCGCCTGGTGCAGCACGTGAATTGTGAATGAAAAGTACGAAGACTCCGGCGGTGGGGCGTGCCGAAGGTAGGGAGCGGGGAGCAGAGCATGCGGTAGGGTGGCAGACCATCGAGGAAATGGACGGTGACGAGAGGAAAGACGACGACGACGACTGGGGTGAGACATGCGGGGAGGAGGAGAAGATGTCGTGGAAATGGACGGTGACGAAGTGAGATGGTGAGATCGAGAGGGTCGAGTGGTGATGAAGGGAAAGAAAATAGAAGAAGGTGAAGAAGCTCCGTGAAGAAGAGAAGAAGCAGAGATACAGGAAGAAGGGGTCGTCGATTGAAGTGGAGTAGGAGCAGAGGGAGGGAACGACGACCAAGTTCGAGTCTTGACATTGGCTTCTTTGCTCTTCACTGCTCTGCACACGGTACGCGGCTGGCAAGTGATACAAATTGAATTGTATTTGTGACTCACGTGACCATGACGGAGATAAACAAAGCCAGAGACCGAATGAAGAACAAACGCGATCAACAAACGTAGACGAACAAACGAACAGACGAAGTAAAGAGCACGAACGAAGAAGCTTAAAAGATCATTTACTTTCATTAAGAATAGCGATCGCGAAGGACGCAAAAGAGACTGCAACAAGTACCAGCTACAAATGAGTGGAGAAGGAGGCGGTGGTGTGGATAGCAGGTGTAAACCGCAGAGGGGGAAAACAAAGAAAGGGAGCGGTTGAAAAACGTTTATAGATGTGGCTTAATCTTGATCTCGATGATCTTAGTTGATGATCGAAAATGGTGATCGCAGCGATCGATGGAAGTCGGGGAAAATAAAGAGAAAATGAGTTGATGTTTTTGATGTGGAAGGCAATGAAGTGTGAATGAAGGGGGATTGCTCACCTTGGATGGATGCTTCCGTTTCCTGTCGTTTATGATGGACTCCTTCGTTGGGGCGGCCGGGTTGTCCGAAGAGCTCTTTTTCTCGTCGGCCTTCTGGCGATCTGGGGGAAAGAGGAGAACATTAATTCAAATTTTGGTAGATTGGCTACCGAGAGACAGGTAAAGAGAAAGAAATTAGAGTATAATGAAAAACGGTATTCTAATAGAGAGCTTAAAATAGACAAATATCCACGATAAGTAGAGAGAGGAGAATGAAAAAGAGATTAATATGAAGCACTTACACTTGAGTTCGATTTCCTCGTCGTCGAGCAGGAGTGAGACCACTTCTTTGGGCTTGAGAGTGTCGGGCTTGAAGTTTCCGCCACTTATGACCATTCGTTGGATCTGAAAATAATGAATAGATTATATTAAATAGGAGCAAAACAAGCAACTAGAAATACAAATCAACTGAATGATAAGGGAGTGCCATTAAACACAACAATAACGATTGCTAAGAGCCCTATTGAACTACAACAGTAGTATCTCTAAACACTTCAACATGAGAAGCTTCCGTTTCAGAGAGGACCCTTTTTACTTCCAGCGACAACAACGAAAAAACGAAGAGACAACAATGTCTCGAATAAAATCATTAATTAAGGGATTGAATCGGGATCCTACCCTCCTGCCCTCCACCCTCACCACCATCAGACGGCGCCTCTGTCACGATCGATCGTTGGATCGTCCGATCGATCATTATCGCCGATCGAGAGACGTCTTTGAAGAGCCCGTTAGTGCAACGACTGCAACCCTTGAGCCGCGCTTCGCCCTTCTGGCACCTCACGTGCGTAACGACAATCGGTTGCGTCTAGTTGTTGTTGTTGTTGCTTTTGTTCTTCCTCAGCCGATTCGGGGGACAAAAAGTGTCGCCTACCGACATTAAATTGAATAATTAGTTTCCGGTGCGAGAGCAGGAAAATTGAAACCCACCACAAACAACGAAAACAATAACAACAACCGTAGCTACAACAGAGACAACGGCGACGACAGCGACAGAGAAGTAGACGACGTTAAGACCGACAACAACAACAACGACGACGGCAACAACAACGAAACGCGATCATGTTCCACAAAACGCATGCAACGAAGACGTCGCACGTGCCTCTTATGCGGGTAGGCAACATCTCCTCCCTGCTTCTTCCTCGCCATCCCTCCAACTTCCCCATAGTTCCCTCCCCCTTCTCCTTTTCGTCTCATGGTCCGTCGCCCCTTTTCAGGCCCAACAACAACAACGAGTTGCTGCGGTTTCCTCCACACGAACGCTGCGGCGTCTTCTTTTCGGGAGATTCTCTCGCCCTCTCTCTCACTTCCTCCGCGTCACTTCCCCTTGAAAAAATATAGCCCACTCTTTCACGCACGACTCACCTCGCTCTTCTCACGTGCCCTCTGAAGGATCCGCTCCTCGATGGTCCCCTTGCAGATGAGGCGATAGACGGTGACCTGCTTCGTCTGGCCAAGACGATGAGCACGATCCATGGCCTGTTGATCCACGGTCGGGTTCCAATCCGAGTCGTAGAAGATGACCTGCAACCAAAGAGAAAGATGAATGTATTAGAGATTTATATTAAAGGTATACAAATTACGTAGTGACTTCTATTATTTTGGTTAAACTACTAATGATTAGCTTCCCAAGGACAATAAAGGAATCCATAACAAAAAATATCTTGAATGGTTTAAAGAATGACACATTGAAGTGCAATCTCTTTAAATAATCAGTGAAGGGTTGCTAAACCAGTGGAGAATCGCCGTCGCCAAGTGATATCTCTGAATCTATAGAATGGCTACAACGTCAATTAGTATGCGATAACAACAAATCAACTAGAAACATGAAATGGTGAAGGCGATAGAGAGCTTTCAGAAGTGGGGATGTGTAGAAAAATCAGTAAATTTCATCGTCATTTTCAGTGATTTATGCATCAAAGAGCATTACATAATTTATCAATGTCAGTGGAGAAGATGTGAAAAAGATCGCAGAGCAAGCAATAGTCGGCGACGACAAAGGACAGACAGTGAGACAAATCAAAGGACAGAAAGACGGACGCATGGACTGAGAGACTACCGGACAGACAGCCAATTGCATAGAGAGTAACTATGAAGAGACGATAGCAGGAGGAGGAGCAGGAGACGGAACAGGACGACGAAAGGAGGCGGCGACAAGAAAAGGGATAACCGAGCATTCGAATTCAAATCGGATTCGCTTCCGATTCATTTACTTCCGCCATAGAGGACGAGGTCGAGACAAAGCCCTGCCAAGAGAAAGAATAGGAGACGGCGGAGAAGGAGCATCGGTTGAAGCAGACATCCTTCCGGTCTATTAAGTGCATTAAATCCTGGCTCCACACGGACACGACGCTCTGCATAATAAAGTTTCCGATAGGAAAATCCTTTCCACTTAATTTCCATCGATGCCCTTTGAGGACGCATCGCATGAATTGGAAAAGAGAGCGGAACCGGAAGCCGGCGAACGTTTTCCGAAGCAAATGGAGTTGAACTTCAAAAGTGTTCCCCTAGTTCCTCATACCATGTGCTGCCATTTGTATGCAACACTTCATCCTTCACCATGGCCCGCCGCCACCCCCTCCTCCATTCCTGGCACCAGTTGATTGGCAATTGAAGGGCTCCTAGTCTTCTAAATGGCTGCAAGTGTTCCCCCGTCGTCCCGACTCGAGGGTGCCGAAAGAGCGAGAAAAGGGTTCGCTTCGTTTCCGCAGCCACTTGGCAGGCAACTCAGGACTCTCTCAAGTGTGTGTAATACGACGATTTAATACGATCTCTCAGGAACTTCCTCATTTCGTTTCCCATTGATCGAATTCGCCGCCTCCGAAAATCTCTTATTTCGATCACGTGTTCACTCGCTGCCAAGGACTCGGTGGGAACGTCTGGGTTGAGGGAAGGGATCGATGTTGGGGTAGGGGCAGTGATCGGGGTAAGGGGAACTGTGTCTAGTCGGGTGCTCACGCTGTTGGCATAGCTAATTAAGGCCTTCGCACTCTTCAAAAGGCGGCAAAGTGATGCGCCTTCGAAATTAAATCAGCGCAGGTTTCCAATATCAAATCGTTTTCAATTCAAGCCCTTCGATTGATAGCATCGAAGGAGGTTTCAATGGGAAAATGGGATTTAAGTACTTCCGCCCTGGGTCCTCCTAATAGAAAACATTACTTCATTTATTGCTGCTCACAAAGGAATATAGTGTAAGAAAACAAATTCGAAGTAATTCATCGATATTGTACCAGTGATTGAACAAATAAATATGTTTGCAGAAGAAAAAGAATTACGAAAGCACTGATCAAAAGTTCTTTGACTAAGAATTAGGCTAAAATCCATGTATTAATGCTATAACTAATCTCTTCAGAGATATATATCTATCTACGATCATAGAGAATCGAGTAAATATTATAAGCTTTACACCGGAATTACGGAACACTTTGATAACGATTCACTGTCACAAATATGGCCAATGGTAGAAAATCAAATTATGGTCAAATGAGATTGGAATCCAAGTGGAACACTACTATATAACTACTAACATGTGTACTGCTTATTGGCCACAACACCGATAATGACAGTGTAAACACACAGTAAATAATTCAATGACTAGAGGTAAAGAACTTGGATACTGATTAAAAATAACACACAGTGTGAACCTCGTTCCCGTATATTTAACATTAACACCATTTGATAAGGTTTAATGGCGACAGAATAATAGAGGATAAGAGCACCATAATCTACTCTAGACATTAGGCAACCACATTATAACCAATTCATTTCGATTTAGTACGGTTGCAGCGCTCGAGGTAATCACAATGAAATTAACCGTAACCCTTCTTGTAGTTCTGGCACTGCTTGCCGGCGGATCCAATGCCGTCGAGAAGGTAGAGGAGTCCGTCTTCGAGAGAACCTTCAATGTTCTGCACGGCGAACCCCCGCCACCACCGGCGATTAGTCGAGCCAATCGTTGTGACCTCTTGGATCGAGCAGAAGTTGGACAACTTCAATGAGGCCGATACAAGGACTTGGCAAATGGTAAGGACGATCTTTGGAGGCAGAATATTTTTAAAAATTGTAAACCTCTCAGCGATACATGTCCAACGATGAGTTCTACCAAGAGGGAGGACCATTGTTTATTTTTGTGGGCGGAGAGTGGGCCATTTCATCGGGATACATCACGGGTGGCCATATGTACGACATGGCCAAGGAACACAACGGCTACTTGTTCTACACGGAACATCGTTACTACGGCCAAAGTAAACCCACAAGGTATTCTCGCAGCTTATTGATTACTCCAGAATACTTGTTCATCGCGATTCTTATTTTCACTCTACTCATCGCAGCGACATCTCCAACCAGAATATCCAGTACCTGCATGTTCGCCAGGCTTTAGCCGACTTGGCCCACTTCATTCGCACCATGAAGGCTACGATTCCCGGCATGTCCAACTCCAAGGTCATTTTAACTGGTGGCTCCTACTCGGCCACGATGGTCACCTGGTTCAAGAAGCTCTACCCCGAACTGGCCACTGGCTGCTGGGCTTCTAGCGCTCCTCTGTTGGCCAAAGTCGATTTCGTAGGTAAGAGCGATGCCACCGAAGGCCACCAGCTGTGATAACAGCAACCACTTCACCTTTACAGAGTACAAGGAAGTGACCGGCGAGTCCATTCGCTTGGTGGGCGGAGCCGCCTGCTACAATCGCATTCAAAATGGAATCGCTGCGATGGAAGACATGCTCGCCAATAAGCGCGGCGCCGAGGTGAAGGCCATGCTGAAGCTCTGCAACAACTTCGACGAGTGGAACGACTTGGACGTCTGGACTTTGTTCAGCGAAATATCCGATCACTTTGCCGGAGTCGTGCAGACACACAAGTAACTATCATGATGTGTCTCCATGAATAAGCCTAATCGGTGATTTATTTCTAGCGATGGCAACATTCAAAGCGCTTGCAATAAAATCATGGAAGGCGACGATGACACCATCGCCCTGGCCAACTACCTCATGAGCACCGTGTTCAAGTCCAATAGCTGCAACGACTTCTCATACAAAGCCATCTTAGCCACCCTCATGAATACCGACTACACAGGAATAAGTGAGTAGAAGATTAGGATAAGCAAACGACACAGCGCCCATAACGATTCCATTATCCATTAACAGTGCGCCAATGGATCTACCAGACGTGCAACGAGTACGGCTGGTATCAGACATCTGGATCCAGGCAGCAGCCATTTGGCACCAAATTCCCCGTCACCCTGTACACCACCATGTGCGCAGATGCCTATGGCTCGCAGTTCACCAACGAATTCATTAACAGTCAGGTTGCGGGCACTAACGAGATGTTTGGAGCCCTTAGCCCCAATGTGGAGAACGTTTATATTACACATGGACAACTGGATCCTTGGCGCGCCATGGGCATCCAAGACGAGGAGCAAGCCACCATCATCCCATGTAAGCCCTTCGTCATTCGAAATATTCTCAAATTATAACCATTTACTCTTTAAAAGTGCACGCCCATTGCAAGGATTTCGGTTCTATCCAATCATCGGACACCCCCGAAATGAGGGCTTCCAAGGAGAAGATCGCACAGTTGGTTCGCGAATGGGTCTCGCAATAGGAACCTCACAATGGGAACCGGAAAGTCGATTAAATTGGAAATTGTCTCTAGGACTAACCAAATACAATTTCCACTTTAAATATAAAATGTGTTTTATTCAGATACCAACTAAGTGTTCCTTTACTATGTCAGAAAACCGATAGAACCGAAGAACAAAATTTCTTAAGACCAGAAACAGACTCATAGAGTATATCATATCGTGCAATCTAACAATTGTTCTTTAATTTCAATTCATCAAAGACATTGAATAATATCTCAAGTCTCCTCATTTGAAAGTACTTCAATTGTAACCAGTTACATTTTTAGAGTTGACAGCCCCAAATTGAAATAGCCCAGTGGCAATGTTAAGAGCATTAGAAGTATTTATAAATACAAGCCAATGACAATAGTATTCATGTTTGAGGGTTTTCATTGTGGTGTGCAAACTTAGATTAGATTACTTTTCGCGATAAAATTATGCGGTAATCTACGGTGGGCGATTACTTAATCACATGAAAACTCCATTAAATCACTCCCCGTATGAAGAGTTCCTAACAGAAATTGGTCCAAATTTCGTGGATAGAGCTAGACACCTGGCTTTTACAGGGAAACCCCAGTAAAGGGTTGTGAACAGTGAACAAATGGAGAGAGTTACACGAAACGCATGCGACAGGTTATCTAAGATGAAATAAAAAATCCACACCAATGCCAGATACCAGATAGATCGATCGAATCTAATCGTAATCAATATAAATACCCATGGCTTTATTGATATTGAAATCGAATTAATAGGAAACAGTACATCTTATCTAACCAATTAGTATGGTCCGCCATCACATAAGATAATCAAAATTTCCCCAATAAAATACCTGCTGACCATTGTCAAAGGCTCATTTTTAGACATGAAGTTGCTGCTGACACTAGCTTTGGCGATTGCCGTGTGCGGTCTTCGCGGCAGCGCTACTGCCGAGGACTCCGGCAAGGATGAACCGGCTTTTGTGCACAGCTGGAAGATGCTGCACCGTGGCCCACCCGAAGTTAATGTTACGTCACGCGCCACAATAGAGACCTCGTATATCGAGCAGAAATTGGATAACTTCGATGAGACTGAAACAAGAACTTGGCAAATGGTGAGTGGAAGGAAGCGAGCCGAAAAGAGGAATTGATCTTCAGAACTAATCTCCCACAGAGATATTTGAGCAACAGCGAAAACTTTGTGGCCGGAGGCCCAATGTTCATCTACTTGGGCGGAGAGTGGACGATCAGTGCTGGCAGCATCTCCGGCGGTCACTTCTACGACATGGCCAAGGAGCACAGCGGCTACTTGTTCTACACGGAGCATCGCTACTACGGCAAGAGTCTCCCAACGAGGTGAGTGTTATTTGGACAGCGATTGACCAGATCCTAATCGATTGTGTTCTGCAGCACCATCACCAAGGACAACCTGAAGTACCTGCATGTCAAGCAAGCTCTGGCCGATTTGGCCCACTTTATTCGCACCATTAAGGCCACGATGCCCGAACTGGCCGACTCCAAGGTCATCATATCCGGCTGCTCCTACTCGGCCACCATGGTGGTGTGGTTTAAGCGTCTCTACCCCGACTTGGTCGACGGTGGTTGGGCCTCCAGTGCCCCCATTCTGGCTAAGACCGATTTCCGCGGTGAGTTCTTTAGGGTTCTTGCAATCGATTCCGAGATAACGAGATTTCGTTTGCAGAGTACAAGGAAGTAGTGGGAACTGCCTTCCGCGAGTTGGGCAGTCAACAGTGCTATGACCGCATCCAGAAGGGCATCGCCGAACTCGAGTGGATGTTCGCCAACAAGCGCGGAGCCGAGGTCAAGGCCATGCTGAAGGTCTGCAACAACTTCGACGAGCACAATGACCTGGACTTGTGGTCCTTGTTCGGCTCGATCTCCAATATCTTCTCGGGCATTGCTCAATACCAATCGTGAGTGAGCTTACATTCACCTTGAACCGAGCGCATAATATATTTTCTTATATAATATCCATTACAGCGAAGGAGATATTCCCTTCTATTGCGACTACTTGATGAGCTTCGACAGCGACGTCGACGCCATTGCTAACTTCGCCCTGTGGGCCTTCGGCTCATCGTCCTGTCTGGACATGACCTACAAGAGTACCGTATCCTACTATTTGGATTCGACATATATCTATGGAGCCTGTAAGTTATCCCCCTGTCAACCATCGAAGCTATGCTGACGAAACTCATTTCACATTTCAGCTCGTCCATGGTACTATCAGACGTGCAACGAGTACGGTTGGTACCAGTCGTCCGGTTCTGCTAACCAGCCCTTCGGCACCAAGTTCCCGGTTACTTTGTACACCACCCTGTGCGCCGACGTGTTCGGACCGGAGTACACGAATGAGAAAATCAACATGAATGTTGATCAGACCAACGTTGACTTTGGCGGCATGAATCCCGAAGTACAGAATATATTCATGTCTCATGGCGGCTCGGATCCTTGGAGTGCCATGGGTCACACTCAGTTGGAGGGCGCCAGCGTCATTCCACGTGCATCGCATTGCGCCGATCTATCGTCCATCAGCAGTTCGGACAGCGCAGAAATGCGGGCCTCCAAGGAACTTATCGCCCAGCGAGTCCGCGAATGGGTGTCCGGCGGCACCTCTGACAATGCCGCGAAGATGGCCCAGCGATAAGGCTCGCAAGTACATGCGCCAGCTCGTGCGTCACTAGGTTATCGGGGTTGTAAATAAATAAGAAAAACCAATCATAAATATATCGAAGTGATATAGAAAACGTTTTTTTCACTGAGTAGTTAGGTTAACACTGATTCTGTGGTCTTGAATTGGGTTTTTTGACCTACGATGATAGTCAGACACTTCAAAAGAAGTTCACGTGTTCCTGCGACGAATGACACGAGCACAGGTTATATACACAGATGATACGAATAACATAATTCCTACCCGGACGTCATATCAAATAGACAACTCTAAATTTGTCCTTGGCAATCAATGGTAAATCCGTAATACTCATTTAAACAAATAAAAGGAATAACCGAAATATTGCAAGGCGTCTCTCAAAAAACTAAAGACATCAATTACGATATTTTAGCGTCGATAGGTTGGTCAAGGTGTGGACAGGCGCAAACTGAGGCAGGCATTAGTAAACAAAGATCACATTCTTGGTTCACAATTGATCTAAATTCGCGTACGTGTCTAGAATTCAGTCGATCAATCACAAAAACAATAACCACGACAACAAGAACGATAGCAATATACGAATTGAACAAATTAAGTACAAGCCTCCACAACAGCCAACGATTGGCTCTTGGAACGACAAGCCATTGTAATAAATCTTGGGTAAACAAACAGAATGGACAAGACCTTAACTACAGAGGCGAACGTAGACGGGTGGCAGCAACGCATAGCAATGAGGCCGGGAACCAGGTTAATACACACGGGGAGTATATAGAAAACGAGTAATCCAACAACGATCCAATTCACCAAATACTAAGTAAATCGCTCGGGAAGAAACGGCGATAAGTGACGGAATTAAATAATTGAACTACATTAAAAATGTAACTGGTTCACTTCGAGGCATTCGGAATTTACCGGCGAGCTCATAAATCGTCCCCCCAAAAATACCCAAAATGTCCGAAATGTACCGAAGAATCGGACAAGTACAACAACAAACGGATCAGAGCAGCACGAAGAAGAGACACCGACAGAGACAGAGCTCACGATAAATTCTTGTACCAATACGTAATTTATTTTCACACACTTTTGTGTGACAAATTTTCGAGTTATCGACTCGCAAATCCAACAGCCAAGGGAGAGGGCCACGTAGGAACGGTTGGGAACGATGGGTTTTGGCCAAATGAGTCTTTGGCATTTGCGTGTAGCATGTTGCGACATGTCACGGAAATTCCGTCCTTTGCTCTGGGGCTTTTCATGGTCCCCTCTTGAGGTTGCGCCCTTGGTGCGGCAGGCGTTGGAAATGTATTTGAGGTTAGGACTGAAAGAATTGTTGGGATGCTCTTCAAATGGACCCAACAAGGGTCGGGATGCGAGATGCGAATGCCGGCGTCTGATCCCCTCCAGGTGAAACAGTTATTTTATGGCCAAATTCAACGAAGGAAGTTCCGTTCCCATAAATGTCAGACGATTATTCATGGTGAGGACGAAATTTCAGTTTTGACTCAGGGACCGCGTACAGTGAGGCCAGCTACGGAATCATTCATTAGTTTTGTTGAGGGAGACAATTTATGGCTGATCTCGTCAGTTTCATCCGAGTGTACCACTGTGCAACGTTTCTGGATGAGCCATAAATAAGTATGCGAAGGATTCCCACAAGATATCGAATCGAGAATAGAAAACAAACAAAACCCGAAGGAAAGCATTCGAAACGTGCTAAATATCTAGAGAACAAGGCTTCCACCAAATGCGATCCGACGTTGTCCAGACATCCATAGGCAAAGGTTGCTAAACTGAGCGAGGAGACGAACAGACAGAACGACAGGACAGCAGCAGAAGCAGCAACAACCACGACAACCTGAGAACGTATGAAGAAACGTTGTAAACACGGGGAGATCAAGAGATGCAATCGTCGATATGTGGAATAAGATTCCGATTTTGATTCCGAATCAAAATCAGAGTCATCGGCGCAACATATGTATACCTTTTGATCAGCAGCAAATCACAGGAAAGATGAAGCAGGGAGAAGGATGCAAAATGCGATGATTTAGGGTACAAATAAATTCTCACAACTCGAACGATGGAGAGGAGAAGAAGCAGAGAAAGACCGGAGCAAAGGAAAACACAAGACATGAGATTCCAGCGAAACCTTCTGAATGGTAGCCAAGCGAAGGTAACAAGGGTCTAGGTTGAAATACCTCGCCGCCGAGTCGACAAAACTCGTGTGGTAAATTTATGAGCGTCGAGCAGTGGCGGCAAATTATAGATCGTGTGCCAGAGATTTCGCACTTTTGTTCGCGGCAGCAGAACCAATACCAATACGAGTTAACAATTTCAGCAACTATTTTTATCGATGATAGATTATAAGTGGCCGATAAGAGTGGAAAATCTCTGGAACCGACGGACACAGTGGAAGTGGCAACAATTGTGGAATCGATTCAATTACAGAGAAAAACATCTCGCGAGAAATCCAGCTGAGAAGAATTTCAAGGGAATGCAAGCAGTACAAAGCACAGTGGGGTTATTACAAGAAAAATATTAATACTCTCTAAGGATTTAACATCACAAATAAAATATCCTCCATGCAATTCCATGTAAATCATTAGGAAAGACGTCACCATCTGAGGGTTACAGACCTTTCTAACTTCACAAATGGAACTCATTCATCAACTCTTCTCCCCCGAGCTCATTGTTTCTAGGAACCACCATGAGTGTCGGATCGTGTTATGAATCGACGACCGCTCGCCAAATTCAACACTTCAACGATCCCGCCATTGCCACCGATCGAGATAAAGATCGCCGGCACCCAGGACGGGCGAAAGCGGCCGATGCGAACCAAGTGCTAATCAGACAAAACACATTGAGCGGCATACTAAGTAGCTGGAAAGGAGTCGTTGTCATTGATGTTTATTGATGCGCAAAACCGAAAGCTTGCCGAATCTCAAATATCACAGAAATGACAATTTATGGCAAACAACTTAAAATATCGAAGAATGATCTCGGCGCGAACTCAAATTGGCAGTCACAACAAATCAGCAACAAAGCTTCATCCGCATGGATCACATTGAGGCGTACGCCGGCGACGATAAGAAGTTATCACTCGAAGAAGCTATCTCTGTGAAATTTCCATCCCTTTGCTCGACGTGCTTCACGTTGTCATAGATCTCTTCCATGCCTTCGATCTGTAGGAGCCGCTTCAGGAAGCGCTCGTAACCGCTGCGCTCCATGGGCGTCAATTCGACCTTCCGTAAGGCGCTGAAGCCGTATTCGGTGTTCAGAACGCGGTAGCCTCTGATCTCCACGTTTTTGCACACCTCGGTCAGCTCCAGTGGGTTGCAATGGAAGCTGACAGTGCCGCGCTCGTAGTTCTTGATCTCCATTCGCTTGGCACCGCAGGCCACGGCATCAAGGGCTATTTCATGTTCCAATTCGGAGAAGTTCACCCCTTTCCGGGGCGAGATGACGGCCTCGATGTAGCCACAATTCTTGAATTTGTGCATGGCACTGACGTAAGCCCACCCCAAAGCGGCGCACCAACGGCGTCAGCTCACGCTGCAAGCTCTGGATGTTGTCGATGTTGGCGGCGCAGATGAGGAACACTTTGCCCTGGTAGCGCATCTGCAGGAGGCACTTCTGGGGCTCGTAGAACTGGCCGTGGCCGTGGAAGACATTGGATAAAGGGTTCTTTGGTGCCTCCAGCGCATGCGACTCTTTGAGCAGCTGACGCAGCTTGTAGGTCTCCTCGGAGGCCCCCTCATGCACGGCCAGACTCAGGTTGTGAGCGACCCGACTGAGGTGGGTGGTGCCGTGCCGTAAGTCAGCTTGGTTCGTGGGGAGTTCCATCTCCTCCTGCTCCTGCTGCTGGTTGTCCTGGTGGAGCCAACGAGAGTAATTCGGCTTTCTCGGAGTGCGACCGAAGCAGGACTTCGATCGGCCGAAGATCTTGTACGGTTGTAGGGCACTCATATCCGGTATGCCCAGACCAGAAAGGTTCTGGGTTTGCACTGCGAATTTGGATGCACTTACTATCCTTCTTAAATTTAATAATCTTTTTGACATTTTTTTAGATTTTTTTAGGAACCAAAAATTTTGAACTGAATTGAATATTTAAAATATTTTCATGTGAGTAAAATGTAAGAGAAGTCGACTCGAATAAGTTTTCTAGTCAACTGTTGGGGTTCGTAGGGGACACAGTGTACAACGGCATGACTCACTCTAGAGTGACGCTGGATACGTAAAATAGGAGTTGAGGAATCTCTGACCATGGCTCCTCTAGAGACGAGGATAAGCTCATATCCGCAACTCTGATTTATGCGCACCCGGTGTTGGATCGAACAAAGGATTGATGCAAAACCTTCATCCTCCGTTGCGCCCATCGACGCCGGGGGCGACAGAGCTTCACTCGGTGTGTGTCTGTAAATTTATTGCTCGCACCTTGAAGTCTGCGAGCACTGAAAACGAGAATCGGCAGAATCCTCGTCCTCGGCGAATGGGCGAGGAGCCGCATACAAATGCGCGACCATGTAAACGTTTGCATAGCCGAGTAGCTGCAACACGACCAACAGCACAGAAACAACAACAGCAACTACAACAGCAACAATTACAGAAACAGCACGAAAACGACAACGACAAAGCTGGAACATTGCATTGTCGCCAAAATGTGAAGACATGAGAACACTCGGAGACGCGACCCGCGAGGGAAAAACAAAACGAGCTTGAGATTCGGAGTCCACAGACCAAAGCGAGGCACAACCAGACGACGTAACGAAGAAGGAAACGGTAGCAGGCCATGGTAAATGGTGCGGGCTCTCGAAGCGATTGATTTATGGACTTGGGGAACAGTGGGCTAGGATGCAAAAACCAAGACACAAAAAGCAAATATCTGAAGATGGGTCTAACTTGCAAGTAAATAATAATAAGATTTGTCTTTCAAACTACCTTTAAACCAATGTAAAGTAAAACATGGGACAAATGTTTTCATTGTTCCAATTCCCTTCAATATCATTGGAACGAAAAGTATACCACTGTGCCTACAGCGATCCTCCGTGTATCTCTGGGCGTTTAATAATTCGTAATTTTTATTGCAAATCAAAGCAAAAGAAACTCATGTTTTTGCCTTCACAACAACCCGCAAAAGACGCTGTGCTCCTGCGCTTCACACAGCAGATGGAGAATGTGAACGTCAGCAGTCAGCACTGCATAAAGACTCCAACTAAACATGGCAAGATTTATGATGTGCAAATGAAATGAAGGTAATTGCAATTTAAAGGCTTTCGGAAGACTGAATGCTGCTGAAAACGAACACATAATTTGTCCAATTGTGGAGTTAAATTGAAGTATGGTGAGGTTTTTTTTCGATTGAAACGACATTTTGCTTTTAGAGCGCCTGGTTTCGCACGCTTTGCTCTGTTGATGGAGCCCCGGAGTTGCACTTACCGTGTCCGCTGCAGTCAGATTGATGCCTAAACCACCCGCACGTGTCGACAGTAGGAAGACAAAAATATCCGCACGCGACTGAAAATCAGCTACCATATCACGACGAGCAGAAATCTTACTGGAGCCGTCCAACCGCATATAACGATGCTTGCGATGCCACATGTACTCCTGCAAAAGACACAACCAGTCAATGAAAATTCCCGAGATAGAAAAACAACTGAACTCACTTCTAACAGGTCAATCATTTTCGTCATCTGCGAATAGATGAGCACTCGGTGTCCTTGAGCCTTGAGTCGCGTCAGCAAACTGTCGAGCACAGCTAATTTACCAGCATCCGACACCAATGTTTGTTTATCCGGTATCACAATGGAGGACCAGCCGTAACGTGGTTTCGACTCATTTAAGCCACTGGTCACCAACTCCAGCCCATCGCTGTTCTCGCAGTGCATGTGCCGTATGTGCATCCATTCGGCGGAACGACTCTCACAACTAATGGTAGACAATTTTGTTAGATATCAGGATTATTTTGTAGTATAAAACAACTTACTATACTCTTCTATTGACCGCCTGAACACGTTGACCAAGGCCGTACAGGAATCTGGGCATATCCAGTGGTTCGCATTTGTATTTGGTGGGTTTTCGCGGCACATAGGGAAACTCTGGCAGCAAGGAGGCGGTCGGATCCGCCCCTGATTTGTTCTTACTTGGCGTCTTTGAGGACTTTTCTACTTCTCGTGATGCGGCAAACGATGAAGCTGTTTGCGACGAAGAGTCGTCGTCGCAATTGACCACATCCAGATCCAATTCCTCCTTCTTGATAACATCCAACTCTTCTATCAGCGGCGGGGACGTGGACATTTTGCCATTCATTTTACTGCGTATTACTCGATGTTCTATGGTCTCCTGCATGTTGGCTACTTTGTAATCGCCGAACGTGTAAACTGTGCTCGTTTTGGAGGTCTGCATAATCAGAAATATTAGTATAAGGTCATGGAAGTTCATATTTTAATAATATTAATACCATTGCAGTAAAAACGAAGTTGTTCAGCACGCTTTTAGTGTCTGTGCGTAGCGGGTTTTCAAGCATCGGTTCGAGCAGTTGGAAGCGCGTCGGCTGATAATGTTTCCACCATTGGCGACGATATGCAAGCAGAGCATACATGGCCAACAGGCGTCGATATGAACTAAGACTGCAGCAAAAAGCATAAGTCAGTAATTTAGATTATTTGAAATCATGTTGAAAGATAACTTACAATTTAATAAGTCCACCGATGGTGATGTCTTCTATCTCCTGTGGCGTGAAGTCACACATTCGGGAAAAGCTGAAGCAGCAATTGTTGAATAGGTTGAGGTCCACGTAGCGCGCGTAATGCTCCAATGACTTTTTGCCACCCCGACGATTGGGCTCACTGAATAATGAGTGCTGAATGTAGTCACTTTTGAAAATGTTGAACCTGAAAACAGTTAACAAATAAAATTAATTTATAAATACCCCATGAATTAATTTCACCGACTCACTTATTGTACAGGATATGCTTTATACTTGGAATGGCATGCAGGAGGAGCGCTTCCTGGAACACCAAACGCGGCATCACATACTCCTCGCACCGCATGGAGAATGGGCTCTTGGCATCACGACGCTCGAACAGCTCCGGGTGATTGCAAACTTTGCGGAACTGCATAACCAGGTTCATGAGATTCGATGTAAAGTTTCGATCGACGTGATGACCATCGCTTGTGGAACTGCCGGCTCCACCGCCTGTCAAGTGCAGCAAGTCCTCGATACGAATCTTCTTCTTCAGCGCCATGTAGAGCAGTTTCTGGCGTATGGTCAGCGGACAGTAAACCATGATCTCAATCTTATCCGAAAGCTCGTTCTCCACATCCTTCTTGATGCGTCGCAACATGAAGGGTTTCAGAATCATGTGCAGTCGTGAAATCTGCTTCTCATCGATGCCTGTTTTGTTTTCCGCATGCGACTCGATATCCTTGGAGAACCACTCGTTGAACTCGTCGTGTGAATCAAAGAGCGTTGGCATGATGAAATGAAGCAGGGCCCACAGCTCGGCCATGCTGTTCTGAATAGGTGTGCCACTGAGTAGGAGTCGATTGCGGCAGTTGAATCCCAACAACAATTTCCAGCGCATCGAGGTCGCACTCTTGATGGCCTGAGCCTCATCCAGCACCATGTACTGCCACTTGATGCGATTGAAATACTTGTAGTCAGACACTATGAGCTGGTAGCTGGTGATGACCACATGGAAACTCGCCTCCTTGGTGTGAAGATCCTTCTGTTCCCAGAACTGACGCAATATTTTGCGCTCATTGGGCGAGCCCCAATACGGGACGACATTAAAGTCGGGCACGAACCTCTGCATTTCCTGCTGCCAGTTGTGCAATGTCGAGGCCGGTGAGATTATGAGGAAAGGGCCCCATACTCCGTATGTCTCGGCAATGTGGCAAAGGAAGGCAATCGATTGCACTGTCTTGCCCAGACCCATTTCATCTGCAAGGATACCGCTGATTCCCTGGTCATAGAGATTGGCCAGCCATGTCATGCCTAAAAAAATGGAAACAATGAATCACATTCGAATGTAAGAAAGTTATTAAATATTTACCTTTAATTTGGTACGCTTTTAGGGTACCTTTGAAGATATTTGGTTGCGGCAAATCCGCCTTCACATCCACAATTGGCATGGAACTTTCACTGTCTTCTTCCTTCATATCCTCTGCATCGATTTCTTCCTTCTTTAACTTTAGCTTCCCTGCCACATCGAACTGTTTAGTCTTGGCTCGATCCGCATCGAACGCTAACTCGGCGTTCTTTTGTGCCTGCAACTTCATGTGCTCTGGGTCGTAATCATCGTATGCGGCTAAGCGCGGATTCATCTCCTCGTCCAGCTGATTCAAGATTCGCAGCTGCTCCTCCTCCGTGCCCTGTCCGAGCTTCTTGGACATGAAATGCGCGTAAAGCTCTGTTTGCGTAATCAGGAAGTTCAGTTTACGCTGCTGGCGCTTGGCCTCGATCAACTCCACGTCCATTTTGCGCTGCTCCTCCGCCTCACGCTCCATGCGACGACGCGTGTCCCGCTCCACGCGCTCGTAGCGCTTCCAGTAGCCGAGCATCTCGCGTGTCAGTCGCTTGGCCCGCCACACCGTCTCCTTCATCACCTTCTGCGAGTACATGGCGCGTTGGCGCACGACCTTCATGCACATCGTGGCCACGCGCTTGCAGTTCTGCACCATCTCCTTGTGGTTGTTGACCTTGGCGCGGTGACAACGCCCCAGCTCCTTCTTGGCCATCAGCTGCCAGACTTTGCGCCGACGAGCCGCCATCACCTCGGGAGTGCGAGGCAACTGACTCTTGCGTCGACGGCCCCGTCCCGAGTACGGCTGGCTTGGCATGGGCACCGCTGAGGATGAAGTGGTTTCCAATTCACCGTCGATTTCGTCGGCCACACCGTCGTCCTCCTCGTCGTCTTCGTCATTCACGGCCGACGTTTCGCCGAATGCATAATGTTTGAGGTCGGCGGGATTTACTTCGCCTGGCTCCGGTTGCTCCAATGCCTTGCGTTGTTTGCGTGGCTTCGGCAACTTCGGAGGCTTCGGCAGATTCGGCAGTTTCGGTGGCTTCTCCTTCTTAGTGCGGCGACGGCGCTTGCGAACACCGACAATGGACTGCTGGTGCTCGGGGAACATGTCATGGTTGGATAGGAAGCCGGCGCCGTAGTAGGCATACTGGTTGTTCTGAAAATTAAAAAGGAACACGGTTATATGGAAACTATGTAGTTCAAGGAAAACGCTTCTCACTGTAGGCTTTTTGTAGAAGTTCTCGCGGTGGCGCTGCTCCCGCATGTGTGTCTTGAGTAAGTCCTTAACGTAGTCATCCTCGTCGGTGATCTCAGACTCCGAATCCGTGTCGCTTAGCATCACGTCGTAGAGCCAATCGCGATCGGCGGTCAGGTCACTGAAGTTGAAGATGTGCTCTTTGACACCTTGGCGCTCTGAAAGTGAAAAACACGATACGAACCCTTAGTCTTATCCAGAATAACTCCAAGCCAACCGACCTTGTTTCGTGCCCAGAAGGCGCGTGCGACGCTTCCGTCCCCCCGCACACTCCGAGCCATTCTCATCGAGATCGGAACTGCGCTCCCGTTGCGAGTTCTGCTCCGAGTCCGAAGAGGAGTCGTCGCTGCTCAGCGGCTGCGAGAGAACCTGCCGCGCATACGCCATGAAGGGACCCATGTCCAGAGCGGCCTCCAGGCGCTGGATGTGCAGCGGCTCCGCGATGGGTGGCGGCGGCTGCGGCGGCGCTGCCGGTGGCACCACATCCGCGACGCCTGGAGCCACAGCCAGCGGACCGTTGCCAGCCGGCAGCGAGTTGTTCATTTTGAAGTTCGTAATTTTCTGCAAGAACACCAAGCAGCAGGCGATTAGAGAAATCCCAACAGTTGGAGGGAACAACTTACCGACCACCGCCCCTGGCATACGATGGGCGGGTCTGGCGCCTCCTTGGCCTTCTCTGTTGCACCGATTTCCGTTAAGGAGCGCAACGATTTACTTCCGTTCCGCAGCGGGTGGAGGAACAAAACATTCAAATTGATATCTTGAAAATCTCCAATCGCCACGGAATCCGCCAGAAATTCGAGTTTTCACGATGCCAAGAAAAAGTCCAAATTTAGTCGCGAGTTACGCGTGCTGTCAAAAATGTTTTTTTGCTTTTCCACGCTTCTCTGTTGAACCATATGAAACATCTCTATTTGTTGATAGACCCAACCTCACCTGATCATCATCCCCAATTCTCACGAATGTGTGTAATATATAAATAAATTAATATAATAAAAAAAAACAAACTCTCTGTATTTTATTTTTATTTATATTTTGTGAAAAAAATTAAACATTAAAATTCAAATGCAAATGTTGAACAAACATTCCCTGTTTGTTCATCTTTGTTCAGCCAGGGAAGGTAAAATAAAATGTAAACAACATTTGCCGTTGCCTTTTTTTTCGTTCGCATAAAATGTCAAATAAAATTTACCGAAATTTACTGTCAAAAAGTCGGAGGGTTGCCGCGAACACCAAGAGGGTAATTGAGAAATGTATATTCGAAATTTTGTTAACTTTTCTGAAATTTTGCTGAGAAAACATTTTTTTAGCTCTGCAAAAATGGTGTTGAGCTGATTATGGGTTCTTGGACCTAATATGTATAAATTTAATTACTTCACTAATATTACTTTTACACTTCGCTCAAAAATTTCAAAGCGACATCCCTGCCCTCAGAGTCGCAAAAGTGTGATCGAATCATTGTAATGTAATAGAACTAACTTGTAACAACAAGCAAACATCCCTGGTTAAAATAATCTATTACAAAAGAAGCTGCTGAATTGTGCGCCAGGGAGGTGCAAAAAACTCGCTCTTCTTCTTGTTCTCGGGATTTTGTCATAATTTTCAAAATTTTACTTTATTAATTAAATTTTAATTTTAATATTAAAATATTAAATATTAATATTAAAATTTGTGTTTAAATACATTTTAAAATTGTGCAAATGGAAGGATGGAATTAATCCTTGGAATAAATAATAATCGACGAAAAATTTGGAAACTCAAAATATCAATATTTCACATAAAATTTAAAAATTTATCTTTTTCATAGAAAATTTAAAAATTGGTAATTTTCATGGAAATTCAAAATTTGATATTAATTTATTCGACGAATAATCGACGAAAAATTTGGAAACTCAAAATATCAATATTTCACATAAAATTTAAAAATTGATCTTTTTTATAGAAAATTTTAAATTTTCATAGAAATTCAAAATTTGATATTAATTTTCATACTTAACTAGTACCACTACTTTGCAGCGGATACACCCCGTGTAGGAAATATTTCTTTCCTAAATACTATCTTCCCTAGAAATCGCATATATTCAGATTACAAAATAAATTTAAATTTTGCCTAACGATTATTTATTAGAAAAACGTGAATTTTTTATCCAATAAAAATGATAAATAATAATTTAGAAATTAGCAGTAGAGCAACGAAACAGCATTTATTTATTTTTATTATTATTTTATTCAGTTCCATTCCATATTTCTTTTTCCATAAAAAATTGCAGAAATTATGAAATTTTAAAAAAATTTAGAGGTCGTTACGAATTAATGTTCTTTTTGCGAAATAACGCGTATTTACGGAGATATGAAAAATTTAGAGGTCGTCACGAATTAACGTTTTTTTGCGAAATAACGCGTATTTGCGGAGATATGAACGATTTAAGATTTCGATTTAGAGGTCGTCACGAATTAACGTTCTTTTCGCGCAACGGCGATATGAACAATTTTTTTTTTAGATATATAAAAATACAAATTTTATATCTTTTTTTTGGCATAAAATGGTTTTTGTATGAATACAATTTGAGTTTCTACCGGAAATGTTTCCTTGAATATTTATGAAACAGATTGGGAATGTTTGCTTCTCCAGGTGCGAATTAAATTGCAGATACTTCCTCGTCGTCGTCGGTAGCCGCCGTCGTTCGACGAATGCCATAAAACCTCTCTCTTCCCGCCCTGCTCGCCACTGTTCCGGAGTTCCGGCGTCTCCTGCAGCACCTCAATTAAAAGTTCGCCGCCCTGCCATGAGGATGTTCCTGATTTCGTTTGTTCTGCGCTTTTGTCCTTGACCCGGCTGCAATGGCGCGTCCTTCGGCCATGCTCCACCGGCCTGAGGAACTGTTCTCATGTCCCTTCAATCGTTCGTGATTGCACTGACCATCTTTTTCTCTCTGTTTTTGGCATATTCTGTCTCTGTCTTTGTCGCGGAAACGGAAATACGGTGCAACTTTTCACTAATGAGACGCGATTCCTTCCGTTGCCCCGCTCTCTATCTCGGGTCTAATTTTCCGCCTCGCTGGCTCTAAGTTCTTCCGTACAATTGACTCGAACGCCGCATTTCTCGGGGTGCGGAGCGAAAAGTTTTAGTTTTTCTTCTTCTCGTCTTTATTTTTCGCTCCCCTGAGAATGGGATGAGCGGGTGTCGGTCCCTTGTGGCCGCCTCTCGATTCCTCTTGGTCCTGGCGACGTGCATTATGTGAGTAGGCGGTTGATTTTTGCACCTCTAATTACTAGTTCCGTCTCTCTCAACACGGTCGTCTCACGCCTCCAGCACAACCTGCAACCTTTGCCAACAAATCGACCTCTGAGGTTCGTCTGCTTCTTCTCGAAGAGGTTGCGAAGGCGAAAGAGGGTGAGAGGAGAGGTCCGACTGAACAGACTTGAAGTTTTAATGTTTCCACTAAAAGGCCTTCGGGGAAATATTGCCGGCAGCAGGAGTAGCAACACCGAAAGCGATCTCGGGGCAAAAACTAAGCTTGATGTGGAGGAAGAACACGGTAAATGCCAACGAGAGTGAATTGACTTCGTGGCCCCCAGTTCCTGGAGGAGATCATGGAGGGCAACGAAAGGGTCGGGACTTTTCAAACTCCAGTGTACAGTGTAAAAGAGAAGGAATTTAATGGAGCTACAAAATCACAATAAGAGGGCGGAAAAGGTGAGAAATCGAGAAAGATGAAAAGGGGAATGAAGAAGTTGCAAGGTGGAGAGAGAAAACAATTTTCCAATTGAAATGGTTCAAAACTTAAGTGAAGAATAAAAATAATAAAAGCATCCATATAACAAACAAACAAAGCATTACCGAGACAAAACATGAAATTAAGTGAAATGGTCAAAAAATAAAAACTAAATAAATAACAGAAAAGTTAATATAATAAATATATTGTGTTTATATAGGAAGAATAAAATTCAGAATTGTTTCTCCGGATAAGATCAAATTAAATATTCTAATAGTTCGAAGCAAAATGGATTATCATAAAATATAATAATGGAGAAGAATTTCTTTGATATCGATATAATAGCTCAAAAAACAGGAAAAATTTAATAGAAAGTAATCCAGTCAGACAAAATATAAACTGCGACGTTTTCTCATCCTGTCGATTACAATAACAAGCAATCAGCTCCACCAACATGGAGTCCATGAATTTTTGTTGATGTTGCCTCCTCAAACACAGTGACGCAGATGATTCGGAGTCTTTCTGGACAACTGAGGAGAAAAAGCCTCGAGGAGCAAAACAGCTTTCGCGAAATTGCGTCGGTCGAGGCAACAACTTGTGGCTTCCTCCAGCGCCTCCCGCCGCTCACCGACGTAAATGGGCCCAGACGTCGAATCACTTGACGTCTCATCTCGGTTACGACCAGGCTCCGAGGTCCTTCGGTTGTGTTAAGCTTGATCTTCGTTCTCTCGCTCTCGCTCTACGCTGCCTCTGTCTGTCGCTGGGTGGAGTAATAATTTTCATAATTAGCAAGCATTTCCTGGCTTTAGGATTCCGTTGTCGCCTGGAGCCCATTTCCGATGCCAGGGGCAGAGGAGCGGAGGGAGCGAGAGGAGGATCCATTTGAACTTTTACTGCCTCGATTAACGAGCGGTGGTTGAGGCATCGAGTACAACAACAACAATAAGTGCCATAACAACAACATGAAGTGCCACAATAACAACAATAAGTGCCATAACAACAACAATATCAACTGTAAATTAACAATAGCATCAACTATGGTAACAACAAACACCGCAAGAACATCAACGCCAACAACAATAAGACCAACAACAACAAAACACTCTGTGTCATTTACACACCTCCCTCGACCGCATCCGTTTCCGGCGCCTCGTCGTTAAATTGGATTAAAGCGGCTGTTGCTGTTGCCGCCTACGCACAGTGGGCGTGGTTCGTGTTCGACGACCGCAAAACTGATGGATGACGTTAACGAGAGAGAGCTTCTTCGTCGAAGTGTGAAATAATTCATGGAACGTCAATTGCTCACAGGAGGCGGGAAAAAAGAGCCCACGAAACTTTTGTGTTAATTTGAGTGAATTGCAGGAGACGAACTGAACTGAAGTGGGAAAATTATGGCGAAGTTCTTCAGTTCATCGGACGGCGACCTTTCGTTGTGATGAAGGATGCGAGAGACGAACCCGAGGTCAAGGAAAGACATTGATGTGATGTCAATTCAAAGAAGTTCTGATCGAGTGAATTGATTTCCAGGAAGAGGAAATCGTGTGAGCGAGTGTTCGTTGAATGGAAAAAGAGTGATAATAAAGGGCGGAAGGAAAATGTATGAAAACAATGCTGACGATGGAATTGCGAGTTGACTTTTCCACTTGCGCCCACTGTGCCCCATATGTTTAGAGTTTGTTTTTCTCGAGCCAGAGCCCGACTTCCACGGGAAACATTGAGCAAACAATGTGGAAATTGCGCTGTGTTCATTTCATCGGCTCCGGAAGAACACGACGAGGATTCGGGTCGCGGGGAGTGTTCGGAACGATCGGCCAACGAGACCCATTACCAGACCCAAGCGATTCATCGCGGCACAAACCGCAATTTCGACGCTGTTTGCTTTCGGGTTGTGGTTGCTGGAGTCGAGCATCGCAATAAATAAGAAACGACTGGCAGCAAACTCACACACACACACACCAATACATCTCTACTCACACATACAAAAACACATCTGTGTTCACACATACACTAATACATCTCTTCTCACACATTCTCCAATATATCGGACACAGACATAGAAGACTGAAGCAACACAGCCAACACGAGCCGTGGGCGTCGATTCCCAACGACGAGATTATGACTTAATTCGCCGTTCGACATTTATTAAAATGGCCGTGTTAGTGTGCGTGTGTGTGTGTTTGTGTACTGTGCTGTGTGTAGTCGTAAAACTACATTGTCTTATACAAACATACGCACAGCCGCAGCTTCAGGCGACACGTGTGTGTGTGTGTTGTCTGAGTTTATAGGCCGGAAGAGAGATTCCGGAAAATATGTTCAAAGGAGTAATTAACGTCAGAGTGAGCAAGGGAGAGTGAGAAACAAAGAGTGAAATAACCGAACGAGAGAGAGAGTGAATTAGATAGAGTGGAAAAGAAGAGAGAGAGAGAGGGTGGTAATGAGTGATGAGGGAGACAATGTAGAAAATATGAGAGAGAGAGTAGTTGGAGAAAATGTGATAAAGGGAGGAGGACGGTTGAACCGGAAATGAAAGGGACTAAGAAGATGGTGAAAATCAGCAGGAAGTAAGCGAAGCTGAAGAAAAGAGGAGAGGGAGAAGAAAATGAGCGGAGGAGAAAACAAACATCTGACGTCGATAACGACGAACGGCGAACGTGCGATAGACGGCAGCTGAACAGACAGATAGGTGGATATGTGTGGATGGACATGTGAGGGCGAACAAGATGTCGATGTCGGGCCGAAAAGGAGATGAAGACGAATGAGTTGATGCTCGAGTGAGATCACGACAACCTTGAACTATTCGACGGAGTATCGCGTTAATTAGGGTCCATTTAATGGGGATTCCTGGAGAAGAATCCCTTAAGGAGGAAGTTGTCGATATTCGTGAATGTCATACGACTACAAGCCACATCAATGCTCTTAAATTGGGCGACCTTTCGGGTTTAAAGGGGCTTTCGATGGCTTCTTTCACTTCTTCTCTGCGTGTCTACGGACTCTTTGTTTTGAGAGCTCTCGTTCTTTCTCTATTTTCTCTGCTTCTTGAGCTCTGGATTAGAATTCATACACTTTTCAGAGTTCGCTCTCAAGGACTCTCGTATGATGCAGGACTTCTTTTTGGCTCAACATCTTATTCATATCTCAATCTCTATTTCTTGACTCAACCTCTTTTTCTTTCCTCAACATCTTTTTCATGCCTGAACCTTTTTTTTTCCTTGACTTATTTTTTTTGACTCAACCTCATCTTCTTGTCTCAAACTCTTCAACTTGGCCCAACTTCTTCTTCTGGGCTCAAACTCTTCTTCTTCTTGGCCCAACTTATTCTTCTGGGCTCAACCTGGGCTCTCCTAGCCCCAGTCTCTCTTGAGGCAACCACTTCTGCTCGCGTAGTGAACTTCGCTACCTCCATCTCTCGACCGGAGCTCATCAACAGAGCACCCTTCTTGATAAGACAGGTCACAGACCTGCTCCTTGTCCTCGTTCCCTTGTGCATCAGTTTCTGCTTCAGAGCGTCCGACCTGCTCCTTTCTTCCACGGCTACAAAGCTACTCACAAGCCCCCCCCCCCCCCCCCTGCGACCTCGGCTCATCTGCTGAAGGTCACATTTGTTTACGTTTCAAACGCCTCGCGGATGAGTAATTAAATTACGTCGACATCCTCGAAGGAGATTGCGATGGAGAAAAAGGTGAGGAAATCGAAATAAAATATTAAAAAGTAAAGTACAGAATGGCGTCATAAAAATTAGATTACGAGCAATGTTTGAATTTCTGGCGCACTTTTCTAGGAGTCGCAGAAAATGAACTTCCAAATTATTTGCGACCGACAAACTAGGAAGGTGAAGTAGAAAAGACGAAATCCTTCGTTAATCCGAAGGTCGTCTGCGGGGCCAAGAGATGGTAGAGGTCTAAGAAGGCTGAAGGTCGAGCTGGGGTCGGGATTGGATTCTGAGATTTCAGTTGGGGCGAGGATCGACCGAGAAAAGGAGCGGATTTTTAGAGGTTGAAAGGTCACGAGATAGGTGATAATACCCCATAACGATGGACCGAAGCTTATGCGAACTCCTGATGAACAAGTAGTTCAGAGTTGAAATCGGTCTTGGGGAATGTTTTCCATCCTTGTATCGAAGTCAATGTGGAAAATTCCCCCACCTGCGTCCAATCACCTGTGGCGACTGATGGAAAGTCGTGGAAGAAACAAAAAATTAACAAAAGAAAACATGACTCGGCGAAGGAGATTAATTAATAAACGTCCGAGGTCCGCAGCCGGACATCCTGTGGCAACATGTGTCGGCCGAGAGCCAGAAAGTTGCTGCCATAAAAACGAACACAAACATAAACAAGGACAGACATACAAACACACAAACAGACAGACATACAGACAGACAAAATACAACAGGAGCAAGCAAAATGTTAGCCAACAAATGCTGAGCAGACACTTAAACCGGAAACGGAGACTAGTTGAAAGCACGACACACGGCGGCAGCGGAAGGACTCACACACACACCCACCCACAAGGATGCGTCTCAACTGACGCCCACCGTTGGAATGGGGCGAATGTAGAAAAGTAAAGAACAACAATGGCGACACGAAGCAGGAGGATCCGAGAACAACAAGCAGGACGACGTCCACGACCAGGACGAAGACGGCGATGAGAATGTGAAGCAACAACAACACGACGACGACAGCTCGAACAACACAAACACACGGAAGGACGACCTGCGAATGACAACAACGCGCAATTTATGCGATCCTGGTGTTTGTGTGTGTCGGTATCGCGCGTCCAGTTGCCGCTGTGAGTGTGCTTGTGTGTGTCAAGGTGGGTCCTGACCACGTAATAAGCAGGACAAACAAAGTGCTCGCTGGCTTTTGTTCTCGTTGGCAAAGAAATATATGTATTTTTTCAACTTCCTCTCACACTGTACAAGAACAAACACCGGGCAAAAATAAAATATATGAACGGAATAAGAAAAGGAAGAAAGCACACGAATAAAAATCATTAAAAACAAACACAAATATTGTTGGCCACTTCTTCTTCTTCTCCATACTCAGGAAGGCTGATGTACACCGAGAGAAAATCAACCATAAAGGATGTATCTTCGAAGAAAATAGGTTTAAGAAATATTACAATATATTTGAAACAAGGATTTTCTTTGTTTTTGAATGCGATTTTTTGTTGAAAACATTAGATAAAACTTATAGAATTTGTTTTATAATTCCTTTGTGTTTTGAATTCCACTTTTGGCTAGATTTCTCCACAGTCCTCAGACAATTAATGGCCAATTTCCTGTAAAAACCCCATTCGGCACAGTGAGTCACTAGAGTAGGTGAGAGAGAGAGAGAAAGACGAGAGCGGATGGAAGAGGAGAAGAGTAAAAGGGAAGAGAGGGAGAGCAAAAGGGAAGAGAGGAGGAGAAAAAAGGAAGAGGAAAGGAAAAAAATGTAGAGAGAACCTTGCGACAGGATACGTTTCAATCTGAGCGTCTCTCTTTTCTCTGGATTTGAGACCCGAAGCGAGAGAGTACAGCCATCAATGAGTGCGTGCGTGTGCATGTGTATGTGTGTGTATGCCACAAGTTGGCAATGGAAAATCAAGGAGTCGTTGGCGCTCTTGTGCAACAATCGTGTGCTCCCCGATGGCGACAATGACGTGGGCCACCTGTTATGGCCGAGCAACAGGAGGCCACTGAATCCTCATCGAATCAGGCTCTCTCTCATTTCTCTCATTCAGAATCGCATGAGACGAGGGTCCTGCGAAAGCTTCAACAGGATGTCCTTAGTAAGAGAGAGAGAGAGATTATCCAATAAGTTGGAGAGAGCAACCCAAGACAAGAGAGAACGAAAACATAGAAAATACGATTGAAGGCGTTGCCAGGTTGAGATTTCGACTCTTCGGACGCGTGTGGATTCTTCGCCTTTTTCACTCCTCCCCCCTCTCTCTTCGTGTTCTTTAATTTGTTCAAATTTCAATACATGCACTTAAACCCATAAAAGGATAAAAGAAATTGACTCCCTACACTCCCTCTCGCTCCTCATGTTCATCACTTCTCGTGGGTTCTCGTCACCCCAATCGAGGGGGTGTGACAGGCGTCGATTAAGGCGATGGCTTCGAAACGACTTCCCGCAATGTTGCCACCTGCTAGCAATTGCCATAAACACCACACGAGCAGGAACAACAGCAATAACAACCAAACATCCAAAGGGGAACAGCGACAATGGGGACCACCGAAAGCAGCAACAGCGACGACTACAGGAACAACAACTAACTCCAACGAAGCTCACGACATCGCCAAGAACCATTACGAGAACCGAAATTCCTGCCAAAAGGATTCCCCCACATGCGTATGGTGGCCGGATTGCATCACGTCCATAAATTGAAGCGAATCCGGCAACGCGTGAAGCAGCGCCGCGTTGCCACCTCGCAATTTATTGCCGCCGAATTGCGAGGCGCCGGTAGGAACCTTCTGCTGGAAACCGAGCAAGGGTCGACAAGGATGGGGTTGGAAGGATGGGCGATGGAAGGGATGATAGGTGAAGGGACGATGGCTGAAAGGACGGACGAGCGATTGAAGGGACGATAGCTGAAGGAAGAGGATTGTGGCGGAGGAAGCGGTTGCTCTGTTGGCAAGGTCGACTTTTGAATGGGCTCGTGTTCCTCTGCCGCAACCGGTTCACAGTGGTTGAGCCATCTCAGGTGGACGATGGAGAGAAAGAGAGGAAAGAAAGGAGAGAGAGGAGAGAAAGGATGTGAGAATGGTGAATCAACACAAGTGAAATCGATGAGGTGGAATGACGTGCGAGGGGAGGAGAGTGAGGAGTTCGTATTTTAAAATTCAAATGTTTTATCGACGCCGCAACGATTCGATTTACACTCAGAGAAGAATTTGTCAGGATGTTCAATATAGCCGAGGGAAGGAGTGGAGAACGGTATGAGAAGCTGCCTCAGGAATGGATGAGGTGAGGAATGAGTTCGAGAGCAGAAGGTTTCTCATTTAAAGGGAAACAACTTTTGTTGCCTTGTGTTCCTTTCACAAGGATCTCTCGGAAGGATTTGGATTACTTTCCCGCCTTTATAATTAGAGTCCTTTGGAATTTTGTCACGCTCTCCTTTGATGATGCTCAACCCAACGACTCCAGAGCGAGTAAATTCGAAACCGATGAGAAAAGAAGAGGAACTAGAAGGACACTCGCTGCCGCTTTCTGTTTGGAGATTGAACTTTGAACATGTCCTTCGGTCTTTAAACCATTTTCAGCTTCACATTGTCCTTCGGAACCCTCCATCACCCTCAGCCCCGGACTCTAGTGCTCTATTTTAATTAAGGACAAACACAGTTCACAATTACTCCGAAGGTCCATCTCGGCTATTAGCCGCCGTTTATTTCCAAATTCGTGTCCTCGTCTTCGTCCTCGACCCCGCCCCAGACGCGACCACGCACGAAGGACGCCACACGTATTTTGGCCAAATTCAGAGCCACCGAGTCGTTGGCGTTTATCGAACCCAGGTCGGCGGTGTGGGAGGCACCTGGCGGAGAGCGGGGAAATAAAGAGACAGCAATTAAGAGCACTCGAGTTGTGGACGAATCCGTCTGCTCACCTGGAATCATGAAGACGCGTCGACCGCGCTGTCGTCCGAGGGCGCGCCACGGGTCCAGCTGGCCATGGGTCATGACGACGTCGACGAAGGGCGGCCCCAGACCCCCGAAGCGGGCGTTCGTCTGGTCGATGAGCTCCGCCCGGGAGGTCGAGGGGCCGCCCACGGTGGGGAAGACGTCGGCGCAGAGCCGTTCGAAGAAGGCCAGCGGGAAGCGGGTGCCAAAGGGGGAGGCAGAGGTTGCAGAGCTGGAGACGTTGGGGGTTGTGGTGAACCAGCCGAACTCGTGACAGCACTGGTAGAACCAGGGACGAGCTGTGACGAACAGAGAGGAAGAAAAGAGAGCGGATTAGGGAGGAGGAGGTTAGAGAAGAGGACGGTTAGAGATGAGAATGGTTTGAGAGGAAGATGGATGGATAAGGAAGAAACCTACCGGCCGAGCGCAAGTTGTGGACATCCGAAAATAGCTGGCGCGTGGCCTTGTAGGACAGATCGAGGCACCAGTCGCTAGAGGGTTCCTGGTGTGGCCAGAAGACGCGCCGCACGAAGGCGAGGAGCGCGCCCAAATCGTCCTCGGGTTCCAGGGCCTCGAAGAAGGAGCAGGTCTCGCGAACATAGCTCCTGCATAGGACAAATTAATGTAATTGGATGGGTCTCCATGGTCTGAGGAAAGCAGAACTCACGGATAGCTCTGCACCAGGGCCGAGAAGTAGTTGGCGATGCTGTTGAAGAAGGCGGCCACGTCCAGCTCATCGCGCGTGTCGAACTCGGAACAAAGGTGGAGGCTTCTGGCCACGGCGTCGTCGAAGCCGCGCTCCAGCAGCTGAACGGCCTTCGACAGGCGCCGATGGCATCGGGCGCCGCCCAGCTTCCGAATAGCCGCTCCGCAGAGGTCCAGGTAATCTGCAAGATCGAGGATAAATCATAAATCGATTATCGTATTGTCTTTGTCAATGATTGAGGTTA
This sequence comes from Coelopa frigida, assembly GCA_017309665.1. NCBI lineage: Eukaryota > Metazoa > Arthropoda > Insecta > Diptera > Coelopidae > Coelopa > Coelopa frigida. Next base: position 34,365,595 of record CM029561.1, on the reverse strand, counting down.
AGATTCATCGATGATCGAAGTTTAATTTCATCGGTGATTGAAGTTAAATCTCGTCGATGATCGATGTTTAGTCTTGTCGATAATCAAAGTTAAGTCTCGGCAATGATCAAAGTTTAGTGTTTGTCAATGATCGAAATTTAGTTTCGTCAATGGTCGAAGCGACCTTGGCTCACCTTGAAAGTCCAACTTGGCCACCAGGGGGGCGCTGGAAGCCCACGCCGCGCTCGCCAGCTGCGGATGGAGCAACGTGAACCACGTCGCCAGGCTGCCGGCGTAGGATCCGCCCACGAGGACGACGGGGGCGTCCTTCAGTCTTGGATCGAGCAACTTCTGCTGGCCGATGAAGTTGGCCAGGTCGGCCAAAGCCTGGCGGGAACTGAGGAAGCGCAGGGAGTCTACAGTGGCGTTCCTATATTAGGAAGAGGCAAAAGTATTAGCCGGATTTTAAGGTCCTCTCGTTCTCTCACTCACTCGGTTGGCCAACTACGGCCGTAGTAACGATGCTCGGTGTAGAAGAGGAGGCCGCCCAGCTCGCGAGCCAAGTCGAAGACGAAACCTCGCCGCAGAAACTCAGCACTAATCTCCCACTCGCCGCCCACGAACACGATCACGGGTCCACGCGGCTTCCAATGCGCCGAGTTTGCCAAGTATCGCATCCACCACGTGCGATTCGAGGACTCCGAGAGTCCGAAGTGATCCAGTGGCTGCTCCAACCATAGCTCGCGCACGTCCTCTCGCTCCTCATCGGACTCCGTAGTCTGACGGGTGTCGAGCACTTCCGTCGGCTCGCGGTGCTGCGTCTCCAACAGATGACGAAGGGGGTTGTGACGAAGCGGGGGCGGTGGTGACGATGAGAACGAGGCGAAGATCAGATTCGTCATGGCCAAGAGCTGCAGGAGGCGGACATCGAGACAACACATCGTCGACCTGGGGAGGCAGCTTCTGTCGCTGGTGATGGAGCTCGGCGTTGGAGGGTCTGCGCTTAAATAGAGCAACTGCAACTGCGTTCGAGGTCGCCCCAATGGAGCCCCTATATCGGACCCCCATCATTCAGCTATCGCCTCGGAGTTATCGCGATCAATTATTTTAAATTAATGTCAATTCAAATTTGTCCAATTCACGGCCAATTGCAGAATGATTTACTAGAGACCCAACTCAATATGAGCGCCTTCATCAATCTATCTCTATCTCTCTCGCCACGGTGTTTTGGCTGTTGTACCACTGTGCGGATCCAAAAAATACCTGTTACTAACTCGTAAAAGCTTTTTACAACACTTTATTTATTTTATCTCGACGAATGCTTCTTGCTATGCTAATAAAATTCATCGCTCCAGGGTCCCTCGTTTCTTCCACCTCCGCCCCCGCCTCCGCCTCCGCATCCCACGCGACGTCGACGACGACGAGCGCGAGCGAATCACAAACCATGCGCCCGCGTGTGGGCGCAATTTTAGGGGTGGTGCCGGTACGCCCACCGGCCCGACCGACGTCGATGGCGCCATCGTCGTCGCCCCCATCGTCATCGATGCGTTCGGTCGTAAAAAACATCGCACATTGCACTGAGCGGCGAAGAGGTCGGAGTACACTGAAAGCCATTTATCGTTCATAGAGTTCCATTCTTGGTATTCTACTATGATTCTAGTAAATAATCAGATATCAGAATATGTTGGTATATGGTGAATGTATTCATTAAATGAATTAATTTAAAAGAATTAAATTTTTCAGTTTGATAACCATCTGCACTTGCCGTGAATTTCTAGTAAAAGTTTCCTTTTTCCCCGCTCTCAATTACAATGTGATAACTTGTTGGCCAACTTGACCAAGAAAACCATCCACCAAAGGAACGTGTGGGCGGACGTGGGCCAAGGAGTCGCATCACGCCCACTGTGCATGCGATGTTTTCTCTCTCTCACGGTTTCGTCCTTTGAAGGCAGAAAGAGAGAGAGCCAAGCACAGCGAGAGCACGCACATGCCCAGCTCAAGTGAAAGAGAGACATAAAGAGAAGGAGAGCGCGTCGAGCGAGCTTCGGCAGGTGGCTTGATGGCATCCTGTAGAGGTCGTCTGGCTAACGGTATATTAGGATGTGCAAAAGCTCCGGACGACTCAGTCGAGTTCTAAACGTAGCCACAAGTGGAGTTCAATTGCGAGTTCTTGGCTCGTACTCAAACGTATAGTAAAATTTCCATCTCTCAAACCGACCACCATCCCAAACTCCTGGCTTCCTACTCAAACTCCTCTCCTTCGTCGTCCTCTTGTTCTTCCCGACGTAATTTTGCAACTTGTGGTTGTTTTTGTTGTTGTGGCTGTAGTTACGAAAACGAGAACGCGAACGAAACAAGAACGAAGTGCGTGAAATGTGAGACACAAGCAACAGACGGCAGACACCGAGAGAAAAAAGGGGTGAAATGTGTGTGTTTGTGTGTGTGTGTGTGTGAAAGGAAAAAGTGAGGTGTGTGTGAGGGGCGAGTTAAATTAAGCGAACCTTTCATTGCCGCAGGAACTTTGCCAACGGCTGTGAGAGAAGCGACGAGAAAAATGGAATCCTTTGGGCGTTGCTAGAGGATGGCATTTAGCAGAAAATCACGGTTACGAAGGAGAAGAATAGAAAAATGCCCCAATTGTTTCCGGCGAGAGTGGTCTCCTTGGCTCGCCTCACCTCACCTCGCCCGCTCTCCCTGCCATCGTCGCCAAGGGACGTCGTACTTCGCGCGAGAACCCGACAAGGAGTCGATAAGAGCCAAAGTGTGACTCGGACGGACGGACGGACGACGAGGAGAAGTTGAGAATTAAAAAACATGGTTGCCTACTTTTCAGCGCCCTCGTCGACTCGTAGTGTGCGTGTGAGTGACATTGTGTGAGTGAGTGAGGGAGGGAGGGAGGTAGGTCGCAGCGTCCGTCTGCATGTGTGAGTGTGAGCTTCGTCTCCGCAGTGTGTGCCATTTGCATAAAGGTTCACTTTCTATGCCAAGCGACACTAAATCATTACCTTCTCCCTACTCGCCTTTCATTCGCCTCTTCCGTCTCCCTCTGCCAATCGCTTCGCTTCATTCTACCATTCATTCTTCCATTCTTCTATTCTGCTTGCTTGTTGGATTTCGTTTCCCAGAATCGCAGCGAGTTGAAATTCAATTCCGTTTCGCGGTTGAAATGTCCTTGTTGTGGCAGCCAGCTTGTTCTTGGTAGGGAATGAACATTTATTGCCGAATGTCCTTGATTCACTTTCTGTTCATGGGTGTGTGTGGGTTTGTGTGCCTCATTTACATTTGAAAAATATGGCATCCATCCCACATTTTCGCACTCTTATTATTTTTCCATTTCAATTCCAGTGCAAATCGCCGAGCAAATGCCATTCGAATGAGTCCTCGTCGTAAATCAAATTTTGCAGGATCTGGGGGAAAACTCGCGAAATAATGACTGCGACAACAACAACAACAACGATGACAAAAACGATGGCAGCTGCTCAGGTGGAAAACGTGCCGATGAATTCAGATTTAGTTCCGTGCTTTTGATTTCTGAAAAGATTTCCATTTGGCATTCACTCAGGATTTCTTTAGCAGCGAGCGACTTTAAAGGGATTTTGAGTGGTAATGCGAACAGTTTCTTTTATTTTTCTTTCTTGTTTCCATCATGGGCTTCTGCTTGCTTGTTGGATTTCGTTTCCCAGAATCGCAGCGAGTTGAAATTCAATTCTGGTGTTAGTTTTCTTATAATCGCGTCTGTGAAAAGTTTTCTCCCTTTTTATGATGACTGTCGCTCCCACAAGTCCAATTAAGACCATCCATTGTGCATAGTTCTTCCCCCACGTTCGACTTACTACAGTTGTAAACTCTTTGCGGGCTCCATTACCTTCCTCATGGGTCGAATACTTAGTCCCACTACCGTTCCCTGGACCCCAATATAAATAACCTCATTCAAGAATATCAAACGACTCCCCACACACTATTAAACTGAATTTCTCTGAACACTTCAAGTTTCTCTGCACCGACATTAAATGCTCATGCTTGAATACATTTTCATGCTTCAAATCATTTCCTGCTTTAATATATTTCGGCACCTGTCTTTCGATTTACATTTTCCGCCCATTCTCGCGCACTTCCTTAAAGCGTCGGCCTTTCTGGCTTTAAAATTCCTTCAATTTCAACCACCTTTCTTTCGTCCCATTCAAGTTTAAGCGCACATCAAAAGTTCATGACTAATTTTAAATTTCCATAAAAAAATAACATCCCCAGCAATGAGAGAAGGCCTCCACCTTCTGCGGCGGCCGCCCTCCTCCGGTGGTGGACTCGTCTTTTTCGCCACAGGCCTTTAAAGGACTTTCTCTTCGTGTACAAAAGCCAGTCCCTCAAACACGAAGTCCTTTTTTAATGAAAACCCACTCGAAAAGGGACTATTTGGAAAGTTTCGCACATCTCTCGGAGGGGACGAGAGGTCGGTGAGCCCAACTAACATAACAAAATCAAGAGTGTCAACAGCCAGAACCTACCAAAGCAACAACATCGACCTAAAACTAGTTGAGGGAAAAATAATTAAAGCTCACCAGATCACAAAAAGGACGATGGAAAAAACAGACAAACTCTAGGGAAATGTGGAAACTAAAGGGAATGAGGACGTGAGTTGTCTCGAAGGAAATAAAAATGAGTGAAGAGAGTGAATAACGAATGAGTCGTTAATCAGAGGATGTAAAGAAAACGAATTTACGAAGCGAATGAATGTGAATGAATGAATGGATGTGAATGAGAGAATTAGTGCAATAAATGAGGGAAAGAAACACTGACGAGTGCATAAAAAGAGGAAAACGAGTGAATGTGTGGTTAATAAAAATGAACTAATCAGAGTGAATATGTTATATTACGTTCTAAAGAACGCTTGATGGAGGAAAGAAGAATTTAGTATGAGCCAGAAGGAACGAACTGAGGATGGAGTAATTGATTAAGTGCAAGAAAAATACCGGAAAGTGCAGAGAGATGTGCGTAGGTCCCGGGAGAGCTATTTGAAGGGGTCTTGGGCGGAGTTGGGAATCTTGGTTTCGACTGAACGAACCGGAGATTCGGTCACCAAAGGTGGGAGAGAATGGGGAACAAGTGGACTGGAGGGAAATCACGAAGAACAAGAGGACCGAAGAAGAAATAAGAGTTTCTGATTGAATTCCTTGAGTACACATAAAAAGCCTCCATCAATACTAATAAAATAATAGCACTAAAATCGAACCATTTTCTTTTCTTGTTTCTTGCAGTGTACAACAATGTAAAAAGTCTACACAACAGAAGTTTTTTTTTTAGAGACGCGTTAAGTTTATTGAATTCTCGGTGAAAGTAACTCCAGTAACAACAGAAGCAAACTCAGCAACAAATACAACTAATACCACAATAACAACAGTCAATACGACACAGAAACAACAGCATCAAATAAAACGACATCGACAACTTGATCAAAAGCAATCACAAATACACGAAAAAGTGAACAACAAAAACAAAGTACACACAGTTGAAGAAAGAGCTGACGAGGAGCCGCAAGTTTCCGCCCCAAGAGTCACGTAATCAAGTGACCATTAGTTTCGTAACGTTGCGTTAACCAACACGTTCCCGTTCGCGTCCTGCAGCAGGAGCGACGTGGAGTGCGCGCGTGTGTGTGCGAAGCGCGTCCTCGTGTGAAAACTACAAAATCGCGTCCATTTCAACAACTCCGACTTTCAAACCCTTGTCGCCGTTCGTCCCCAATCGTCCCACGAGACTCAAGTGCGCGCGTGTGAGTGAAAGAAACAAGTTCCAATCAGAGATCGCCTCCCAGAGAAAGACATGTCGCTGGCCATGTGGCGGTTCCTGCTGCAGTTCGGCGCCATCCTGTCGCTGCAGTCGGCCCTCGGAGTCGCCGCCATCGACCTGAGCCGGCTGTACGGACACATGGCGAATCCAGTGCAGAAGCGAAGCGGTAAGTAAAAAATATCCATGATTATCTCCAAAAGTCTTCTCTGGTCAGGTTCCGTTCCCCAACCGGATCTTCTTCCCTGACCAGGTCCAGTTTCCTAACTAAAGGGAACACCTCCGACTCCTTTTCAGGTGTCCTTGTGAAAGCTTAAGTCCCACAATCTCTTGTTCCATCTCCAGTTTTGCTTTGTCGTAATCTCTCGTTTGCCCCGTTTGTGTTCGTCCATTATGCAGCCCATTCAGACACCTTGTTTGACCCTCGATTTCGTCTGGATCACTTCACCGACATCTTCACCTCGAGGTCCATTCATCCACTCTTCAGACATCATTTCGACACAGGTCTCTCTGCCCCTTTTTCGCACTTTGTCTCCACTTCAACTTCTATTCAATTTCACTTTAATTTCTCCCCACGATTTCAATCGTCCGCCTGTGTTTCGCCCCCCTGCCCCCAACCCAACTAGGCAGCCTCCCCACCTCTCCACTAATCTTCACCACGTTTTCACACTTCGTCCCTCCCCCTGCTGTCGCTTCTTGGGTCGTCCTTTGTTGCGATTGCGGTAAAGCTTTTCCTTGTTGTTTTTTTTTTTTATTTTTGGCTTTCTTCTTGAGTAGTTGTTGCTGTTGTTCTCGTCGAGATCCTTTCATCCAGTCGTTGTTATTTTCTTCTCGAGTGCTTGTCCTGGGTTAATGAAGCTTGTTCGCCGAAGTCCTTTTCGTGATTTTAGGTGAGTCGAGGGCGGGAGAGGTTCCTCCGAAAGGCTCCTTTTATTTCCTTGATCCCTTCTCCCTTGTTCTTTCCCTTGTTTCTTTCGTATTCTTCTTTCGCAAATTAATGTAAAATTCATCATGTGTTTCATTTCGACGACTGCATAATTTACGAACCTCGATTCCCACCGCCTGTATTTGGAGTGCTCTCGGTGCGTGTATTTATGTGGAAGTTCCACAAACAAACTCTTGCCGGAGAAATTTTATTATTCCAAGAGTTGGTTCTCGCTTTTACCTCCTCGGTTTCGGAATCCACTCCTCCTTCAGCTTCACATGCAACCCGGGCCCGAAGGCGTTCTAATTGCTCAAGGACCGCGAAAGGATCTGCTGCCTGGGTGCGAATATGGGTCGCTTTAAGAACTTTTCGTTCCATTTTCGGGCACCGAACAAAAGGATTGCCAAAGTTGAGAAAAAACTTTATGAAAGATCATCGTGTGGTTTATGAGACTCGACCGAATGGAGAATTTTCCTAGAACTGGCAGCAATTTAAAAGGACAATCAGAAGGAAGGGATGACGGCTGCTTCTTAATTGGGCTTCAGACATCAAAGAAAGCGCAAGTTTAGTTCACCCAGCGAAAGGTGAAAATCGTTGAAAAAGATATGTATGTTATGTTATGTAGGAATTTATTTTGGAGTTAAAGGATTTAGTAAACAAATAAGGAAAATAATAAAGAAAAAATAATGTCGGGTGAGAGACACGAATGTCCGCTGGATCCAAATCATAATTCATTTCAGCCCACATCGGGTTAGAGATAGATAAATCTCGGGGGTCTTTTGATCGTAACCCACTCTAGGTCACGGGTGCCCCTAATTAAAGCGCTTTGACAAACGACTCCATAACTTTGGTTTCCCGCTGCAATTGTTTGTTTTCGCCGTTGTTTGACTTCACTTCACGTTCGGTTGTTTATCTTTGTTCCTTGTGGCGTAAGTGCAGCTGTTGGAAAATTTGAATGAATTCGCGATTCCACCGACAACTGAAACAATCATATTGTCATAACTTCTGACATCTACCACCACCCACCACCCACACTCATACGCCTTCGTTTCGACACATATTTGCATCCGCGTGTGAGTTTTTTTGTGTGTGTGTGTGGTGGTGAAAGGATATTGCTGCACTGGAAACCACTTTACTTACTCTGGGTTAGGTTTCATCAGTTGCCTCCCGGTCGTTCTTCGCCAGGATCTCACTCATGCGTGGCAGAAAATGTCCTTCATGCGGTCTGTTCTTCTACGAAGGTGGGTCAGCCATATTCAGCCATGTCTGTGGCTTTCCCTCGGTGTTAGTGGTTCGCCCTGAAAGAGTGAATGGGTGTTTTGTGTGTGTAAATGGTCTATGTGTCTATGTATTTGTGGGTGGTGACTCGATGTGTCTGTGTTCTTTTGCCTGGTATTTGTCGAGTTAATTTGTTTAATTTCCTAAACAAACCACGGCTGTCAGGACACTCTAATTATATTAGACTTCCAGGCGAATTATTTATGAGTTCCGGCAATGCACGAAGCAACTGTTTAACCTCATCACCCGCGTACACCATTCGGAGCCCACGTTGTTCAGAACAACAGTGTTTTAATGAATAAAAATAGAACAATTCTTAGCCGAAGGGACCCAAGTGCTTAATGAGTCGCAGCAAAGTTTCCTTTCGGCTGGCTCTGACGCTTCGTCGTCGACGACACAGTCGAAAATGTGCTCCGGAACTGGGCGGTAATTAGCGAAGAGAGCCCTTAGGTCAGGTTTTTCGGCATGGCAATAACATGGAGAAAGCGAAAAAGTGCCCTTGTAATGTAATACCATTAGTCAGCATTTGAAATATCAACGGTTATCTATGGTTATCTAATTTGTACTTATCGTCGAGTGGTGTCAACCCTCTGAAGGTTTGTAAATACTGTGGGAAGTTCTCTACTTAATGCCATGTGAAGGTCAACGTATGAGAAATCATGTGAATACTGTTGCCTATGAAAATTGACCATGAATAAGCAAAAACGTTTCTATCAATCAATGATTTAATGTCAAAGTATCATCCCAAATGTATTTTCCTAGTAGAGCAAACATCGAGAAATATTACGACAACTAATAAATATTAACCTTTTAATATCCTTAATTCATAAACCATAATAGAAATGAACTCAGTGTCATCGAAAAAGGAAAATCTACATAGCGACAAAATTTCTCATAGAAAATGTTCTATTGCTGATGGATTGAAAAATTTCTACTGAAAATGAAATTATGGAAATATCCGCCGGTGATAAACAGCTTCGGTGACAGGTTGACGATAGATATTTCCACGCGAATTGTTCAATTAGGGACCTTTAAATAATTGTGCGATATCCGGCAATTAAGGTGAAGGCGAGGATTCAAATGCATATGGATGCGGTGGGTCAGGGGAGGAGGATAGACTGATTGTTTTAATTAACATCGAAATGAATAGATGAATAAATGAACGCCTTCCATACAAATGAACGAGTGAGTGGGCGGCAGCGAGGACGAGACAACAACTGACGGTCGCTTGGAATTATGGAAATACAAGTCCACATTGATGGTGATGGTGTAGATCCTGTTGCTAATATTCCTCTTGTTGATTATTAATTGAATAACAAATGATTGTTATCCGCAAAACAAACACCCGCACATATTTATCAAGGTGCACGCACACCTTCAACCACACCCGCACACATGCACACGCGTATACGAACACAAACTTTGACTAATTAATTTGTCAACAATTCGCTTTCGAGCTCCGGCGACACCTGGCAGAGCTTTCCGCTCACCGGGTAGATTGCGTTCGATACAGAGAGAGAGGATGAGAAACAGGGGCGAAGAGTTGCAAATTTTGTGAATTACTTCGCGCATAACTGAATTTTTAAGATCTTCTACTTGGCATATCAATGAATTCACACCTAATTAAATAATGACTTCATTAAGAAATCTTCTCCGTGACGAAAATATCACAAAGAAAAAAATCTAAATATTCCTTGACTTGGAGTTATTAATTGAGTGAGTGGAGAAGGTCCCTAAGGATAAAAACATTTAGTAGGAGTATGCATTTTTAATTAAAATTAATGTCTTTTTTGTAATATGTATATATTTTTAATGCATTTTTTAATTATTGTTTTTTCATTAATTTTTTTGTTTTTCCAAGTGACATGAAGGATAAAAGCATTTTGTGGATATAATAAAACCAATTAACACGAAGTGATTTATAGAATATCAGATAGACATGAAAAGAATACAGAAAATAATTCACTGGAAAAAGTGTAAACTTTTTTAACATTCGTTTATCTATTTGTATGATATTGTAAAAAGTGAATTTTGGCAATGTAAATGTATAGAATTTAAATTTGTAAATTAATACAAATATGTATATATTTTCAATGAATATTTTAATGGATTTTTTTTCATTCAACTTCATTCTTCATTCTTCATTTTTTCTTTTTCAATCTCTTTACATATTACGTAAACCAATAAAGTCATTTTGCATTATTCACTATTGGAGATTCCTTATGAAAGAAGTGAAAATAATATCCTTGCACATCTCAGCACGACAAAGTTTTCCCATTTTTATATTTCCATATTTTACGTCAACTTTTTCTTCAAAAATTGAATACGAAGCAATATATTCAATGGAACCACAAAAGAACACGGGAAAACTTTTCACGCCAACAAAGAAGAAACGTAGACAAGAAAATTAAATTGAAATTGCATTGTCACCCGCAGCAGGAACCGTGAGTTCCAGGGGCCAGAGGGGGAGACATCGAAATCCCTTTGCTGATACCCAGCGACTTTGACAATCGCTGTCAAAAACGCAAAATGGAAGAAAACGAACCAAACATGTCGGAGACGATTTAAATGCACCCAGCTACAAGAGAAGTGCATTCGACAAAGAAGACGACATCCTTGGTGGCATTAAGGCGATGTCAGGAGGATGGCACGGCATTAGGGATCATTTCTCGGGAAACGTGTTGAAGGGGAGTGGTTTTGAGGTGAGCGCTGATCGGAGGAGTGCTTAACAGAGCCAAAGCACAAGGTTTCATTGTCAGACAATGGGTGGGATCAAAGGATGAACTTCAAGTGGCAAAGGTGCCGTAGCTTCAGAAGTTTTTGCTTTAAGATGAGGTGAGATATTTGGTGAACGAATCTACTTACAGTTAAAAGAAAACGATTTAGAGGAGGTCCTCAAGGTCTTGGCTTGATGGGAATTCAAAGAAATTTTATGTAATAGAAAATTTAAGATCTTTTATAAGGCAAATGTAAATAATGTATTACTACGAATATACTAAACGATGATTACAGACTCGTTTGTACGGAAACTAGTGGCAAGAATCCTATAAACTCCTCCTCCACAAGTCAATGTGCAAGAAGTTTCCCCTCACTATTGAAGGCATTGGCATGAAACACCGCAGTTCCCTTGATCCTGATAACGTTTGCTTTCAGCGCCACCGTTTAGGATTACTTCGCGAAGTTGATGCAAACTTCCCTCAGTAAGCATGGTGTTCACTTCGCAAAGATCCTTCCGACATCGCGACCCATTTGCGAATTTTCCGATTCCACCAATTTAACTAATTTCGTCTGTGATGCAAACAGAGAGACAGACCGAGAGAGCGAGGAAGAAATAATAAACTATCGTACAATAAAATATTAATGAGGTCACGTTTACGATGTGACAGGTTGCGGCGTCCCTCGAATAAAACTGCTCGACCTGCCGAAGGTAATAAAACCTTGTTGTTGTCCTTTCGTTCGTTCGTTCGTTCTTCCTATCTCTGGGTCGAAGGCAAAAGGTCGAACTCCTCCGGCAACCCGCACAGGTGGCCCACTTATTGCACCGGGGCAGATGAGTCCGGTGGATCAGGTGGTGGCCAGGGGTGCGACGTGCAACTAAATACTGGAAAATTGCGGTGTGCAGGTCTCTGTGCCAGGGAGTTGGTGCGACTCCGGCGGGACCCGGTTCCGGGCCCTGGTCTGGCAGCGCACGAAAGTTTGCGCTTTGTGTTGGGTTTAATGAAAATCACGTTCGGCGGTCGGGTCGGGGGCCGGGGCTTGACTTGGGGTTGGGATTCGTGTCGAACCGGAGGCGCCAGAGATTTGGAAGTGAAATTACGGTGGAAACAGTTGTAATTCTTTTCCCTGTAATTACGCGGGGCAGCCAGAGGGAGATAGAGCAAAAGAGAGAGACACATACAAATAGACAGAGACGCAAAAAATGAGGCAGGAGACAAAAACAGTCAGACAGAAATTCGAAAAGAATGGGACAGGGACACAAAGTGAGTGGGACGAAGACAGAAAAAGAGTGAGACGGAGACACAAAAAGAGTGGGATAGAGACCCAAAGTGAGTGAGACGGAGACACTAAAAGAGTGAGGCCGAATCAGGACGACTGAAACAAAGACAAAGACATGAACAGAGTGGGACAGCGATACACAGAGGTGGAAACGACTGAAACAAAGGCAAACGCAAAAAGTTCGAGAGCTAGACAAACGTGTTAGCGAGAGGGGGTGGGGGGAGTAATTAGAGGTGGAAGCGACAGACAGTGTTGCCAACTTGGACACGTTACACAAGCAGCATTGTCAGAGGAAAGTCAGGAACAAAGGCCGAAGGGAAGAAACAATGTAAATTATATAAGTGTAAAAATAAAAAAAGTAAAATCAGAGTGATTTTGAAAAGGGCAAAGGTGTCTAAGTGGATAATTATAAAGCAGAAGAATAGAATGAATAAACAGAGAAAAAATAAAAACGTATCAAAAAAAAAATGACCAGAAAATTTTAAAAACATTTGCATACATTTTTTATGAGGAAAAATCTTAGAAAAAAAGGAGAATAATTAAAAAAAAGTACATATTGAGGGAAGGTGTTAACTCTGCTGGAATTAAGAAGTCGAGAAATGGAGTTAGACGTACTCAGGGATATAAAGCTAAAGCTAATCACGTGGCAAAGTCCCGAAGTCTGGGAAGTAAGAGAAGAAAAGGTTTGAGTGCGATATTTAACCGCTCATCAAAACTTTTTCTCGCTCTCCTTCTCCATCTCACTACTCCGTCTCCCTCACGTTGAAACTTTTGCAGATAATTAATTTGATTCTACAAATTTAATTATCGTTGCAATCGTGAGGAAATTACAACAACACTCAACTTTCATCTTCAACAGGAAGCAGAAGAGGTCGAGAACTTCGAGTGTGGAGAATCTTTTCGGAGCGAGTGTCAAATGGAGAATTTGACATTTGTTTTTCGTTTTGCTTTTCGACATTCAATGGTTAATACATTTTTCCACATCGTTCGGGCTGAGAGAGAATATGTCGTTATTGCCGTTATTTCGCTATGAAATCTGATTTCCGAAATCACATTCGAAATAATCAGAAAATCGCATTACAATGAGAAACCAAATGGCATCCGATATTCAATGATCCCGACGCCATTTGGTGCCACATGCCGTTTGTCCAACAACAACAACAATAAAAACAACAACAACACCCACCATCGATGTAATATTACAACATGGCCACAACAATAACAACATCAATGTGAGTGAAAAAATATTTGAAATGGAAATAAAATCGCTTTCAAAGGGTTTACATTTTTCATGTTTCCATTTGTTTTGTCGTCGCCACACTTATTATTGTTGTTGTTGTTGTCGGTGATGGTGTTTGCGATGGGTGGTGATGTTGTTGTTTTTGTAATGTTGACATATCACAAAAACCCTGACAGTGGGCGACATTTTGAATGGCAGCTTTAATGGTACGCAGACATATTTGAAAGGTCATAACAACAACAACAATAGAAACAACAGTAACAACGTCAACAAATACGAAAATCAAAAATAACAAGAACAATAACAGAATTTTGTATCGAATGTCAATGTTATCCATAACGATAACGTTTCGAAAACGAGAAGCGAAAAAATACAATCATCGTTTGTGTGGAGTTTTTGTTTGCCCACCATAATGGATAACCTAGAACTCTAACCCTTCTCACATTCTCTTTTTGCTCCTTCTCTTTTTGGTTCCCTCCCTTTTCTGATGGGTTGAAACTCTTTTAACTTTATCTTATTTAATATTCCTTTTTGTTTAATATTAATATTTCGTTCACGCTAGAAATTTGAAATGCTTTCTCTTTCCTCATTCCCGCCCTTTCCTTGACCCCTTTCGCTCTTGGCCTCCATTGAAAATTCCACGCTCCACGTTCTTCCCTTCCAAGCCCGTTTCGAAAGTTTCCGCTTAAATTGTTTGCTTTGCTACAGAGGCGAAGAGGGAGAATTTCTCATTTTCTATCGCATAATATTCGAGAAAACCACCTCACTATCTCTTTCACTCCTCCACGTTATCTTCTCTGCCCTCATCCCTTGCATATTTCATCCGCATTTTTCATCCGTAATAAATTCCATGAATAGTTCCAGTTGTTCTATTAACATTTTGCAATAACACCATCGACATCAGCACCATCATTACATCCACCACCAGCAAAAACCAACAATCCAGACACAACAACAAAACAACTTAAGTGGGGAGAATAACAATGGCGGTCTGCGGATGAAGGAGTGCTCCACATGGTTCCCATGATATATTCAAGCAACGGCTGCAGGACCCCATCGAAATTCCAGCTGAACCCTCGCCGACCATCGCTTGGGCCGTCGTCGCCGTCGTTTATCGATTTCCGAGGCAAACTTTAACGGGCTGTCGCTGAGACGGCGATTCCCCACCTTAAATGTCAAGAGTTGTCGGTTAATAACTTCTACTAAAGTCACCAGGCCAGAGTTGATTATAGATCACCTGCGAGAGACTGAAACTTGTATTTCACTCTAAAAGAAAATTAACTTCAGAAGGTCAAGGACAATAGTCAAGGGAACTTAATGAAGTTGGCATATAGATATTAGTTCTTAGAAAAATTACCAATACCATAGTAAACAATATACAGCGAATTATTGTTCACGATTGTATAAACAAAAACTCTGCTATAAGCAACAGAAAACCCAATAGGAATCGAATCTAGTTGCTATCTAAACATTCTTGAAACCCCAAGTATTCACCATCGAAGATAGAGGAAGCTCAGACCACTATCGACACACGAAAACGAGCCCGGACTCCACAGGTACAGGACGCGCAAGGTTCGGTGGCTGAGCGAAGTTCCACCTAGTTGGGTTTCGTTGTTGGCATATTAACGAACTGTGGTTTCGCTCCCTCCCGACGCTCTTAATCCGTGACCAGATTTCGCTCATTCACCGTCTCGTTTCCCCACTCTACTCCACCCCTTCCACTCACGCTCACCTCTCGAGTTCACGTCTAGACGTCGGTGCTGAGAAGAGAAGAGGAGAGGTTGGGTTGCTTTGCGTGCTGTGTGGAAGCTATTGATTAGACATTTGTTCTCGCGTCATGGTTAGCTCGGATGGCGAACCATGGAGTGGTAAATAGTCCGAATCGCAGCGACCGATGACGTCTCCTCACTCACGCCTCTTCCATCCCCTTTTTCTCTTTTCGACCACTTCAATGCCGTCCCTTGGCCTGTGGTTCCCATAACAAATGACTCGAACGAAAAGTAAACCAGGTGAATGCGAATGGCGGCCGCTGTCGTCATTCACCGTCCTGACCGCGCCCTCGCCCCCAGGGCGCTCTAACGACGACCCGCCATGTTGTCGGTAATCCTTGGGGGAGCTGGGGACTCGAAAGGAGCCGGAACTGCTGATGGAGGGAACTGGAGTTGATGACGGGAGTCGGGGGCCGAGTGTTGTCGATTGTTGGTGGGAGTCGAAAGTGCTTGGGCCCCGTGTGTGGACCAAGGAAAGAGCAGAGTGTGGACAGTGTGTAAGCGGATACCTGTGAGAGACGGGATCAAAGGAGCATAGGGCGTTCTTTTGGCCCACGTTGGACATTGAGTCGAAGTTTCTGAGAATCGATGGACAATTGATTCGAATGAATGAATAATTGGCCAGATGGCCAGGCGAAAGTGGTGTACAGAGGAAATCTCTTTGTGGAAATCTCTGCGGATCATCTCGTGTTCCAGGGAATTCCCTGAACAGAAAGAGGCTGAAAATAAGATATATTTGCAGTAGAGAATATCTTTTAAATTGGATGAGGAAGGAATTCCTTCTGGTTTCGAGACCAACGATGGAGACAATGACTGAGAGCAGCTGTGGCCTCAGGTTCCAGAGAATCGAGTGGTGTAGGTACTTCAAGTGGAAAATCTGTAAAATCTCTCTGTGCTCTGGTGTGGGGCGCCCTGCTGGCCGAGACAAGAGTCCCTTGTGCTCAGAGAATAGTCCTGAAGCTCTTCGGGGCAACACGTGCACAGATTATTGGGTTTTCCCCACCTAGTTCATTAAATATTCCTGCGATTCGATGGAATTTTAATTCCGCAACCTTCGTGTTTCTCTCTCGCACGCATTGGACTCAAGTGGTTTTTAGAAAGCACCAGATGATTCTTTTTTTTGGTTATTGTTATTATCATTTTGTTCATATTTTTTTATTGTTTTTCCAAAGCATCCCTTCGATCGTGACTCCAATAGAACGGAAACTCGGATCGAACCGGAAGCCGCTTTCGTTCTACGCGTTTCTCTAATATTCTCTCTCTCTCTCGGTTTCCTTATTTTTCTGTTTCGTTTTCAAATTTCGAAGCGGGAACTTCGCACGCGATTGGCAACGCGGCACGTTTCTCCATCACCATCTGTGGCGAAGCCTGACGAAAATCTCAGAGAATTGATTCTCTCGCGTGCCGCAAATCGAAATTCGCAACTCGAGACAGAGACACCGAGAAGATAAGAAGGAGACCAAATTCTTTCGTTGAAATTAAGAAACGTGTCTGAAAGAAGAGTTCCCCAATTAAAAGCGAAATTAAACACATATTGGGTTGGACGGCGGGGGGAGGGAAACGACTTCTGGCTCTCCTGAGGTCGAGGAAGTTCTCAAATTTCCACCGAATTGTACATTCGAAAGAAGGAGGTCATTCGCGAGTGAGAAGGAGGTAAGACGGTTTGGGGCTATAATTAGGAAAAGCAGTAATTGAGAAAAGCTCGTTAAAAAAAATCGAGGTGACCTGAGGAAGAGGTTGAGTGAGAAAGATAGAGAGTTTTGGATAGAGAAAAGCTCATGGTGGAGATGGAAGATAAAGGGGGGAAAGTGGAAAACCAAGCCAATAGACAATTCTAACAAGAACGAAAACAGTGATTAACAAATTGTAGAAAGAATAGCGGAAACGAAGGCAGAGGAGGAAACTCCAATAATTGAATTAAAGTTAACTATAGAGGAGCAACCAAATTA
This sequence comes from Coelopa frigida, assembly GCA_017309665.1. Taxonomy (NCBI): domain Eukaryota; kingdom Metazoa; phylum Arthropoda; class Insecta; order Diptera; family Coelopidae; genus Coelopa; species Coelopa frigida. Next base: position 34,348,681 of record CM029561.1, on the reverse strand, counting down.
ATGAATGAAAGGAGGAGGAAGGAAGAAAGGGAGGGGGTTAAAGGAGGCATGAGGGAAAAGAGGAGGGTATCGAAAGTAGCAGTAGCGGTAAGTTCGAGGAATATGAGTGAAACCTGATGACAATGCAATGTGTTAATGATGGGGTTCAGTCGATGGGGTTAATTAGAGGGAGGTGGGAGCTGAACGTGCCAAAGGATTCTAAGAGAAAGCGATGAAGGCGTGAATTTGGGAATAGAGAAATAATTGATGGGCGAACGTGGGTGAGCCTTTGAAGAACATTATCAGAAAGGACCGTCTAATGGAAATTAGTTCGAGGAAGATTGTTAATTAGGAGTTCGGGGTCCTCTGGGAGAGACCTTGAAGGTCAAGGGAGTTAATATTTCACATACAATTTCCTATGGGTCCTTCAATGATCGGAGGATAGTACTATTTGGATATTGGTATCGTGAAATGCGCACTTTCCCAACGATTGTATAAACTCCCTTTCTCAGCAACATATTTCTGCGAATCCTTGGAATTTTTCTCGGGGGAAAGCTAAATAATCTTCAGGAGATGACAAGACAAACTTGCTGCGAAGAATGACAAATAGAATTCAATGAAAATAAATGACAGAAGTTGTCTCAAGTTTGTCAACATAATGAAGAAATATTGAGGAGAGGAAAATCCAACGCACATGACGTGGCGACAGAAGGAGACTATGAGAAGGAGAATGTGAGTGTGAGAGAAAGACAGGAAACTCAAGACGGAGACGAATGACACAAAAGAGAGACAGAGAGAGAGTGCCAGAGACGGAAACATTAATTGTGAAACAAAGCATAGGGAAGAGTTGATCGAAGGAAACGGACATTTGTCGGGAGTGTGGGGTGTGGGAGGGAGAAAGTGTGATAGAAACAACAAACCGACGGATGGAAAGGGAGGTGGGTGGACAATTAATGGCAATGTAGCACCCTACAGAGCGGAATTTGGACGAGGTGGAGGGTGAAAAGGCCAGCAGAAGGTTAAGAAGGATAGAGAGAAGCAATTGGAATAAAGAAGTGACAAAGGAGGAGAAGGAATATGTCAATCAAACGGATGTTGAAGAGCGATATTACGACACAAAGCGAGAAATAAACACAGAATCCGAGGGGAGAAATCACAATTCTCGACAAATGAGAGTGAAAAAACCGAAGGAGGGAGATTTGAAAAATTTAATGAAAAACTGAACAGAGATAACAAGTGAGATAGCAATAAATGCAACCTTAACAGAGAGGGAGGCGGGAGTGTGAAAAGAATTCGCAGAATGGAATAAAAAACGAGATGAATGGATATGAAGGTGTTGTCAGAGTGAGAAAAAAAACCAGGACTGAAAGCAGAAAATTGTGAATGGAAAAACTTTGCGAGGAATGAGTTTTGTTTTCACACTCATTTTCATTTAAATTAACGTGAAACCATTCAAGCAATTACTGAGGCGTATGGGGAGAGATAGAGAAAGAGTGAGAGATGGAGGGAGAAAGAGTGAGGGAGGGAGAGAGATAGAATGAGAGGAGTGAGTCGTAGGGCGATACGTGTGGATGAAGTGGCAACGGATTCATTTGAATGCCGAGCACACGTCGTTCTGCCTGAATCTATCCATCCGTCCGTCTGTCCGTCCACCTGTCTGTCTGCCGGTGAGACATGTGCGTGTCTATTCATTTGTATGAGCGCTCCTTTGTGTGCGTGTTTGTGCTGGTGTGCTTGCGAGTGAATTGTGCCTAAGTCTCCTCAGCTCAGATGGCAATTGATGCGACGGCAGGAGAGCGTTTAAAGCCTCCTCGAGTGCAAGGCTCCGGGTGCTCCATGTGTGTGTGAGTGTCTAAGTGAGTGGCGCTCAACTACTGTGTCAGTGAATAAGTGACTCCGTGTGTGTGTGTGTATGAGTGCGTGTGTTAGCTGCAGCTAATTTGCATTCCACGAGGCTGCCACAGCAACTGTGCTCAAAAAGTGGATAATTTTTAACCGCCTTCGAATTACGGACTTCCTCCGACTCCTCCCCTTCCATGGGGTGGGCAGGGGGCGTGGTTGGTTGGTTGGAAGGAAGCGCATCGCATTCAGGAGAATCCGCAGAGGACCTTTGAACTTTAAAGCTGTGCTGGAGAAGGGGGGCGGTCGGGCTTCACTGGCTCACTAGTGTTTTCATTGCGGAAAATAGAGCACGCAAATCAAGGGCGAACGAGGCATGGAGGAAGGGGCGAAGCTGCCCAGCCCTGAGACCTTGGTTCAGTGGAGCTTTGGATCATCCCACATTCTAGGGAACAGGGAACGAAGGAGTGAAGGACGATGAAAGGGAGAAGCAAACAAATATCCCCAAGGATTAAAAACACATTTAAGAAGATTTCAATGTGCTGTGGGAGATGCACACGAGAGAAAAAGAGAGGGACAGAAAGTGAGAATAAGATAGAGAGAGTGAGTGAGGGGGATAGTGAGCGTCGCATGGGATGATGAAAAGTAGATTTGAAGAAAGTTTTGAATCGTGGGAAATTTAAATACAAAAGGGATTCGTTCTCCCGACGGATGAGAAAACATTTAACGAACGAAAACCGAAGGGAATAAAAGGACATGAATCGGATAGAGCTGGTAGCCCAGGGCAGCCGAAGAATGAGGACCTTTTGTGGCTGTGGAAGAAGGACCGAAGCAGATGATTCTTTAATTTTTAATGGGAACCACAAAAGACTCACCCCAAGTGAAACTCTCGGAGCAGTTCCTGTCCCTCGGAAGAAGAAATCGGAATGGTTGAAGAAGCTGTGGGGGATCAAAATTGACGAACAGAGCCCGGGGTTCCAGAAGGAAGCTCCTCCAATGAGATGAGCAAGGAAGGACAGTAATAAAGAAATAAATAAGAAAGGAAAGGTTGAAATGAAAAATGTCAGAGGGAGCCAACGTGAAATAGTAAATCTCCACTGAAGAAAAGGAAGGAAATATCATAGAGAGAGAGAGAGAGAGAGAGAAAAGATCAGGGGGATCAGAGAGGATATGAAAGAGAGTGAAGGAAGGGCTGAGTGAAGTGGTTTAAAGAGATAACTTGGCCTGATTAAGGATGGAGTTCAAGGTCGTGAAGGATGCAAATGGGCGAGAAACGAATTAAATGAGGAGACAAAAGGGGGGAAAATGAAGAATTCCCGAAAATTTAATAAATCGACCATGTGGAAATTAATTGAAAATCGATGACAAGGACATCGAAATTGCTGAACAAATTGTTGAAATTCGTTGGAAATTCGTCGGTCGACCTCCCAATCGCCTCGATGTTAGATCGCAGCTGTGCCACGCCCCCGCTCCGTCGCCACCGCCACCAATTCACGAAAACAATGGCGGTGGCGGCGACGACTGTTCATTAAACAGCGCTAATTACGCGTGCGGCTTCGTGGCTGCGTTCAATGATTCATCGGCTCGACCGCCGCCGCGAGCAAACACAAGAGGGGCGGGGAGGGTGTGTCTCTCTCGCCCCTCGCCCCATTGAACCGTCAACGACTGGGGCGAGTCCAAATTGGTGGGGAAGAAAAATCGATGAACTCGTGGACTTTGGGTTTGTTTGGGTTCAGATTCGCTTTACTTGAAATTTCATTCGTTGTTTTGTACAATTTCATTGGTGTGGTTGCTTTTGTTTGAGTTGAGTTGAGGTTGTTTTCGTTGTTGTTGTTGCTTCAGCTGTTGTGGGTAGTCGCGCCCCTTCTACTCCTCCGCTGCTGGCTCCGCTGCTGGCTCCGCTGCCTCCATCGTCTCGGGAGCCGCCGCCGATGTCACGGACGCACTCGCGCTGCCTCCCGGCTTGGCCGAGTGCTGGCTGCCCTCTGGCGACCCCTGTTTGGAGCCCTGCTTCGAGCCCTGAGTCGAGCCCATCGCCTCCTTGGAGCCGACCGCATCTTGCGATCCCTCGGCGCTGACCGCGCCCGAGCAGCCGCCGTCCATCGAGCTGCGGCCCACCTGGTCGATGGTGTCGTGCACGTAGGTCTCGAAGTCCTGCCGCGCCCAGATGCTCTCGATCCAGTTGAGCGAGAACTGGTAGCGTTCGCAGGTGCAGAAGCGCCGCGACCGATGGCACTTCGGGCACTTGGCCAACACGCGCGACGGGTGGATCAGCTTCGGCTTCGCCCGCCGGCAGCAGTGCGGACACTTGTGGCCCGCGTCCTTCTTGCGCGCCTGGCCACACGGCGGCGCCTTGCCGTAGACGAGGTGGCCGCGCTTCTTGGCGCAGAAGCAGCAGTTGCAGTCGTCGCCCTCGGGCTGCGTCTGGCGCTGGCGCATGCGGTCGTAGTACTTCTTGTAGGCCACCTTGATCTTGGCCTCGAAGCCGAGCTGCTCCTCGCACGACAGCCCGTCGTAGCGCGCGTACGCCTCGGCCGTCTTGCGTGCGGCGTGCACGTAGACGCACTCCTCGGAGAAGCTGGGCGGCGGATCGGTCGAGGTTCCTGCGCGGCCCGACGGCTTCTGTTGGTGGGCCTCGCGCGGTCGATAGTAGAAGGCCTTGAAGCCACGCTTGACGATCGTGTAGGCCAGATGGGCTTCGACGCGGTTCATCAGGCACTTCTGGCCCAGCTCGTGGAAGAGATCCTCCTTGCGCAGACGCTTCTTGGGCGCCGTGTCCAGGCAGTAGCAGACCTCGTCGTAGTGCAGGAAGGCGTAGGTGACCACATCGACCGTCGACTTGGCCTTGCACTCGTGGATGCCGCAGATGATCATGATCTGGGCGAGTGTGTTCGCCAGATCGAGCACGTTCTCGAGGAATATCGAGGACGCGTTCACCTCCCCGAGGCATTGGCACTGGGCGTTCTGGTCGACGACGCCCAAGGGGGCGTGCCGCTGACACTCCTTGTGCCGACAATTCGTCCGGCACCGGAAGTTCGGCATCGCATGGTGGGCGAGCATGGCTGACTTCCTCGTTTTCTCTCTCTCTTCCTACGGCTTCTTCTACTGCTCGCTCTTCAACTACGATCTTCGTCCTCTTCACCTGCGATCTTCGTCCTCTTCAACTGGATTTTTGTTGATCTTTTACTCTGTTTTTTTGCGATTTTCTCGGGTTGTTTCCCTTGGTTTAGTTCTTCTTGTTTTTGTTTTGCGGAAAAAATATATTCACTTAATTGGAGGAAATTTTGAGTTTACGACGAAAGACTGAAATGAATTTTGAAATTTTTATTTTTCGTTTTGATGTATTTATTTATTTTGTTTTTCCAACTCAGCGATCGCTTGTCGTGGCGACACATGCGGTGACAGCAAAGACGGAGCAAGCGCTTGAAGCGACCACTGTGCACAGTGGGATGGAAAGGACACAGACGATTTGCTGGCGATTCTTCCAGTTGTTGCGGTTCTCCTGAGCTTCCCACGGGGAGCAGTCGAGGTTTCTGGGCTGAAAACAAGAATCCGACGGTCCCAAGAGTTCTGAGGTTGTTTCTCTTCTTTCTTTTGCTCATCCTCTTCTGGGTCTGGTTTTAATTCGAGCTTCGTGTGGAGTGGTGAAATTAGCATAAACCGACGATTCTCATGCTGATTCTGCGGCGCACGGACCGAGTTTTGGCGATGACACCGAATCCGAATCCGCTGCCGAAGCTGGTGGCAAATCGCTGGCGGAGGCCTGGATGGAGCCTCGCGGTGGTGGCGTCAAATGCGAAAAGTTTTCCGCTCTTCCGTGGAACTAATCGAGAGTCGGATATTTGAATAAATTGCCTAAGTCGTCGTCGTCGTCGTTGAAACAGGAACAAAAAACATGTATGAAACAAAAACCGTATCAGCAAAAACAACTATATCGGCAACAACAATCATATCACCAAGAACAACAATCGTTTCCACAACACCAACAGTCATATCTACAACAACAACATCCACAATCATAACCAATCTGCAGAAATAAAACGAAAATGCAAAGAACCTCAGATTTATCAGCTTTTCATATTCTAACTTTGGGTGGAAAGAAAGATAGAGAGAGAGAGAGTCAAAAAAAGAAGGAAGGAGAAGGAGGATCTCTCACAGAAATTGTTGCTTCGTCACCGCCCCACTTTTTTCGACCACCTTCTCGCGATGGACGGACGCTCATCTCCATTTGTTAAACGCAATCATCGGCTGCCAACTTCGTCCGGAACCACGTGCCGCCATCACAAGGGACGACGATAAGGACGAACAGGACATGGGGGAGTCCTCGCAACTGTGGGCCACGTTTCCGACGTCGTTTGTCATTCACTTTGCCATTTATTGGGTTCCGCGCTTTTATTACCAACGAAAGCTCCTCCTCCTCCTCCGGAAATGCCACAAAGTTTCCGCCCTTCTCCACGTTCGTTTTATGGACCGTCTTCGCCGTATTTACGCTGTTTTCATTTCCTCCATTCGCCTTCGTTGTTGTCTCTTCCTTTCGTTTTATTTGCCTCATTTCATGACATTACATGACATGACATACATAGTGTATACCATACACATAAATGTCGTCTGCTAAAGCTTAATTACCTCATTTGACGCACAGTTCCTTCCTCTGGATTCCCTCTCTGACTTCCTCACCTCTCCCCAACAACTATCATTCGTTGTCTCTTTCATCTATTCTCCGCTTTCCACCCTATTTTTTTTTTCCATGAGCCCGGCGTCGAACTTTGCTATTGGTGGTAGATATTTTTTGTCCTCCTGCAGCCCACATGTGCCTGATGTTATCCCTTTCCAAATAGCCTCACGTGCTTCTCCTTCCCACCTAATCGACCTCTAAATGTAGGGATCGTTCGGCCAAATGCATGGTTGACACATAAACCTATACCACCACACCCATGCTCTCACCACTACAACCGCTTCCCTCCCAAGACGCCTCTAAGCGATCTGCAACCTCTCAACTCCGGCCAGCTCGTGTCCGTCGTCCTGCACAGCTCCAGTTGACTTCCTCCGGCTGGTTTCCTCTGGACACACATGTCCTTGACCGTCTCGCGCTGTCTCGTCATGTGTCGAGTCGAGTGGCGTCCAGTCGTCTCATGTCGTGTCGTGTCCTGTGTCCTGTGTGCTGTTGCCTCGTGTCGCGCATCCCCACGCGTACCTCCTCCTTCCGGCGGGTCCATCTATCGTACTTGGTGTTCGCCAGCGTATCCTTGGAAAGTTCACAACATCCTGTGGAGTGCTTAAAAAAAGGCGACTTGTCACGCCAGATGGGCTGATGCTTTGTTAGCGCCCTCTGCCTTCCTCTCTCGGCCTTTGATGTCGATCTATGCCTTCTCGTCTTCATCCTTTTCCTTGCTCGCTTCGTCTGCGCCTTCTCGTGTTTGTCCTTTTCATCGCTCGCCGCCTCGTCTCGCTTTACAGGATATTGGTTTTCTCTTTGACACTGTTGACCCAAAGGCGTGGGAGTCGTCGCAGCCCACGTTCGAAGGACTTCCCGGTATCCTTGTCAAGGCTGGACGAGAGCTTGTCTGCCGTCGTCTCGATACCCGGTTTTTATTTACCGGTTGCACTTGTTACTCGCCGTCTTTGGCAGGTCGTTTATTGCCAGGATGATCCCTCGTGCCGCATTCTCCGCCCTCGTCTGACCCACGCCTCCGGTCGCGTTTAATGTCTGCAATTAAGTTAATGTATTGGCATAAAACCTGCGAGGTTGTTGTGGAATCGCCCTCCGTCTCCGCCCCAGTCCCTGGGATGGATTTATGAACCTCAACTCGTGACCCTTGATGGTCTCACTCGCTCTCGATGGATCCCCGAGGACTTTTGTCTGTGCTCTAAATGGATAAAGAAGCGGATTTCCAATGGCGAGACGTGGAATTCCATGGATTACAGAGTCCTTTGATGAGGACATCTTTAATAAAAGCTCCTCCAAGGAATGCTAAACAATGGCATAATACTCTGTTTATCTTCTGTCGTTTCTGAATTATCTAAATCAACAGTGAGTCCCGAAGTGTCAAAATATCAAATCAGAACGGAATCACGAACCACTCTCTGTCTCTTTCCTCAAAGTCTCATCAAAAACCCTTCACTTCCAATGAACCATTCCCGTTTTGAGAAATAAATCATTTTGTGTACAAATGAGGGTGGAGTACCGAATCCTCCAGCTCCAGGGTAGGAACTTCTTCTCGCTCTTCTCCCCTCCCTCTAGGTGGATGTGGAATAAGCCACTTCCTTCACTCCGTCTGTCCTTCTGGCCATAAATCGATTGTTATTTATTTTCCGTCAAAAAGAACACAAAATCGCATAACTAAGCGTCGACCTTTCGTCATAAATTCAAGACAAGCTCATAAATTATCGACAGGCCAACACAAAGAGACAGAGAGGTGAGGGGAAAATCTGGGATTGAGAAATAAATAGTCCAGCACAAAGAGGGAGTGAAAGAGATGGAGAGAAAGAGTCGGGTGGATAGGAAGCAGAACAGAAATAGCTTGGCCAAAGCCAGAGGAAACAAGGGAGTCACATTTTCTCAAAACTGAATGATGGAAAGCCAAAGAAATGTCCAGCCATTTATTTTAATACCCTCACCTTTTACAAGTCTCTCACTCACTCACGCCCCCAATCAAGTCGTCTTTTTCTAACAATCACTATTATTCTCTCTCGTTCCAGGTAAGGGAATACTTTGATTATTTAGGGGAAAGGATTCACACTGAGTAAAAAATGAAGATAAATGAATGCGGAGCAGGGGACGGAATCCTCAGGCAACCCATCTGGCTGCCAGGTCATGGGGTAACTGAGTCCTTCTGAGGACATGACACGGAACAGGATGAAGTGGAAAACCAGAGAATGAGGGCGCCTCAAGGCTGGAGGTCGAAGGAAGGACATGCCAACAGCCTCAGGCCGTCCAGGCGAATGGATCAAAGAGCACATTTTCAGGGGAATGACGATGCGATTTGGAGCATTGCGCTCTGCAGTTAAATGCAAAATGCCATTCAGCACACATCGACACACTCCAACACACACACACACATACGAGAGTGAGGATCTGCCCCAAGTTGTGCAACAGTTGCGGTCGTCCTTCGTCCTCGATTCCACGTCACGCTACGCGTCTGTCGCTCAATGATGTGTCCTCGTAGTCGCAGCCATCACATCTGCGGTCCGTCCGCATCCCCCGATGATCGGCCCCTGCCCCGCTGTGGTCGCCCCCTCCCCACAGGACGAATGTGAATGGAGTCTACGTGCCTCGTGCTCGAGTCGTTTGTCTGGATCTCATTTGCATTTGGGCACAGTGGGACCAAGGCCGACCCCTGTCTCTCTCTCTACCGTTTCTCATGAATCACTCTTTTTCCCTTCCTCTTCTTGCATTCGCGTGGTTGGTCTTCTCGCTCCATCGTACGTCCGTCGGCCAGAACATTTCCGGTTCGTGTTGAGGGAGCGAAAAAACATCGAAAAATCGCGATTCGTTTTCGCTTCAACATCCTCGTTGCCGTTGCCGCTGCTGCCGGTGCTGTTGTTGTTACTGATGCTGCTGCTGTTGTTGTTGTTTCTGGACTTGCGTAACTTGGCCATTGTGTTGTTGGTTCTGGTTGATGTGCTGTTGTTGTTGCAGTTAATATAATAATTTATTAACGCAACGTCCGTCGCTGACGCAGCTCTCAGAGAGTCGGCTGCTTCCTTATGCTAATGAGATGGGGTCGTTTGCGTCTCTCAGAAGCAGGTGGCAACGCGAAGCCCCCATGGAGGCAACACACACACACGCACACAGAAAGAGAGAGAGAGAGGGATGAAAGAGAAATATAATGGAAATGGAGAGGAATGGAAATAGGAAGAAATAGACAGTGGGAGGTAGAAGAACTGGTGGAAGGAACAACGATGGAGATCTTTGCATCAGGCTGGAGGAGGTGAATTCACTAAACAAGCCAGTCCTGAAATGTAATGTAACGTAACGTGCCGTAACGTATCGTTAAATAGTGTCACAAATCACTGCATTATACCGTGTGAATACCTGTCTCACCATTCTCCATTCTTCTGTCTCATTCCGTGTCTATTTTTCTCCTATTCTCCCCTTTTCCACCAACATTACTCTTGCTTTATGGCCTAAATTAGGTTAAAAATGAACCTGAGTTCGGAATTCCTGCAGGACTTTAAAGGCATACCATGGAGCAGGAAGACGGACGGAAGTGGAAGACAACCCATGGAGCAGAAAGACGGACGGAAGTGGAAGACAACCTAAAAATGAGCAGTAGAAATATTGAATGAAACGAAACAACAAAAGAAACTCTTTGGGTAGAAAGAAACACAAACAAACAAGACAAGACAAACGAACGGAAAGTTCTTCTTTTTGTTTTCCTTCGTTTTCGTTTCGTTTTCCTTCCTTCACGAAAAGGAAGTTCATCTCGTGAACCCAACGAGGCATGACTAATGCAAGAGAAAGAGACGGAGACACTCGAAGTCACCGAAGCCCAGTGACGGAGCGACTTCAGGTGGCCATCTAGAGAGAAAGATAGAGAGAGAGAAGGGGTCTGAGATGGAGAAGTTAAGCAACAGGAGATGCTGGGAGGGGAAAAAGATCCAGGTGTGAGGGAGAGAGAAATTGGGTGAAAAGGACAGGAGGATTCAAGAGATGTGAAGAGCAGAGGTTAAGACGACCAAATATGAGGTGGTAAGGTGTTTATTTCTGCAAGAGAGACTAAGCAAATATTAAGCTATGTATAAGAGAACCACAAGCACTCAAATAGAAGAAATATGAAGAGTGAACTAGGAGGCATAACCGAGACTAATGTGATGAAATTATTCTAAAAAGATATTTCGAGAAGGACATTATGAAAAGGAAGTGAGAAATGATTAAACTCTTTCTCCTTTCTCTTTCCTCTCAACCCACCAACTCCGAAATGCTTTTCCATTCATTTGCGCCATTTTCTCCACTCATTTATTTTATTTCCATCCGTTTTCATTTCTGCTTGCTTTTTCCCTCCTGAAGGTTGGACATGATTGTGGCGTGGATTTCCATGTGGTATTTGTTACAATTGTTGCTATGTTATTTATACTTCTATTACGGCCGCTGTTGTTATCGTTGTAGTTGTTGTTGCGTCGTGTTGTGGTTAAACCGCATTCTCTGCGGTTCTTTTGACAGTTCATTATATCACTGTCGTTTGCCGTTTGAAATGCATGAGCAAGCTGATTACCAACTTCTTCTTCTTCGACCCCCTTTTCTATTGACCCAGTTTTCTACAATAATTCTAGTCCTTTCCTTCGCTTGCCTTCCATCGGACTGATTCTATTATTTGCATTTTTGATCTCGAAATCGTTGGAATTTTCCCGTAATTACTTTAAAATAATTTCGCTCAAAGGAGGGAGGGAGGAAGAAACCCTCCATAATCGATCGATTGATTGATTGTTCAACGCGAAAATATTTTCCAATGTTCCACGATTGTGATGAGAAAATGTCTCAAGAAATCCATCACAGGGCTCGCCGCCACGAAATTCCTCGGATTATTCCATGCCTTTCTTTGATCTGGAGCATTCGTCCCCCACCCCATTTGAAACGTGGTTTTTCTTTTATGGAGGAACCTTAAATGTCAAATTTCCTCCTCGTTGTTCGCTTCATTGAGTCCTCCGTTCCACGCCTCGTCGTCTTCGGCACCGGTTGCGTAGTTACGTATCCTTGTTCCTTGTCCTGCCTCGCTTCGCAGCCATTAATTTAATTGTTCTGCTTCACGATCCGATAATCATTTATAAGCTCTCGTTGTTTCCTTTAATTTTTATGTCAATTCCTTAACGAGACTCGATCTAGCATCCTACTAGTGCAAGTTTTCCTTTTTATTAAAGATTTTTCTCTTTCTCCGTCAGTCCTCATCTATCACCTCATTCATCTTCATCTCTCACCTCATTCATCCTCATCGTCCACCTCATTCATCCTCATCTTCCTCCCAACCCTCGATTGGACCTCCATGAATCGATGGACCAGCTGCGGGTTGCTAATCAAGTCATCTTTGTTATTGTTGTTTTCTATCCTTCACCATTCGTCGAAGACGGTTTGGCATTTATCCTTGATTGACGAACGAAATATAGCGAAATCCGATGAATCCGACCACGCGTGCATCCCGAGATGAACGAGTCCCGGTGGACTCCAAGGCGTCAGACCCAGGGCAGAATGTTTTACCCCTCTACAGCACTCGTTTCCCCGAAGAAGTCTGTGGAAAACTTCCATGAAGGTTTCATTCTGCAGTCCGTAGTATCCGAGATCGTTTCATAGTCTTCTTTCACTTCATCTTCGCCTTTATCTTCTGAGATCCTTTCAGCATCTATCGATTTACATATCTCAAGATATTAAAATGTTTTTCCACATTTTCTGCATAATCTTTGGTCCGTTTGTCTGAATACCTTGTGCATATTATTCTATTCTTTGAAAACCTTTCTTTGAATTCCAATTTAAATGCCAAACAATTCAACACCTGCAACTCGTTCGTATTCTACATAATGCTATTCCATTTACTTTTTCTCCTCTTCTCCTCAGAAATAAGAGTCTTTCCGAACCTCAGAAATTATTCCAATTTCCAGTGACCTTCTGAACATAGTTCTGCATCCTTTGACAACTGCCTCCCGCTCTCATGACCTCTCTCCCGCTCTCACATCATCTTGATTCTCAGAGTTCCAAACTATTTCATTGCCATTTTTATAGTGACTTTTGTCCCGCTTCTGTGTATTCAATTTAGCGCGTTCCTCTTTCAATTTCGCTTGATTTCTTCGCATCCTCGTTGGTCCTCTGCTCCCTGAGGGTTCCTTTATGCATTTCCGTGCACTTCCTTGAATCAATTTTATTCGTTCTTTCTTTGCATCCTTTGGCCCTCGGAGCAAAGACACCGATAAAAAGAACAATGGGAAAATAACAACAATTCCTAATATCAACAAACGTAGGAATAACAAAAGTAACAACAAGACAAGTGAGAGCAAAAATGTGAGAAGAGCAAAAGGAAGAAAAGCAAAACTAAGAAAAGCATAAGAATGAACAAAAAAGTGAGAACAACAGAAGAAAGACAAACAAAAGAAAGAACAATAAAAGAAAGAACAAGAAAAGTAAGAACAACAAAAGTAAGAACAACAAAAGTAAGAATAACAAAGGCAGCAATAACATTTATATCCTCAACACCCACATCATCCTCAATACAATAACAATGAGTATAAAAACTCTGAAAAGTTCAGTTTAACATAACTGCTTGCGAAATCATAACGGACCATCTGCCATTTTATTTTATTGCCGCTATTCGCTGCACCGTTATTTATTTGCAGACATTTTGTTGCTCTTGCAACGCCTCCCGCCCCGCCCACAATTCTCTGATACTGCACCGCTTCACTTCGTTCCTCGAATTGAGTCCTGTGCCAGATTCTCGCATGTCGACACGCATTTCGGTTCGTGGAGCAGGAGATGGAGGAGAAGAGGTGCGAAAGGATTGACGGAATGATGGAGTGAATGCAACAAAGTGGCCATTATAATGTTGTCCTTGCTGCCGTGCTCGCGTCAGTCTTGTAAAAGTGTCCTTTGACAATTTTTTATTGACGACCAACGCGACATTCAGAAAGACAAAATCGCTGCAGAAAAATGCAACAGTGAATTGCAACAAAAGAAAAATACAGCAAAATATAGCAATAGAAAAATACAACAACAGAAAAATTCAGCAACAGAAAAATGCAAGAATAACAAAATAGAGCAATAAATTAGTCATGGCTCCAGAGAAAAGGGGAGATTTTATGTTTATGAGTTTTTGTGATTTTAGCGATGTTGGTTTTTGCATTCGCTCCTGCTGAATTATTCACTAGAACCAGCACAACCTCAACCCCTTTCTCTCACTTTCTCTCACGCCCCCCATTTAGTCCTTTGGGGAGGAGATGTTGGAAATTTACGACCTTCGGGTTCTTTGATCCTTTCGGGGTCTGGGCTCTGTTCATGCTGTCCATTCAATGTTCGTGTACTTGTTGTCCACAATGTTTTTGCTGTTGTTGTGGACACAAAGGACTCACAATTAATTTGCAACCGTTGAAAGGACGCCGAAAAGCTTTTAAATTGAATTATATCTCCATCTCTATTGAAATGACCTCACTCACTCCAGTACTTTGGATCGGGAGTAAATAATATTGGAAACAACAAAAATTATATCGAAGGATTGCGAAGGACCTCGATTTTTAATCAGAAACATATTAAATACATCTGTATTACAATGGGATGAAAGGAGGAAAAGAGTGGGAGGGAGAGTGAGAGGGTGGGATGTAAGGGGTTGGGGACGAAGTCTCTCTTCGCTATAAAAGCTATAAAAAATAGCACTGGAAGCACGTTTCCTCGAAGCCATCGACAGGAACATCACGCATGTCATAATAATTGCAAACACAAGCACGTCAGTCAGTGATGAGCGAAAATAACGATTCCTGTATCGTTATTTTCGCACAACAACAACAAGAGTAACAACAACAACAGCAATAACACCAACAACGAAAGCCCACCCATATGAGCAGATCATTAAAGCACAGACACTTCCGCCCCAACAAAGGGTTCACTTCCGGCGGCCATTAAACGCGAAACGACGAGCGATAAAAATCGACAAAAATGAAATGGCGACAAACGGCGAAAGTGTTAATTTGTGTTGGATAGAGAGGGAGGATAGCGAAAATAACATAATAAACAAACAATGATAGACGAGGGAGAGACAGAGAGAGGGGGAGCTATTGGATCACGGAGACTACGAATGGATGTCCTTGTCCTTGTCGAGTCGAGTTCAGTTGTCCTTTTTGTCCTCAATGTTGCATGTGAAAATGGAATTGCGGCGCAAATTTGAAACCAGCTAATTTATGTCGCCGATCCGTCTGCCTCCCTTCGTCTGCACCTCTTATCCGGCTGTCTGTCTGTCTGTCCGTCCGTCCGCGAGACACGAAGTTAAATATCCATTTATTTATCCACTCAACACGCAGCTGTCAGTCGCGACCTCCGTTGACAGCCGCACGAACCCCGTGTTTGGCGACCACCAGGACGACGAGCCTCGTTTTTCGACACTCATTTTCGCCTCGCCATTTTGACGGCCATTTGTCCTTCTGTCCATCCGTCCGTCAGTCAGTCAGTCGGCCATTCGATCGATCTGCCTCGTTGTGTGTGTGACATTCGAGCGCTGGTGATTTCAGATTTTATTTTTCAATAAAGGGAAAATTAAAAACCAACCCTGAAGCGATATCACGATTTTTTCTCCGAGACGTATGAGCATTTGATGGCAATGATAATATGTGATTTAACAAGATAATATGGATAACACACGAATGCAAAGAAATTATATGTAAACAAGGAAAAAATTACACAATTAAATCATACATAAAATATGAAAAGAAAACAAATTATAATATTTTCATTTGTTGAGAGGAAGTTTAAAAAGCGATTTGATGAAAATATAATTATCAATTAAGAGAATTAAAATGAAATTATCGGAATGGACATGGAAAATCAAACTCTTCTAACAAACGATATAGAAACTTGTATAAATGAGATACGAAGCAAAGATAATGGAAATTAATTATCCTGCAAATGCAAAGAAAATGACAGCATTTGAATGAAGAGTAAATACAGAAGAACTTCGCAAATGAAGTGAATGAATAAAATAAATGAACCAATAAAGCAAATGACTAGAAATAATGGCACGAGTTAGAAAGGTAAATAGATAACAGAAATCACGAGAGAGAATTTTCTCTGAGCGACAGTTGCGATGACGGAAATAAAAGATGAAGAGATTGCACAGAGGAAGGGAACTGAGTGACCGGAAATGAAAATGAATGTACTCAAAGGTCCATTGAAAGGTAGATTGAGAAATAAAGAGAGAGAGAGGGAGAGAGATAGGGAGGAACAGAGAGAGAGACAGCGAGAGTGAGAGAAAACCATCTGATGTCCATACGATGATGTCTTTGTTGATTGAATACGAAGCCTCGGGGGACAAAGGAGAAGTGAAATTCTACTCTCGCCAATCGAGTTTTAGATTTTAAGGACCCGAAGGACTGGTTGCATTCACTGCTGGCACGTCTCCTAGGGGGATTCCCAAAGGATAGTACAAAGAGAGAGTTAATGAGCTAGACGTAGTCATAGCAGATATGATAATGTTCTATGTGAAGAAGCAAATTACGAAGGCTCCCATTCAAAATCGATATCAAACTGGGAATGGTAAATTAATGAGAGGGGGAGCCCGGCAATAACTTGTGGAGCTGCGGAGAGAGATAGATTGCATCCGATTCAAAGCGACAAAGATGGAGCATCGGCAAGTAACAGGAACGGACTCTAATAGGATTATCATTTC
The DNA here is from genome assembly GCA_017309665.1 of Coelopa frigida. Taxonomy (NCBI): domain Eukaryota; kingdom Metazoa; phylum Arthropoda; class Insecta; order Diptera; family Coelopidae; genus Coelopa; species Coelopa frigida. The sequence continues at coordinate 34,332,512 of CM029561.1, read as the reverse complement.
ATGCTCATAACAAAACAGCTGAGTACAAGGCACAGATGGAGAGACATAGATAGGCATCTCTCATGCGACAGGACAATTAAATGCAAGGACATTTGTTTGAATCATTCCATGCAATTTCTAAGAGGATTATTTTGTATTCCATCAGACGCAGACTTTATCGAGCAGTGAGAGGTGGAATGAAAAGTAGGAGAGGAAAAAACACGGCAACATGTGAAATGGTGTGAAAAATGTCCTTTAAGTGGGAATAAAACTGCGAAAAGCAATGGAAAATAAGTTTGAAGGAAGGAGAAATGCAAAAGAGCAACTAAAAATAAATAGAAAACAAATAATTGGACCGAGGAAGGAAGATTGGGTGGTGGTGAGAGCGGAAAAGGTAGGGCCAAAAGAACTATAGCGAGATAGCGAAGTCTTGTTATTTATGCGTGGATTGAATGCAAGGACAATAATAACGCAAACAACCAATACAATAACAACAACAACAACATCAATATAAATATTATTACAAAAACCAATGCAAGAACAACCACAACAATAGCAATAAATCTCAAACCAACGGAATACAGGTAGACAAAAATAATACGAACACAATGGAAAAAAGCAATGAGAATGGAAAAAGCAATGAAGAAGTTAAAGCAAGAGAGAGAGACTGGAGCAAAGGACAGCGAAGGATAATTTACTTTCCATTATTATTGCTGTCTGCCACCGGAGCTGTGGACGATGTCGGGGGAAGGAGGGGTGAGGAGAGATGACTGTAGGAGGATTCTTCGCTGCACCATCTGATGATGATGAGAACAGGTTGAGGTAAATGAAGAGAGACAGACAGACAGACACATATGAAATTCGCTGCCAACCAGAGTCTGATCTCGCCAAAGCCGAAGCTTACATAAGGCCACGTTGCCAAAGATGGCCGCAAGGACGAAACGCGACGTGAGGATGTCACGTGTTCACTCGCTCGCTCGCTGGCAGAATGCAAATAATTATGGAAAAACCCTGCAAGATCAACGTGTCACGGCGGATCCTACGGGATCAGGTTCGCTTGTTCTCTTTCGTCAGGCCGCCGAAGGACACGCGCGTCAGCCACGCACGCGTGACCGAGAGCGAAAGAGACCGATTCTGACATCGCCTCATGGAGCAAGGACAACACGTCGCGTTGTCCTGTGGACGGAAGGTGTGCGGAGAAGGCTCCCAAGGCCCTTTATGACGTCTGGCCCGGTTCGCAGGAGACAAGCAAGAGTTAAAGAGTGAGAGAGAGAGACAGAGAGAGAGCATCATTGCAAAATTGAGAGGGCGAAGTGGAGGGAGAGAGAGAGAGCGAATTACAAATGGTTGCCGGGATACGAATGCTTTTACGAGCGGATGCAATCCGCAAAGTATGCAATGAAATTTTCCACTTTCCTTTGAGTGTCGTTTGTTGTCTCCCCCTCCCTCGTCCTCCCCCGTCTTCGTCCTCCACCGTCTTCCACCGATTGCCGGCGGGAAGGACAACCAAATTAGAACAACAAAAGTCTGGTAATAAATTCTGGATTTTATTGTTGCCACGACGACGCCGAAGGTGGAGGCGAGGGCTGTCTCTCGTTCTTCTCGCTCTACTCCTGGTCTGCTTCTTCTCTCCTCGCGTTGATCCTGGTCTCCTTCCTTCCTCCCCTCGCACTGCTCCTTCTATGAACTATGATGGCCTAGTCTAGTCGCTTGACTGAGAGGCGTCGTCGTAGTCGGAGTCAATGGCGGAAATTACCATTCATTAGCGGAAGAGGCGGCGTCGGTGCTGGTCGCGGTCCTCCGGCTGGAACGATTACTTTAATCCTGACTAATGAAAAGCTCTCCAAAGGCGCACGGCCACCACGAGGATCCGCCACGATGATCCTGCTATAATTTCGAAAATTCAATTTCAAAGTAGCCGAGAGGTGAGGGTTCATGGGTGGAGAGAAGAAGAGAATTCTACAATGTTTAATCCAACCAAGAGTCCTGGCTCGACGACGTCAGAAGAAAGGGATCAGCTGGCGACTCATGAGTCCTGACTAAATAATCGGAGAAAACGCGAATTCGTGTGAGAGGGAAGGCAACATGTGAGGAAAATGGGAGTGAGGGAATGAGGTGTGGGGCGTGTGAGGCAACTGGTGGGGAGGATGTGAAATTATGTGGAAAAGTTCAGCGATTAAAAGTTGGCGAGAAAACTTTTCAAACGATACAGGTTGTAAACAACAACAGCAAAAACTACACCGAGAGAAAGAGAATAAGTGAATAAATGGCGTGATGCATCCAGTGAATCGCGCACCATCAGTCACGGCCCCTGGGGGAGTCAACCGCGGTAGAAAGGAAAACCAAGAAGGCGCAGAGGCAGTCAGCGACAGAGATAGAATCAAAGAGAGAAAATCAAGGATTACGATAAAGAGGAAGTGAGTGACGCGAGAGATACGGCACAGGATCTGAGATTGAAGAAGGGACAGAAGGATAAGAGGCGAGATTTGACAAGGGAGAGATTGGAAAAGAGGCAAACGAAGACCAAGCGATAGAAGGGCAAAGAGAGATAAAAGTGAAAGAGAGAGAGGGAGAGGGAGGAGCGGCAAATGCAGACCTGAGTGAAACGGTGAGAAGGTCAAGAGTTGAGCAAGCGTTTGATGGTGCCAAGGTGGACGTTTGAAGCAGGTTCCAAGTGCTTCCAACACTCGACGCGATTTTTGTAGACGTCGAGAGGATCTTCTCGCCCAAGAGTTTGTCCTCCAATCACTTGGCGGCCACAAGGATTCATCTCCAATCGGAAGCGACTCCCGGAGGCACCCGGCGACCAAAGTTCCTGAGATTCTGGAGAAAAAATGCTGAAATGACCCATGAATCGTGGAGAATTATCGGCGCCTTGTGGAAGAACTTTAAAAAGGATAATAAAGAGATCCCGGCGGAGCCAGTGGGAGACAAGAGTAAATACTTTGGCGGTTGGCAACGTTGAGGCGAAAGAAAAATTTGTTTTTAATGGAGGCCGTAAATCAGCGCTCGCTCGAAGTATGAAAGAAAGAAAGAGAGAGAGAGAGAGGGGGAAAAAGATAAAAAGATAACGAGAGGAAACCGAAAATTGCGAAACTTTAAAGCAATTATTCGGGAGACGAAAATGTGGCCACGCTGCACTCATTATTAATCGCGAATCTCGCTAATTGTGCTGCGATTCCAGTTGATGTTGATTTTCAATCAAAACGGTGGCCGGAGGCGCCATTAAATGCTCACTTATGTCGAAATCATCGCCATCGTCATCGACTCCCCCTTCCGGCCAACCGTCCTTTAATTACAATTGATTACAACCCACTTCCCCACACCATTGTCCATCGGCCCATAGTCCTCCGCCCACCTCGATGCGCGCATCCACCGCACAGTGGTCGGGTGGTTGTGGTTGGTGAATCGCGATTATCGTGGATGTTGTTGTTGATGTTGAATTCGATTCTGTTCGATTTCGTGGAATCCACACTTCTGTTGTAGTCGCAGTTTGTTGCTGTTGTTGTGGGATGTTAACATGGCCTCATGGTTGCAATTGATTGACACGGTCCCGGCCATGTTAGGATGAAAATGCATTTATCTGACAGAATTGCTTGATGGCTGGAGAATTGACATTTTCGGAAATATTCGCGAAAGGTAGTAAATCACTAATTGATAAAATAGTAATAAAAAAACGAAGCATTGATTGAAGAACAAACCATGAATAAAATAAACAAAACATGAATAAAAAACGACCATTGATTTTTAAATAATTGAATAAAATTTGGTAATTTGTTGCGGAAAATAAAACAAACAAGAGAAAGGGGAAAAAACAACGAACAAAAGTTAAGTGAAAACAGAGCTAGAAATAATGGGTTTCGAGCAAAAAATCGAATGGAAAAATAACAGCGACTAGAAAAAAAAATAATAAATAAGAAATGGAGAGATAATGAATATAAGTATTCGTTTGATTTGAAAAATGTATACAAAAGTTAGAAAAATATCCAAGGATTTATTACCGAAATAACAAATTAACAAAATGCTTATGCAGCAAAATACATTAAAATCGTGGAAAATTATATTCAAAATAAAAAATTTTTAAACAAGTGTTATGGAAAGATAATATTTCAAAAATCGTATTACGGAAATTTATAAAATGTCATCCTTTGTCGATTCCCTTCCCCTTGAAATAAAATCCCAATAATTGAAAATAAAAACCCATGCGAAAATACTCCAAATGTCAATTGAAAAACGAGCAAAAAATGTAAGTGAATAAAAAATGCATTTCAGCGTGAATTTAATGGAAAGTGGAAAAATTCCCCCACACGATGAGCCCAGATTAAAATGCAATTTACGAGTGTTTTATGCTCATTTATTTATTTACTTATTGTTTTTGCTGACAAGGACACCCGCCACCCGCATCCTGGGGAAATTGATTGCGGTCAACCTTGCTAGTGTTTCATACACACACACATACACTCACAAATAAATGTCGGTACGAATTTGCTTCGACCAGCATAAGTTCGACATCACAATCGATAGGAATCAGATTATAACTCTCTCCCTTTTTGTTCTCTCTCTCTCTCTTTTCATGAACCACCCTTCATCACAGACGCCTGCCACCCCTACGAGCCCTTCAAGTGCCCCGGCGACGGCAACTGCATCTCGATCCAGTACCTGTGCGACGGTGCGCCCGACTGCTCCGACGGCTACGACGAGGACATGCGGCTCTGCACAGCAGGTGAGTGTGGGGTGGATTATATCGTTTGGTTTGGTTCCCATCCATGGAGGTTGTCGTCGCTGCTGTGTTGACGGGAATTTGATTCCTAATTCGATTTCGCAATCGATGTTATTTTATTTCCAACTCGATTCGATTCAATTTCGAAATATAGGTCATTTCATATTTGATGCATTACATTTTCCCACACACTTTTCCAATACATAAAATAATCTAATATCTAATATTTAATTTATTTTAACTTAATTTATTTTGATTGCATTTGGAACTGCATTTGTTGTAATTTCAGTGGTTTTAATTTCATCAATTTTAACTTCCATTTCTTCTAATTTCATTCACTTTAATTTGGATTAAAATTTTTATTCAATTTTATTCTTAATGCTTCAATGCTATTTTGAAAAAAATGCCCACTAAATTTGAAATGCGAATTTATTGTTCGCACTTGAGTTTCGACCACTTGAAGTCGGACAGTTGACACGCCATTGTGAAGATTCAAGAGGCCGATCAAAATGGCGACACGACAATGGCGGGAGGTGGGAGGACGAGGGGATAGAGAACTGGAGCAACAGATTTAATCGGAGCAGCGCTGTCGGCGTCGCTAAGTAAAATGGCGTCGTGGCAACACACACACTAGCACCTCGAGCACTTCCACATGTACACTATCCGAACACACACACACGTGGCAATAACATAACGCACACACTCGCGGTCTATTCGCGAGCCTATTCATGAAAGCCTCGCACGTGCGCTTCCTCACTCACACGCTGTTGCAATCAGTGTGATTGTGTCTGTGTGTATGAGTGGCGATGACGTGCAAATGGCTTGGCCAAATGACAATGGGATAAACGAAGGCGTGGCAATTAGGAAAATCTCCCGCAAATCCCTCATCAGAAGAAGTTTCAATGCGAATTTGAGGAAAATGCAAAATAAACGAGAGTCATTAAAGCTGAGAAGAAAAGAGAGCAAGCAACAGAGGGGATTGGGATGAAAGTCGTTAAAACTTCTGGCCAAATGTCAAATGCAAAAAAGTTCTTGGCAGGAGCGCATCCTTCGAAGTCGACGTGGGTCGTGAGCCGGGCGTGGGGTTCGATCGAGAAGGAAAAGTTTGGTCGAGCGAAAGTTTGGGATGAAATTGAATTTTTCGTCCGAGGAAATGACAGAAACATTTGGCAGGATATTGCAATGAGGACACATGCACACACATACACCCACAGAGCCGATCATCGAGACAGATAGAGGCGGACAGGCGGCGTGGTAAACAGATGCAGTGATTGAGTTTCTGGTCTCTCAGCCCGAAGGCTGACCATGGATTCAATTTTCGAGAAAACAATATCAACAACAGCCTCACAAACAGAAGCAGCAAATAAACCAGCATGAGAAATTAGTTTAACTACAACAACAAACACACACAGAACTAACTCTCGCCAGAACTACCACAGGAGCCCACTGAGTCCTCGCTTCAATGACCTATATTCATGCTCAAATTATAACCATGATTCAGCTCGACGATTCGATTCCAAAACCGACTCTTCGAGTGTCCATTGTGCACATCCTTCTTGTCACCTGGACTCCATCGCATCCATCACCCAATGAGCATCCAGATCGTGCATGACCGAGTCTCAGAGCTCGAATATCCATCGCTTCAATATCCTTTGCTCAGCCGTTATACACATCACTTGGGATCACAGCTTCAAGTGTGGGTCTTGCAAAGTCTCCTTCTTCGCCCCTGTTTCGTCTCAATAGTCGTCCCAGGGCTCCATTTCGATGATGAAGAGAGAAAACGGAGCTTTAAATGATTTTTCATGGACTCAAACGTCCCCAAAGGACGGACAGAGAGAGGGTGGAAAGAGGGCGAGAAGATGAAGTGAGCGAGAAAGATAAAGAGAACGAGTGATAGAGGAGGAGATCGACGGATAGAGGAAGAGAGCGAGGGGTGGAGCGAGAGAATGGTCAATAAATAACAGAGTAGTCTGACCCACACTCTTTCGCCCACTCCCCCGTCCCTTCTTCCACTTGGACAAGGACATCGCAGGAGTCGCCTACAACAACATCGCATTCGATTTAATTGCTTCACGGGCCCCAACGGACGACGTCGTCGTCGACTGCCCCGCCTCTGTTCTGCATGCGCCCCCCGACCGCCCGGACTCCCAGCTCGACCCAGGCCGTGTCCTGTGGCCGTCTTCCACTGTTCATTACAATAAATTTCCGTTATCGCCATTGAGATCCGGGGTGGAACGTGAGGCCACAACGTAACAACGTCTGCTGCTCCTCTGACCTCGGCTCCTCCTCCTCCGCTTCGTCCATTGTCTGGTTCTCGATCTACCACTTAAATAAGCCTGTTGTTTCAGGCCATGTCCTGTTGGTATCGTTGGCCATTGTTCTTTATAGTTGTGGGGTTTTAATTTTCGAAAATATCTTATATCCAACTAATACTCATTTCTCTTCTTCTCTTCTCTGTTCCTCCTTCTCTTCCACAGCCAAGCGTCCGCCGGTCGAGGAGACGGCCTCCTTCCTGCAGAGCCTGATCGCCTCGCACGGCCCCAACTACCTGGAGAAGCTGTTCGGCAGCAAGGCTCGCGACGCCCTCTCGCCGCTGGGCGGGGTCGAGAAGGTGGCCATCGCCCTCAGCGAGTCGCAGACCATCGAGGACTTCGGCGCCGCGCTGCATCTGATGAGGTGAGTGCTCAGCACTGGGCTCGAGACGACGCCCTCCCCAAGGACACCCCGATTTTCGTCCTCCCCAGCCACATGGGAGTCGATCCACATGCTTCGTATCCTTCCTTCGTCCTGTTCACGCCTCACTTGAAATGTTCTTAAAGCCTCAAGGATTTCCTCCGGCCTCCTCGCTCCGGTCACATCCGGTGGAGCCTTGCATAAAGAATTCGGGGGCGGTTTAATTATGGGTCGAAGGCCGACCGCATCCTGGGAACGGGGCGAAGGATGTGATTTGGGATTCTTCCAGAACTGATGGAGGATTTGAATTTTTTCGTCTGACAAATGGAATTAATTTTTCATTCAAGCCAATGCCGAAACACACAAAGTTACACGTGAATAATTAAATTTTAATCTGCTCTCATGTCATGCTCTCCGAGGGAGATGGAGAGAGAAAGGCTGCTGCGTAAATTTCAATTAAACGGCAAATGAATAAAAAGGCAATCAACGCAATTAGCAAAAATAACACTAATATTAACTTCGGCCAGGCCGAAGTTTACATACCCTACACCCTGCATACAACGTTTATTAAAGGAAAAGAGTGAATTTCTATCAATAATTAGTGAAAATGCATCATTACACTTCAATGCTATTAACTCCATTGTGCGATTTTCACAACTGTGGCCTCTTTCAAAGAGAAATTATATATTTGAAGCTATTTTCGTATTCCAAACACGATTATACCCTTTTTGTGTCGATTGTCTAATCTATGAATAAGAGTGAAGTTAGGAATCTTATAGGGGCCCATGTTTCTACAAAACGAAGTAGTTCTGGTGTTTGCAGCATTGTGCCATTGCTAATATCTTGAAAGTGCGAATAAAAGCTCAGCAATTTATGGAAGAATAATTGAATCGATGATTTTTTGTGTGCCATAAAATCATAATGTGCCTTTAGTTGCTTTTCCTATTTTAGATGTTCATTTCAATGCAGACAAAATCTGATTCAACAACAGACTTGGGAGGGTAGAAATTTTCAACAATATAAAGTCCAGAAGTACTTGCTGCGCTACTATAAGCAACATATAGTGCCGCGTGATTGATTCCACTTTGAAGATGAACAGCCATTTGGAAATATGTAGCTCCCTGACTTTTGTGGATTGTGATCCCATCAGCAGGGATTGTATTCTCTCAATCGTCACCTGCTCATTACGTTTATATTGAAAAGATATAATCAATTTTTATGGGCGTCCATTGAGGTTCAGTTGGATGTGGTCTCTTTCTTCTTGCATTCACTCCCACCTTTCATCAGCCTAATAACATCCATAAAGTAGTTGGATTTCTTGTAGATCTACGATTTTGTATGGAAGGTGCTCGTGTCCTATAAGAGATATTTTCCATTTGATTCTTGGGAACTCTTAGTAGCAATATTTAATCTAATAACTGTCTATATGGTTTACCATATCCAACATTGAGCTGTAGCTTTTGAGCTGTAGCTTGTCAATTTTTAGTATGTAAACTGGTATCGGTGGTACATGATCAGACGCAAAAATTCATCTCTATATATACCATAGTTTATCATATATACCATATTCAACTTTTGCGTTATATGGGAGGGCGATGTTATCCATTTTTGACTTGTAAACTCGTATGAGTGGAACATGACCACACACAAAACTTTATCTCGATATATACCATAGTTCACCAGATATCCCATATAAACCTTTTGCTTTATATGGGAGGTGGGCGTGTCCGATGGGCGATGTTTTCCATTTTTGCCTTTTAAACTCGTATCAGTGGAACATGATTACACACAAAATTTCATCTCGATATATACCATAGTTCACCAGATATCCCATATAAACCTTTTGCTTTATATGGGAGGTGGGCGTGTCCGATGGGCGATGTTTTCCATTTTGTCTTTTAAACTCGTATCAGTGGAACATGATCACACACAAAATTTCATCTCGATATATACCATAGTTCACCAGATATCCCATATAAACCTTTTGCTTTATATGGGAGGTGGGCGTGTCCGTTGAAAAATAACACAAACACGCAAACGTCACACACACAACAACACGCATTGTCTACGCCAACGCATGGGGGGCCGAAACAATGAGGCTCCGAGGAAAGACAGAAAGAGAGAGACATACACACACACATGCTCACACTAACACAACGACACTTAGTGAAATGAATTACGACGCGACCAGGGCTCGAAGGACATCGGGATGAAAGCTAATTGAGATTCGTGGTCTGACCTCGAACACGACTGAAGTAAAGAAGAATGAAGAAGGAGCCACGGTCCGAGGAGGACGTCAGAGGGAGACAGAGAGGCGTTAGAGGGAGATAGAGACAGGAAGACTTAGAGAGAGATGGGGGCGCCACGTGACGAGCGTATTAATATGCGATTCAGGGCGAGACACCTAAAGGGATCGATTACGCTGATGACGGCGACGACAGGAGTCGACGACAGGAATCGCTTGTGGGGCAAAGCAAGGCGTGAGGGGGAACCGGAAGAGGAGGGAGATCCGAAGAGAGATTTGGACAAGGCGGAGAGAGAATTTGACAAGGCGAGGAGAGAATTGAACAAGGCATGGATAGGATTTAACAAGGCGAGGAGAAAGAAAAGAAATAGAGTAAAAAATCAAGGGATCAAGATGAGAAGGGATGAAGGGACGGAGGTGAAGACGAGTGGAAATGGGAGCCAGCGTGAAATATTTGCAACTGAAGTTTCTGAAATTGGCCGATGTTCACTTGAGGAGTTCTGGTTTTCTAAGGGATTCGCGAAAGCTGCTCAAAAACCATTGAGTTTTTTCTTTCCCGAAATAATTACAGATTTTTCGGGTGCGGAAATGCGAAACCGCAGAAATTATCTTAACAGCGAAGGTTGAGCGAAGGCGAAAATTAAAAATCCCAGAAGTGATTACACGGTGGGGAGAAGAAGCCGTGGATGCCTAATTAATGCTGAACTCAACCCAGACCCATCGAACTTTCTGCCGGCCGTTATGAAGTCTCTGAAAACTTGGCTCAAGTCGCAGCAAGAGTTGTTGAAAGTTGGCGGCGCGAACTTCGGGTGAAAACAAATAAGCGAAGGGAAAGGCCGAACAAGGACGAGGAAGGCGTGAGCAAAGTGTGGCAACGACCTCGTTTCGCTTGGCTAATTGAATTTTTGATGCCTGCTGTCGGGATGGTGGTGGTCGGAGGGCGGGGTGGTGCCGGAAGTCGGGGTCCCCGGGTGCAATGCCGTCAATCAATCAAGGAGTCTGACGGTTGTGCGTCCTCGAAGGATGTCGCTGTGTCCACTCTTTCCATATATTCTCTCTTACATATTTTCTCTCCTCCATATTTTCTCTCCTACATATTATGTCTCTTACATATTTCTCTTTTCCGCTTGACTTTAATTTAACTCTTCGCTTTGCTTCTTTGTCTCGCCCCCCAGATCGGACCTGGAGCATCTGCGATCCGTGTTCATGGCCGTGGAGAATGGAGATCTCGGCATGCTGAAGTCCTTGGGCATCAAGGACTCAGAGCTGGGCGACGTGAAGTTCTTCCTGGAGAAGCTCGTGAACACCGGCTTCCTGGACTGAGTAGCGCCGGATCCGGCTTCTGGATTTTACTACGCACATTCGCAGCCCATCAACCCCAGCTTTTACTCGTACCTCGGCTCGCCCTACGACAACTACAACTACTAAATCAGCAGCGCCACCCCCCAACCCCCCAGTCACCCACCCCGAGATCTGTTTCTTCCCCCCCCCGAAGGAGGGGATTTTTTCACTATTTCGTGTCATTTCCTACTGAGTTTGCATTCTCTCTGTCTGTGTTTATTTTCTTTGCATTTTCTGCCGTTTGCTACAACAATAACAACAACATCGAATACAACAATTTACACTGCTCTCTGCAATCACTTTATTTGTGACTCTATCGACAACAATAACAACAACTACAACAAACACGATAACATCACACAAATTACTATTTATTATGACCACTTTAACAACAACAAGAACAACAACAGAAATTCATTTAAAACACCTTCAGAAGATGTGTTTAATTAAAACAGCAACAACAACAACAAAAACAGCAACCACATACAAAACAAACAAAATGCGGAAGCAGGATCGGCCAGAAAAACGAAAGAGAAAATAAAGAAAACGGAGAAAATTAGTTTCTCGATATATTATATATATAAATTATTGTTGAATATTCAAAGCGTTTCTTTTCATTAGTTTTCTAAATGTTCACAAAAAACGAAAAAAAAAAATTTGAAAAAAATTGTTTAAAAATAACCTTAATTTAGAAGAAAAGTAAAAAATAGACGAAAATAGAAAATTAAACCCCAATAAACTTCAACGATGATCCCCATCGCAACGAAATCCCTCCCCCTCTCTTCAACCCGACCCAACCGACGAAAACCAGGCGAATGGACGAAAGCGATTGAGGGGAAAGAGAGAGAGAGAGAGAGTGATAGAAAGAGAACGCCTCATCACCCATCTCACTTTTGAAGTTAACGTTGAAAACCTTTTTTCGTCTCGGTGTATTTTAAAGTAAGCTTTTTTAATGTTAACTCTCAAATAATAAAAAATGGAATAAAAAGAAACAAGAACAAAATATTAAAATTAAAACATTCGAAAGCCCTGCAGCTATTAAGAGAGAGAGAGAAAAAGGAAGAGAAAAATCAATCGGATTGAATGCAAAAATCAAACGCAGTTCAATGGCGATTTTTCGAAAAATTAAAAAACAGTATAATAAATGCATAACAACAACAGTAAGCATTGCACTGACCTATGATATGTCGTACTATAAACGAATGTATGTCCATTTAAGCGAAAATATAAATCCATTTACAACTAACAAAAAAAGAAAAAATAGTCGTAGTTCAGAATAATTTTAAAACAAAAGTATTTCTTACAAGTAACTATAAAGTTGATATACAAATTTTGGAAGCTTTGTCCAGTCTCGTAAATGTTTCCACACTTTTGTTTCGAGCGAGTTTTGTGCTCTTCGGGCCACGCTTCGCGGCGACGACGACGTCACTCTGACCCACTGCACACAAGCAGCCGACGGACTCCGAGTCCTGAGCGTGGCCCTGACAGCACTTTGCAACTAAGAATTTTGAATGTCGTGTTCCGAAACCTTGAACTATAGGACAGAAAGAAAGCGAATGGAGTCGAGCCAAAGGGGATTCGCAGGAGGACAAACGATGAGCAAGGAATTGTCAAAACAACAACCAGGAATTTATTTTTATAAATCGTAGACAGGGGTGGGTGAAGGACCGGTAAAGGAATAGAAGACAAAAGAGGACAACAAAACGAACTCTCAACCGAACCCAACGTAGTTTCAATAAAACCTGAAATGGATAAAACCAAGATAATACAACTATATTCAAAATATACAACTATATGTTTCACAGCTGTCAACCTCTATGTTTCAGAATACAATACAACTATACAAGAATACTATATGTTTCATAGAAGTCAATGATATGTTTCATAGAAGTCCATGATATGTTTCATAGAAGAAATTACATGTTTCAATCAAGACAATTAAATGTTTTTTAGATTATTGTATAGAACATTCCACTAAAGAGGTTTTCGAAAATCCGCTACGATCAATTTTTAGCAAATGCACTTTTTGACAAAGAGAAATAGAATATTTCGAATCCTGCACTTTAGACCCCGAAGCGACAACAAAAGACACATAGATGAATAAAAGTATGACGAGAAGAAGAGACATTTTAACTTTATATTATGTAATGGAGTTATAAGTACCTTAAACTAGCGCGTAGTTAAATTTTAGACTTCAAGCTGTAACTTGACCTACTGAGCAAAACCCTAAAATTGAAAAACATGAATCAAAAACAAAATTGATTACATAAAAATATCATGAAAAAGAGAGGAAAACAAAAAATAAGTAAATTGATTTTAGAAAATTATGATTTCGTGAAATGCTATTTTTTTAAATGTATATAAATATTAAGGGCAAACTACTGGGCGATCGGACCCTCGGCACAACCCGAGATCCGATCGCAAGACGAAACTTCGTTGGAAAGTTCTATTGGTGAAAAGGAAGGAAAATTATCAGAGGAAGAACCAGTTAGTATTTTTAAGATTTTCTCCTTACTCTCACTTACCCATTCTTTCTTAAAATTAACTTAATACATTCCGATCTATGATAATTTGTGTGAACATACCTACTTATACTATATATCGATATACATATCAGCGGAGGGACATGTTGATGTCGTTGCCGCACGAAGATATTGATGATTATATACTATACATATATAAATTAAAATATGTGAACATTCTATATACATATCAGTTAAACATATCAAATATTTATACAAAAGAACAAATATATATAAATAAATATATTATATTATATCCATTATATAGATGTGTAAAAGATACCTAAGAATATCCGAAAGAAATCTGAAAAATAACAATTGTTGTAATATCTGAAAGATCAAGAGATACAAATAGATGCAAATACGTAGATCTAGAGCAGAGAAAAAAAAAACTATATACCGTTGAAAGAATTTGATCGAAGTAACGATGGTGAAAATATAGGAAAAACAAAGCAATTTCATGTGATTCATGAGGAATGGAATTGAAATGTGATTGTGGGTGATTTTTTATTTCGTATTATGCAGTTTTTCGATACTGTTATTTTCTCATTTAAATTTTTATTATTATATATTAAATAATTTCCGATATAAGGACTTTTCTCTTTCGGTAAATTTTTCCTTTCATTTCAGTTTTGAAATTTTTCTTTTTATCATTTTACTCTCTTATGAAAATTCATATTTTAAAGATTTTAATCTAAAATATTATTCTCTAATCGCTTGGAAATACTGTTTCAATTCCATTTCATTCCCGGTGCAATGTTCTGGGATCATTCTGAACTTCAATAGTTCTTCAGTCAATGAGAATTTTTGATCCTTTCTCTTGGAGTTGTTCCCGCAAGCAGAATCCAACAAACTCTGACCCATGTCCTGACGAAAGTCAGGAAGGTTTCTGCTTGCCACAACCTCAAGAAGATCGATCAAAGATTGCAGTAATTCCCGAAAATATTCAAAAATTTAGAAAACAAATCTTAAAATGGATCTTAAAATTTGTTTCATTCTTATCAAAACCGATTTCCAACTCATTTCATTGCACCTCGGAATCCTCGAAGACCTGCGAACGCAACCAAAGTTACTCTAAAGCTCTCGATGTATCCCCAATTTCCCGCTAATTTTAATGAAGCTACAGCAGCAACAACAACAACATATAGTGTTACAAAACCCACAAAAAATGGTGAACAATTTTAATGAATCTCTATATATATATATAAATTTCTGTGTATTTTCAAACTTGAAGTTTTCTGAATCTGAATTAATTACAAACAGAACTCATATAGTTATAGTATTGAAACAGCAACAAAAACTACAATAAACGTACGAAAACAATTTAATTACAACTACAAAGAAACCCGTGTGAAATTATGATTACAAGAACATTATTTATGATATATTATTATGATCAATAAATTTTTATCATTCCAATGGATTTCGTTCGCTGTAGTCTTTCAATTATGTGGTTTTATTTGGCTAGCAAAAGGGAGAAAAGAGGTAAGTCATAGAGGCTTAAAGTAGGGGCCAATGTATTAAGATGAAGTGGCCTAATGAAGTGGATTTCAGTCCTATTGAGGTGTGGAATGAATGTGGAGTTTTGGGTATGGATAGGATTAAACATAATATTTTAAAGACAATTTATTGTTGTGCCTCTGTCTTTTCTTCTCGTTGTCAGCGGTATCAATGGCATATATATTGCTTAGCCTTGTTATTAAGTGGGTTTATCGAGAGCACATCAAACAATTGCCCAAAAATAGTGGGTGATTGATTGATTACCACAGAGGGATTAAGGATGAGGGTGACTCGACTAATGAAGCGAGTGAAGACTGTGGCATATGCGAAACTGATAAGGGTACATTTTCGCTGTCGTCGGCAATGGCTAAATTTACACTGCGAACAATTTGTACAAACATCGAGCGAGCACATCGCGAAAGAGATCCGCCTGATACGGATTGAAACATGTTTGCGAACAACAGAGTGTAGAAATATAAATTAAGAAAAAACTTAGAAAAATAGAGCAAAACTTGGAACGAGAACTGGAAGAACTGAAATCTGAAATCAATAATGAAGCGAATTCAGTCATTGATCATTTAATTGCGATCGAACGAGGGCTTCGACTGGATGACGAGTTGTTCGCAACTAAATTATTTTAATTGTCTGCGTTGAGAAGTGCGAAAACAAGTTCAAATTCAAATTCGAGTTCGCGATAAGATACGGCAGCGTTGCTCGCAACAACAACAACACGCTACAGACCATTCCTACAACGGCTTCCACAGAGCTGGGAAGGTAAACAAAGAGACGACATAGACGGAACTACTATAGTCGGGCGCGATTAAGACGATCGCCGATCTGTCTCTTGTGCGTCGGCCTCGCCCTATCTCAGCTGGCTGTTCGGTTGGAGATACGCAACGACCTCGCGCGAGATACAATTGCATCCGAGAGATCGCTAGCGCTAGTGACGAGCGACGACAGCGGACGGGCGGCGATTAATTAAGGGCGAACCTAATTGAGTTGACTCCGCTCCCATCGGATCGGATCGGAGGTTCAATATTCGACAGTCACCCTCGCATCTCGGGCCGGATCTCGGTGTATCTCGCGGATACGCAAGCGAAGGATCGTCGAAATTCGAGTGCGATTCAATTGAATAATGCGCTTCGTCCGCTCGAAGTTGTTGAAATTAAAAGTTCTTCTCGCGAAACGAGTTGCGAGTTATTGAAAAGTGCAATCAACAAAGTGCAAAAGGATATTCAAAGATTTCTGTGTTTGAAAAGTGTGTGGCGAACTCTCGATTGCTTCCAGTCCAACATAAGACCCCGGAATCCTTGGGGAGGACTCATCTTTGAAGCCCTTCGGACAAAGTTCAAAAATCTCGACGTTGTTCGAAAACACGTCCGGAAAAAGTTGGCGGATGCTGTGCACGGACCGGGCTGAGACTGCAGTAAAATGTTTGATCCCTCGGATTACGAAATAATCTGCGAGCCGGCGGAGGTGGAGCAGCATCTGCGGTTCATGGGCTACGACGACTACCGGCGGAAATTTATGGGTGAGCATAGTATTCATTGCAACAACAACAACAAACACCATGCAGCAATAAGTTATACAATAACAACTAGACACTCATCCTTATCTCGTGAGATGCTATCTCCGAGCTCTCCCCAGCCCACCCTCTCTTGAAGAGCTTCTCGAAACTTTTCTCCGCACTTCGAGAGCTGCTCCAAAGTTTTTCGAAGGTGAAAACAACAATAAAAATATAAAAAAAAAACTAAATACGACCAGAAAATTGTTTCGCAGGGGGCCGGGGGCAATCATATATTTTTGGCCGGGAGATAACGGTTATTGTGTCATGCCTTAGAAATGCAAACAGTTTTTATCAAATGTCTGTCCGCCGACCTGTTGTTCGGCTCTCGCTCTCTCGCTCGCTTTAAATTCAAATTTTTTGAAATTACATACAACTTTAAATTTATGTCAAATTTAAATAAATTTTAATAATTTTTTTTTATACAAATATACATTTCTCTGGACTTTTAACAAAACTACTTAAGTCGAGATTAGAAAATTTGTATTTATATTTAACAATATTTAATCAAAGTAAACGACAGATTTTTTAATATAACATAATATTTTTACTTATATTTAAATACAAAATTTATGGTGCACATTATTTTTTATTATTTGCTCTCCTCAAAAATTAGAAAATCAGACAAATGTAAGTTCTTTTGTCAAAGCTTCATAGATATAGATACATTTATCAACTTCGTTATGAAATTGAATTAAATTCCACCACAATAAGCATCTGTAAACATAAGTCATTAATTTATAACAAGAAGTTCACGTTGGATTTACAAAAAAATCGAAATAAACCTAATTAATAATGAAACACATAATAAAAAACAAGCTTTTTAATAATTAGCTGTATATTTAATATGGTTTTCTTGTTTGATTTATGAATATTATTGACCTCAACGATATTGACAAATCAGCTGAAGAAAATGTACCTAAATCTTTAATTACCATTCAAACTTCTGATTTCTACTGTACGAAGCCGCTGACAGCCGGGTCGAAAGCGAACCTTTTGGACGGTTTCGATTCAAAGCCGTTTCGCGGCTGTCAAAACAAATGGCGGAACGGACCAAAAGCCAGACTGACGGACGAATGGGAGAGAAACGACAAACGTCGATGAGAGCGAACCACGACGATCAACAACAACAACGACGAGGGTGATCGCTTAGCGAAGACTCGAACCAATCCAATTGGAGAGACGCCGGGGAACGAAACAGAATGGAGTTGGAGACGCGGCGGAACGAGGCGGAAGTGGAACTGAAGTTGTATTCCGTGACACGCGCGACGGCCGCGCAGTTTCGAGCGAGCGACTTCGAGCGTTGGTTGGAGATCGATCAGCGGTGAACGCGAACACAACGACAACGAAGAAAACCGTAGACGGAGAAAACCCAGTGACCAAAGTGAAAAATCAGAAATAATCATACAAATTCAAAGCGAGAAGAAATAAAAGCGATTCAAATCGGTCGCCGGGGGAATCCTCACGACGGTAAAGGAGTGAAATCCTCCGAAAATGGGAAAATAATGATCGGAAAGTCGAGTGAAAGAAATGAAGTGTGATGGATAGTGATTGGCGGAGTGGGGGCGAAGACGGGGAGCCGCCGTGTGCCGTGAGCTCAGCGCAAAAAACGCCGCCGCCGCCGCCTCGAATCGAAGTCGGGAAAAGTTTTCGCTTGACGGAATCAAACGATGGAGCTGGTGTTGTTGTGTATTTTTGCTTCCACCTGTTGCACCGAATTGAATTCGAATTGAAAATACGGCAACAACTGAAAAACAGACATAACGATCACCTTGACCTGTGACTAAGTTTTATTTATTTGCTTTGGTCGTTTTTGTTGCTTTGCCAAACTCTCCGAATTCCACTTGCCTTCTCACCTCCACTAATCATTATCGCTCTCTCTCTCCCTCTCTAAGCCCGAATCGATATTTTCGAATTCCGATTCTTTTAGTATTTCTCTTTTTATTCTATTCCTCTTTCATTGCTTGCACTCATTCGTGTAGCTTATTTCATTGAATTCCATTCCCTTCTATATTTTTTCAATTTATTACTTTTTCTTCTTCTCGCAGTTGTCTCTTTCCCAACGACACCCATTTGTTCTCTCTCTCTCTCTTCTTGGCGCTCGCCCCCTTGTCATTCGTCTCGTTTGTTAACACTGGTTCTCATCCATGTTGTTGTTGTTGTTGCAATAGTTATTCCACTCTCATTTGGAGTTAAGATAAAAGCCACCACACTAACAACAACACACTAGCAATAACTATAAGCCAAAGTACATGTAAAATGTATTTCTCGTTTTTTTTCTTTCTTCGAGTTTTTCTTTGTTTTTCATCGCTCACGTTGTCGGCTTTTCAACCCCTTCTTTCCCCCCTCTATAAACCGCTCTCATTGACTGCTTGTGATCGTGGTTTCAATTGCTTCACCTCCTCTTTCTCTTTCTCCCATGGGATCCATTGCACAGTTGCTCTTGTCCTTCACTCAGTCAATTGTGTTGTTGCTCATTGTTAGCCTGGATTTTATTTGAATATTTAGAATAGATAACGAACATCAATTATTTTAAAAAAACTTTAATAATCAGAAAATAATGAAGCTCTTAAATTTAATATTTTGTATATATTTTTTTTGACTAAAATCTAAATATTCCGTCCTTTTTTTCTCTCCTCCTTTTCGTCGACTTTTGTCCATTGCTCGGAATTCTATCCTTGATCCTTTCTTCGATTCCTTCCTTCTTCCTTCTTCAAATGAAAAAAAAAAAAAACATTTGCAATGTTTCATTCCCACAACGTCCCACAATCTATGACAGCAACTGTCAAGAAACCTGGCAATAACAAAAGAGACAATAAAAGCAACAGTGTGAGTCAGGCAGAGAGTGAGAGAGAGAGAGATAGAGCAAGGGAGAGAAGTCAACAAGTAGTCGAAAACTCTCCAAGGAAAACGATCGCGAGTCGTGGTAAAACTCACTCGAAGTGTGGTGAAGTCGTTCACATTGTGGTGAAAATGTTGAGTCGCATTCTTGTGTCATCCGGCGGACGAAGAAACGTCAAAATAAACAGCAACAAAACGAGTGTCAACAAGAAAAACCACAACAACACAATCAAATACGAGCGAATGAAGAAAAAAACAACAAATGATTGTAAATAAACGAAAAAATAGAAGAAGAAAAGAGAAGACGCGAGCATGAATGAATTCTTAAAATTTGTTTATTTTGATGCAATCGGTTTTATTGCTATTGTTGTTCTCGTGGACGTCAATGTTGTTTTTGTGAAGTAAAATAGGTGGAGAAAGAATCGAAAAAAAGTGGAAGACGAGATCAATTGGGAATCAAATAAAAATAAACGGGGTGTCCAACAACAACAACCAAACATAAAAAACCAAAGTCAAGAATAATTAAAAACAAATAAATACGAAAATCATTGAAAGGCAAATTTGTTGTCGCTTCGGTTTGTTTATTTGTGTGCGTGCGCGGAGCAAATGTTTGTTGTTGTGGTTGTTTGTAAACAAACACAAACACACACACACACAGCCCCAGAATCAACAGGTGTCAAGAGTCCGATGTTGTTGTTCTTGTTGTTTGTCTGGGCACGCGATGTTCAAAAAAATCTGTTCTCGAGTCAAATGGTCTTCGAATCGAAAATTCCATAAAAGTTTTAAACAAATTGTTTTGAATACAAATCCTTTCGAATCTCGAATTTTTCACAGTGTAGTTTTATACAAAAAATATGAAAATTTCTCTATAATTGAATAATAGTTAAAATATTAATAAATGAAAAATTGTGTTTCAGAAGTTTTGATAAATCCAAAAAATTTATAATTGAAATTATTTTCTAGCTCTAAATACATCTTAATCGAACATTGAATTTCAAGTGTTAATGAAAAATTCTTAAAATTTGTCGAAATTCAATTTTCGACACCGCGATCATGTGCGAGTGAAAAATTTTCAAACGATTGTAAATCAACGCTAAAAATCTGAAAGTTTTATCAATCAACGCCATGGAACCAACGATTTTAATAGGTAAGAAAAAGCAACAAAAAATCATGTAAAATAAATAATAAAAAGTAATATGTTAAAGTAAAAAATAAATGATAAATTTTTTGATGTCATTAGAATTCATTGAGAATATGAGAACAAAAAGGTGGGAAAGTGCATTTGGTAGTATTTCTCTTGACGTCACTATTCTTCATGTAAAAAACCAGTAAATCACAGTGAATAACCAGAAATTCTCTGCCTCTAGTTTGTTCCGCTGATATCGTTACCGAGTTCCCGTCGAATCGAACTAAACGATTTTTGAGTCGATAATTGAGTCCGCTTCGATCGTGCGTTATGAGAACGAGTCGTCGTTGGTCACGCTTCGGTGCCCGACCGCGCCCCAGTGGCGAATGCGGTGAGGGAGGGGCGGTTAGTTGAAGAACCAGGGCTGGGGGCGCGGCCGTCAACGAGGCGTGGACGCGGCGCGATGGAGAGTGAGAGACCCGAAATTGGGGCAAAAAGTTCCGCGAACTCGCGGACGAACGGACGGCGGAGGCTGCGACGGGCCCCCGGGCCGAAAGCGCGAAACCAAGTGGCAACGCCGGCCGAACGTCGATGCGTTGGCGTTGGCCGCCTGCGCAGGCGACGACGGACGCCGCATGTCGAGCGGGAAGTTTGACGGCTTTTTCGGCGTTTCTTTCGTCGCCCCCGCCCCAAGCCAACAATCGTGGTTGTTGTTCTTCTTGTTAACGTTTTCGGCGTTGAAGAATTTTTAATATTCGTTCTTGTTTTATTCCAACTGCATCTCTTGTAGGAACTCACACACACACACACACATACGCCCATTAATGTGGGTCGTAATTTATATTATCTGTTGTTAGTTTTGTTGTTCTCGTTCTTGTTCTTGTTGTTGCTTCTTGTTGTTGTTTTTGTTGCCTCCGCTGCCTTTTGACCTTTGGAAGTCGGCGTCAGTTCTGTCGTTGTCGTTGTTGCTGGAATTTCGGAAAAATCTCTCTGCATTCTTCGATGCGTTCTACTTTTGTTCCGAATTTCGTCGAAACAAGTTTTGCCTGCCCCTCCTTCCCCCGCCTCTCTCCCTCTCTCCAAGACTCCTCTCCCAGCCTGTCATCGAGCTGAGCTCGTGCATGAGCACATGTGTGTGAGTGTGTTTGTGTTTGTTTGTGTGTCTCAATGTCATTCGGCGGACTTCTCGAGTTGCAGAAGAAGAAGTTTCTCCCCAGCTTCCGTGAAATTTTCATGATCCACTTTTGCTCTCAACGGCGGCACGAGCGAACCACTGGGCGTTGGGCGTGGCCTTAGTCGAACAGGAAACCAAATCCGGCAACCATCGCAATGAGAAGGAAGACATGCAATAAAGAATGCATGCAGAATTCAGCAAGACGAAATGACAAATGAATGCTCCACTTAATGTATTTCCTGCAAAAGAACAGCATCTTACGAATTTTTTTGGAAAAATAAAAATATAAAAATTTACGAAATTGGATCGAATACTTCAGAATTTTCCATAAAACCTATGAGCTTTAAATAATTTCCAAAGCTAAAAAAACGAGAGATGAAAACCTCGTGTAACCACTTTAAACTTGTTCTCTGATGCGTTGAGGTCTCTTAACGAGATTTTTTTTCGTTTGATTTTATTTATCTTCCTCAACCAACGCGCAAATGCTATTGACATAGGCTTCATTGATCATCTTGATGGCCTGTTGAAGTTGGCAAAAGTGAAAAGCATTCAGCAAAATACTTTGTCAATCGGATCTCTGGAAAACAGGTTCCATTTTTATCTTGATTATTGTGCATTTGTAGCTTAGTGTTGTTTCTTCCAATTTTTTGCAGACACACATTGTTGTTTTTGTTGCGAACTATTCGCTGGTTCATTCATAAATTTGCATGGAACGACAAAGTGTTGCTTGCGGCACGAAACAACACTTGGCCAGCACTCATTCCGCCCTCTCTCACTCTCTTTCTCTCTTCGGCCGACATCCCGCACGTAAAGGCTCCATTTCTCACTCACTTGTCGGACCGGTTGCCAGCTGGCGCTGACGCCGGCTCTGCTGCGGACGGATCCACTATTATTTAAAGTCTACCGATTGCTGCCATTAGAGGCTCGTTAAGAGCCTTGCTAAACAAACTGAGAAAACCACTCCGTGCACCGGGAGGAAAGTGAGTGCAAAAAAAATTGAACCGGGTTTCGATAGAATCCTGGACGTGGTCACTCGAAGATTTCATCATCAACAAGGCTTACACGAGAATTAAACGCTGATCTATGCTTAATATTGAATTATTTGTACATATATTTCATCAGAAACCTTATTCATGGAAACAACCAAAAATGTATAATATTTTATTTCTTTTTATCCTATCGTGATAGTTTCAATCAATTCAAAGTCATACACACAATTAAGCTGAGCTTCTAATAGACCAAATCGAATCGTAAAACTCGACGCTCGAGTCATCACTCATAGTTTCCACCTAATTAAGCTTGATTTCCCTCAGTGTAGCCAAGCGAAACCACACCGCAAATCGCGGTGCTTCAGATCCCGATATCAACCGATGGCTTTCAACTCGTCTCTTAACTGTGGGCTTCAACCGAACGGTAGCCAAATTGATGGGCTTTAGCGGCCACGATAATTGTTAATAATTTAGGCAAATTACGCGAGCGTGCGCAGGGACAGACGGACAGACAGACAGAGAGATAGAACGAAAAGAAAGAGGTGGAGAGAGAGGTGAGTGGAATAACTGGTCGTCCAGTTGTCAACTGTCACTCGTCTGTCAACCTGTTGCCCATGTCGAAAGCCACTCAAGCGCTCACTCAATCGTCATGTGATCGCGAGAGAGGCGCGAACTGATGATGAATGAAACAAGTGGAGGCAAATCGAAAACAAATGAAAACATATTTAATTTCTCGTCATTCCATCTGCTTTCATCTGCCTTTCCGTGTCCCACTCGACGGACGCCACTGAAACGCCGAACAATGTCAAGTTGTCCGTCGGCGGACAATATATTGATTCATTGCATAATTTTCAAAAATCGACAACATATGAATTTTTAAAACATAAATTTTGAAAAATAAATCTTGGTTTTGAATACTCTTCATCAATTCTACAATCAAAATTGAGATATTGATAGAAACATAAAATCATCATGAGACTTAAATAGAAATAAAATACGATTATTTAAATTGGCACAACAAGATAAAAGAAAGATATTATTAAAAAAAAACATGAATTTAAATTAATCACTAAATTTCAGAAAATATTACTCTTTTATAACAATTACGGAAAGTCAAAGCAGTCTTTAATAAAATGAAAATTAAGAATTTTTTCGTGAATTGATAGGTTTCAATGAAATCAATATCAATAGAATGTGTTATTTACAGAAAATACAATCGAAATTCAAGCCATGGCAACGAAATTTGGAATTTTCGATATTCAAATATAATATGAAATTTATTGGAAATGATTACTGGAGAAGCCTTGGACAGCAATGAAGATAAATCTTTATTTTCGAACAGCGAAGTCGATTCACGATCGAGTTCGAATTCCTCGAATAGTAAGAGTAGCCGGAACAAAAACAACAAGAAGAACCAATACAAAAGCAAAAACATAACAACAGCACAGCTAATTCAATAGCTACGACAAAACCGAATACGACAACTACATCAATAACAAGCAACTAAATTAGATTCTATCCATACACACATACGTTCGTCGATAGCTGTCTTTATAACAACAGCAACAGTAATAGAGTTTGCAATAAAAATTCAAATGACAAACATTTCAATTACGGGCTCTGTTTTAACAGCAGACAGAGAGAAAGAGACAGACGGGCGGAAGACAGACAGACAGATAGACAGTCAGTCAGTCACTCCGTTAGATGCGGCGCCCTCCCCCCATCCGCCCCCACCACGCTTTCGATGTCATTCGCCTACGCCGGCCGCGACCGAAATCCGCCACCACGGCTCCATTTTTATCCCATATTTGTTGTGGAGAGTTTTTCTCTCTTTCCATCACGTATCTCACGCCTCTCGCTCTTCGCCGGCTGGCGCTGGCCGAAGCTTCTAAATTCCATTAATTATTTGCTCTTATTTATTTCGTTTATCTCTTGCATTTTTGTTTCGTGGTCAACATTTTGTGAATATTTAAATAAACGTTGACACATTTCAGTGAAATATTCTCGTGGCCAGGAGGTTTCAATTATTTGTATTGTTTAAATTATCGTTGTTGTATTATCGTAGTTCATAAATTGAGGATCAAATGGATCTATATGTATCTCACTATCAAATTATTGGTCATAATTTCTTCAGCTAACTTTAACAATTATTTCAAACACATTTCTATTTCATTCAAGGCAATTCCGAAATTGTTTATATATGCAAATGATGTCGCTTCATATCTGTGCAAACATTTATTGGCAATGTTGATGTCAGATGACAAGGTACCGATCATCGCTAGCATGATATCAGCTTTTGCTCGTAGTGAAATCATCGGTTTCAGTGTTTTCACTCTCAGTATCGTGTCGATCGGTCATAATTTGTATCGAGGGAGTGGAATTTGTCATCGCGATTGAAGGGCATTCGTAATTGGGTTATCTCGATATACTCTCGGGTATACTCGATAATTTACATTTCTTCTCAATGTAACTTTCTTCTACAAATATTCGTATATCGATCGCTAGTGATCGCCGATTGAATGGTGGGCATTGATATCCGTATATCGTATGCTTTAAGCACGAAATCTTAAGCTCCATACCCTCCTCCATGTTGCGAGAGTTCGATCAATCGTTCCCTTTTCATCAGGTTCCCAAGATCGTATGAAGGAATCACAAATAAAATGTTTTTTTTTGTCATTCTACCCTGATTTACAAGATCAATAAAAATGGCTTCCACCTCCGTTCTTCTTTATTTTCACTTACATTTCCTTCCTCTTGCTCACATACCGCCATCTGCAACCGTCCACCGTCGATCAGTGATCGTTCGATCGAGGGAATGGTGTTTATTTGCTGGTTTATAGAACACCACAAGGGGAGAACTAACACTTAACAACAACAAGAACAACAACAACAATATCAATCGATGTCAACACAACAACAATAAGAGAGAATTACATAACCGACCTTTTCCTTCCTTAAACTTCGGGATTCCCTCCACCTCTCCACACGAACGCCCTCTGCGCCTGTCGACTGACGGCTGTTATCAGTGACGCATGCCACGCATGCCGGCGGACTTATCGGGAGCCAACGGTGAGGGTTCCTTAACCCCATGCTCCGAAGTGAGCGCGGAGTAACTGTAAATACGAGGCGATAAACCGACGACGGTCTGTGGGTCGGTTGCCGCCGTCTGTCCACATGGCTCATGGCACGGCGGCGACCGACGGCAAACAAACTTTCGAGGCTTCGTCGTGGGTGGCGTGATCGGGGGGCAGATGTCGAGGGGAAACTGGTGTTTGGTGCAAATATGGAAATTTGACGAAAGGACAGACAGACGGCGGAGAGTCAAAGGCAGAAGAGCGAGGAATGGTTGGGGCCAAGGATGAGGAGAGAACCATTGAGAGATGAATGGGTGAAGAAATTAATGTGAGGAGAAATGTATGCAAAATGTATGAAATGAATGCGAATCAAAAAGAATGTGAGGAGAAATGTATGTGAAAAGAAATGAATGTGAGGCGAAATGAATGTGAGGCGAAATGAATGTGAGGCGAAATAAATGTGAGGATAAATGAATGGCATGCAAGACGAATGGTAATTGTGAAGTATTGAAAAATAGAGACACAGAAAGCAGGGTGGGACAACGGCAAATAGCGGAAACTGACAATCGAGGTTAAGGTCAATTACACTGGTAGATGGGTTGAATGGGAAGCGGAGAAAGGAAGACCATTGCCATGAGATGGGCAGCTAAGAAAAGAGGAAGGAGGAAGAACCACCGGGTGAACGGACTGATGCAGCCCTGAGGAGATGATGCGGAGGACCCGAGGCAGCTAGTGATGAATCAACCAACAGGCAGAGCTGCGGGCTTAGGAACGACTAACTATCTCCGACACAAAGAGAATGAAGGGGATAGAAAGATCATCGACTGGGTCGATAGGAGGAAGGGTTTGCGGAGCCTCATCCCGCATTCGAGACCATCGATAGACGCAACGAAACCATAAATCAACGAATCGCGTGCTGACGTCCGATTCTTCGCTATCGCCCCGAAGACCCTTCCGGACCTTCGGCCTCGTTCCGCAGTCGTCGGTCGAGGTGCGGATCGCGAATGATTGGACTTTGGTAAAGCGATGTTTGCCACCAGTTGTTGTTGTACATGATTTGTACCGCATGAGCGGAGCGGGACGGACGCAGGCCGGGGAGCCATGCGCCGTTATGGTCAAATGGTCCGATCGATCGATCGCTCGATCAGTCGAGACGACTCCACTCGAAGCGACCACCTTCGGAAGCGTCTCGACTCGACTCCACAACGAGACGACTGGGACGCGTTTCTGCCTCCGATCGGTCTCTCGCCCATCGACCCATCTCTGAGTCTCGTGGTTCTCGTTGTCTCCGAAACGATTTCAATTTGTTTGAAAATTAATTACCGAGAAAATAACCTTCACTTGATTATTTATCGCTCGCGTTATCGTCGTTGTCTGGTCGACGCGAGTCGTAGAGAATCGGGTCGAGTTCGATCACACGTTCTCCACTGAATTTCATTCACTCACATTCCTTCCCCACCCTCACCCGTTGTCTTTATCAGTCGCTCTCGCTCTCCCTCTCGACATATGTGTGTCTCGTTCTCTTTCTTTATATCGTTTCACTCGCTCTGTCTCGATATCTGTCTCCCTCTCTCACTGGGTCCATCGGCAATTTCCATTTCAGCCGGCAATGGAGCGCGTGCCGACGTCTCCCCAAGCGTCCATTGACTCAATTCTACCTCTCTCTCTCTCTTATCTGGGGTATTCGTTGCCGTCTCCCTCTCTTTCTCTGGATATGCGATCATTTTTGCGCATTTTCTCCGGATTCTCGCCACATGTCGAGTCGGTCTCTGATCTTTTATCGCATTGACAGCTATTGCCTGTTGTTGTTTTTGTTTTTGTTGTTTCTGTTGGTGCTCTTCTTATTAGTTTCAATCCTACCGGTGTTCGTGGTACGTGCCATGACTCACAATACCTTCTTCTCCATTAGTTTCCGATACTCTGGAAATTCCTAAGGTGTTCTCTTCCTTCCTCTCCTCCTCCTCCTCCTCCCACAACCCCGAAGACGAAGGTGCTTCTGGCCAAAGAGCTGGCTTCCTTATCGGGCGGTATTTTCGCTCGCCGGGGATCAAATTGTCAGGTGGCTTCTCCTCGCTGATCCCCCATCCTCATGCCGTGGCCTCGGATCGTATCGGATATTTCCGAACTCAATTACTATAGATACTAATTTTTCAATTCGGGGGTTTTGTTTTTCAACGCTTCCTTCCGTTTGAAATTCCAGTGGATCTCTTCTTATCCTTCGTAGATTCCTGAGTTTCCTTTCGATGTCTTGATATTTTTGCTAAAGACATCCACATCCAAATCTCTCTGAAAGTTGAGATAATACTACATTTGGCTCCATCCTTTTAATTTCAAGTGAAGTGTAGGATGCTGAGAATATATTGGCATTCTATTTCTCTTGAGGATTACCTTTAAACAATCATTTGTCTATGGCTCCAGTTGACATCTCACTTCATCTCTTCCCTGCATTTCCATTGCCGATGTGATTGTCAGGAGAATACTCGGTGGTGTCGTTGTTCACCCCTTGACTTCGGTGTCCGATTGAGAAGCACTCGTTTGGTCATTTGGCAGTCATCACGAGATGGGCGAAGGAAGGGATCGGAGAGACTTGACAGCAGCATTTCTCCATCGACAATTTCAAAAGCATAGTTGCCATCGAACATGACGCCATCCTTCCATTCCACTTTCTTCCCGCCTCTCATTCTCTCTCTCCCCTCTCTTCTCTGGATATCTAGAGTGGTCTGTGGGGGAAGAGCCAAAAAGAGTAGGATGCAGGATGAAGAGAGAACTCAGAGAGAGAGCAGCATCAAATTCCACTTCAATAACAATTTTGATAATTAGTAAGAAATGCGGGGTGCATGCGAATGTATATCAGCAGCAGCAGCAGCAAGAACAACGAGTACAATAACAATCATAAGAATATCATCATCAACATGAACAACAAAAACAACAATACTGTACATTCACAACCATGGCAAGAACTCCAACCATACCAATACAAACAACAGCAATAATTGCAATTGAAACTGCTTCATGAATTCTTGCTACTGTTTGCTGTTGTTGTTGTGGATGTTATTGTTGTTGCTGTTGTTGTCATTGTAGATGTTGCTGTTGCTATTGCTGCAATTGCTGTTGTCGATGTTGAATAAACAAACCTCGTCCATTTCTACCACCAACGATGTCCGAGAATTCCCCGACGTCAGCATCAGAATTTCACTAAGGGAATAAAAGCAAAAATAAACTCGTTAATAAAATGAAATTAAAATGAATTTAATTAAATGCTAAAATATATTTCAAAAAGCTAAAAACTATTTGAGGGGAAAACAACTATTATTAAATTTTTTCGAGCATGGTTTCTCTCTCTGTTTTTTTTCTCTAATGCCTTCTCTTTCTCGCTTTTTCCATTGCCTTTCTCTGTCTATCGCCTTCCTTCTCTCTCTATTTCTCTGTGCCTCGCGCAAGTCTGAGCGAAGCCCAAAAGTATGCAACGTTAACGTGGCTTTTGAGTCGGATGAGCTTGGGTGGCTGAGCGGGAGAATCCAGTGCAGCCGGAAGTTATTCTAATGAGCAATTAGAGTCCTTCGTCTAGAGAGGTGGAGGAGAAACACGAAGGCCGCACAAGAGGAGGAAGACGAAGCTGAAGGCCGCACGAAGCCGTTGCGAAGCATCGGCGTAGTCAAAGGCCAAAGTTAGGTTTCGTATCCATAACCTAATTCCGGCAAACTATCCAACGATGCAAATAAATCACATGAAGTGCAATATCTCAACTACTTCTTCTCTCCCTCTCTCACCACAGCCCGTCATCTCGAAATCAATTTGTAGTGAACTGCAATAAATCTGCAATATTCTCGCGGTTCGGAAACTATATATATTAATTTCGTCATTAATTAATTCCCTAATTATTATTCGTTCTGCGTTCACGCAACCGTGTCGCAATTGATTTTCAATGACATTTCCAAAGCTTCGCCTCTGAACCTCGCCACAGAACATTATTTCCTCACTCACTCCTCGGCCTCCCCGCTTCTTTCTGACGCCAGAACTCTTCAGGGACGTAATGAGGAAATGACATCAAAGGCCGACCGGGGCTGCCACAGACTTCATCACGGGGTAGACCAGGGTGTCCGCACGGCAGACGACGTGCCCGAGTCCTCGGCGCCTGTACGAGTGACTGGCCACCAAGTGTTGGAGATGGGGAAAGGTCGGGTCAGACGGAGGGACAGACGAATAGTTAGAGGTACAGGCAGATGGATGGTAAGAGGGACAGACGAACGAATGGATGGTAAGATGGACAGACGGATGGATGGTAAGAGGGACAGACGAACGGATGGATTGTATGAGAGACAGACGAATGAATGTTTGAAGGGACAGACGGATGAAGGTTGTCGGGTCCTCAGAAGGCAGCCAGCCTTCGTACATCTAGGTGAGTGTCACGTACTGAGTGCGGGCGCCTGTGAGTGGTTGTGTGTGACACCTCGACTCACTCACTTACTGTCTCTCTCTCTTACTCTCTCTCTCTCTTACACTCTGTTTCTCCCACTCTCTGTCCGTCGACACACATTTTGAGTCGGACTCACATTAGCATATTTTGCATGCCTCGCAAGGAAGT
This sequence comes from Coelopa frigida, assembly GCA_017309665.1. Taxonomy (NCBI): domain Eukaryota; kingdom Metazoa; phylum Arthropoda; class Insecta; order Diptera; family Coelopidae; genus Coelopa; species Coelopa frigida. The sequence continues at coordinate 34,302,179 of CM029561.1, read as the reverse complement.
CGCCAGGAAGGATGGAAGGAAGCAACCTGGTCTCGCATGAGAGCAAAAGGAAACGTTGCCATGTTGAGAAACTTAGCGACATGCTTCGCATATCTATCTTTGTACAGTGATGGAAATGATTTTTTTTTGCTTTTCATTCGATTGTCAGCTGTGAACCTTTTTCCCGTCAATTTGGTTAACTTCCATTACCCATCCTCACACTAGGGACAGGTGAAGAATTGCTTCATTCATTTGTTTCGATCTGGTCTCGAGGGACCATACCTCGTAGAGATTGAAGGATCACTTTGACCTTTTCAACTCAAATACTGTGGAGCTTTCGTCGAGAAGAAAAGTCACCAATTATTTCAGAACTCATGCCCAATTCGCTCCATGCCCTTTATAGCAACTATAGTCAGTGGATAAAATAAACAATTTCCATGTACTGTTGTCTTTTCGAAATGCGGGCGTTGCCATCCATTTGCATAGTTGCATTCGAAACTACGAACTGAACCAACTGAAATGGAATGGAATGAAATGCGTTCTTTTTTCAGTTGTCGCTTTGCAGTTGCTAATTGATTTTGAGCACTTTGCACTTCGGCAAAAATTCTCAAAAGTTCTCATTAGCATATGTCGCCGTGGCACCCACTGTCCACCATCGTCCGATGGGACCGTGGGCACCTCGAGACTCTCAGCTCCCACAGTTTCCCACACTCGAACACATGCTGGACGAGTACTTTCATCACGATTTTTATTTCTCCTTTGTTGTTTTCGGGTCGCTTCGAGTTGTTTTCGAATCCCTTCGTGTTGTTTTTGTCCGTCGGCCTCCGTCGAGAATGGAGTTCGTCCGTTTGAAGCCCATCAACCTGGACCGAGGTGTCCTCTCTGAACCTCCTCGCACCGGATGAGATGTTAATTTTGTTCGTATTTTTCTATTCCAGACGAACGACAGGACATCCAGAAGAAGACCTTCACCAAGTGGATCAACTCGCATCTAAACGAAACCCAGTGCAGTCCAGTGAACGACCTGTTTCTCGACCTCAGAGATGGTCATCGACTGTTGGCCTTGCTCAGTGTGCTCACCAATTCCCAGCTGGTAAGTGATAGATGAATTCATCAATGATCCTTGGCATTTAGTTTTTCCTTCACTTCCGAAATAATCCTGGAACTCTAATCATAAATCAAACTGAAAACACATTTCATAATTTGACCTCATGATATTTATATTATGCTATGATCATTAACAGAAACCGGAGAAGGGCCGGATGCGCGTCCACCACATCAACAATCTGAACAAGGTGATCCACGTGATCCAGGAGCATGGCGTGCGTCTGGTGAACATCTCCAGCGACGACATCGTCGGCGGCAACCCGAAGCTCACGCTGGGCCTGATCTGGCTGATCGCGCTCGAGTTCAACGGGCAGAACCTGGTCAAGAGCCACTCGAGCAACGGCGTCGAGAAGTCGCTGCTAGCGTGGGCTGCGCAGTTCACGGAGCCGCGTGGTCTGGCTCTGCGCGACTTTTCCTCCAGCTGGTCCGATGGACGCGCCTTCCTCATGATCCTCGACGCCCACCTGGACGACATCGACCTGAGTGCGGCGCTGACGAAGCATCCGCTGGCTCGTCTGCGCACCGCCTTCGACCTCGCCCACAAGTACTTCCGCATCGAGCAGCTGCTCGATCCCGAGGACGTGCACACGGCGAAGCCGGACAACAAGTCCATCCAGATGTACGTGATGTGCCTCTATCACGCCGTCGAGTCACGACGAGCGGACGCCGCCGAAGCCCAGCGACGCGACAGCTCGGGCGAGGCCGTCGTCTTCGACGAGCGCGCCCAGGAGCCGGCGAGGCGGAACGTGACCGACCTGGACGAGGTGCCGCTGGACAGCGCCGAGGAAGCGCTCTCCGACGTCTGCAGCACCCCCGTGAGCGCGACGAGCGTGAGACGGGACCCGATGCGCTCCATCATGGACTTTGAGTTGGGCGCCCGCGACGAGGCGACGAAGGCGATGACATCGATGTCGACGACGCGACCTCTGTCGACGGCGACGAACGCCTCGGTGGAGATCAGCACGTACCAGGCGGCCCTGGAGGCGGTGCTGACGCTGCTGCTCGAGGACGAGCAGAGCTTGTCGCGTGACCTGCCCGAGCCGGAGGACTTCCTCGGGGCGAAGGCGCAGTTCCACGAGAACGAACACTTCATGCTGAAGCTGACCGAGCACCAGCAGTACGTGGGCGAGGCCCTGGAGGAGGGCTCGAACCTGATCAACGAATCTCAGGCCCAGAAGTCGGCGACGGGTCTCTCGCCCGACGACCAGAACGAGATCCGCCAGCAGATGGTGCTGCTGAACGAGCGCTGGGAGACGCTGCGGCTGCGCGCCCTCGACGTCCAGTCACGCATCCTGACGCGCCTCGCCACGTTCCAGACGCAGCAGCTGGAGCGACTGCGACTCTTCCTGACCAGTGTCGAGGATCGCATCTCGCACATGGTGGCCCTGGGTCCGGGCCTCGAAGGACGTGCGCCGCCAGCTGGAGGAGGCGCGCCGCCTGCAGCAGGACCTGCGCGATCAGCAGCCGCTGGTGGACAGCCTCAGCAACATGGTGGTGATCGTGAACGACGAGTCGGGCCACTTCAACGACCTCGAGGACAAGCTCTCCGCCCTGGGCGAGCGCTGGTCGCACGTGGTCAAGTGGAGCGAGCTGCGCGGCGAGAAGCTGCAGCAGTACCGCTGCATCCTGCGGTGGCTGGACACGCGCGAGCAGGACCTGAAGGCGATGGAGAGCCGCGACGTGACCGACCTGGGCGGCATCACGCGCCGCATCAACGACCTCAACTACTGCGCCAAGGACCTGCTCGAGCTGGAGCGCTATCTGGTGGATCTGCGTCAGATGGTCGCCTCCTCGATGCAGGCGGGCGACGGGCGCGCCGACCGCGTCCTCGCCCAGCTGGAGGGCTTCGAGGATCGACTCGAGGCGCTCAAGCAGATCGTCGAGGTGCAGACGCTGCGCATCGAGGACAAGGGCTTCAAGTTCGGACGCGATCGCGCCTCCTACGACGACAGCCGCTTGGTGCGTCCCGACGGCTGGACCGACTTCCAGATGATCATCCGCTTCGGCGAGGAGGGCGAGGAGCATGTCGACGAGGGCGAGGACGAGGCCGCCGACCCGGACTCGCCGCTGGCCAGCAAGAAGCGGCGGCTGCGCAGCAGCGACAACTTCTACCTGCTGGAGGGGCGGCTGCTGGACGCCTTCCACTTCCTGGACGAGTGCGAGGAGCGGCTGCACGCGACGCAGCGCCAGAGCTTGCGCACGCAGACCGAGCTGCTGCAGACGCTGGAGCGAGAGCTGCGCGGCCCGCGGACCCAGGCGCTGACGGAGCTGCGCGAGTTGTTGGCCCTTTGTGGCCGGGAGGCGCCCGCACGAAACCTCTCTCTGGAAACGCAGCACCTGCGACAGCTGGAGGAGCGCCAGGAGCAGCTGCGACAGCGCCTCGAGCGCCAGCTGCAGGACACGCAGCGCGCGTTGGAGCGCGAGCGATTCTACAACAGCCTGACCGGGTTCAAACTCGTGTTGGCCGATTCGCGCGATTGGTACCAGCAGCACGCAGGCAGCGCCGCACGCGCCGACCTCGAGCAGCGCCTCAGCGACATGGAGTCGCTGTCGACGGAGATTGCGGCGGCGCGACAGGCGACGACGACACTGGGCGAGGAGCTGCACGAGTGGCGCGAGGACTTCGGCGTCTTCTACGAGAGCTGGAGCGACATGAAGCGAGCCATCGCCGCCCTGATCAGGGAGCGAGGCGGCCACGCCCCCCAGGAGGAGGACGATGACGATAACGACAACGACATCGACCACAACGACGACGACGAGGTTGAGCGACGCCTGCAGCGGTTGCAGGACTTCGTGGAGCGCGTCGACGGTGACGGCGAGGGCCGCGTGGTCGTCGCCGACCTGGAGGCGATGCAGCGGCAGCAACGCCGCCTCAGCGAGCTGCTCGAGGAGCTGGATACTCTGCGTGCCGACTACGAGTTCGTGGTCCAACGACGTCCCGACACCGTGGGCCCCGAGTTCGCCGAACAGTGGGCCAAGATGCCTGAGCAGTTGGGCGAGCGCGTGCTCAAGCAGACGACGGCCATCGAGAATCTGAATCACTTCGCTGCCGAGTACGAGGCCATCGTGGCCGTGCTGCGCCAGCTGGAGACGACGATGCGCGAGCCGCCCGACGAGCCCAACGGGGGCGTGGCCACGGGAGGCGGCAGCCGCCTCAGCATGGAGCTGCGCAAGGTCGAGATCGACGTGATCAGCGCACGGAACTTCAGCGAGATCATCGCGAAGGACGCCGAGCGCGGTCATCGCGACCACCTGCTGGCCCAGATCCGCGAGCTCAACGAGTTCTTCGCGCGCGTCCAGGAGCTGCATCGACAGCGACGCGAGCGGCGCGCCCAGCTGCAGGCCAAGGCGGAGGAGGTGTGCGAGCGCGTGCGCCAAACCGAGACGTGGCTGGCCGAGCTGGAGGCGGGCACGCCGCGCACCCCGATCGCCGAGATCCGCAACTCGAACGAGCTCTTCCAGATCAAGTCGCGCTTCCAGACGCTCAAGGAGACCTGCGAGCGCGAGACGGTCGCCTTCCGCGAGCTGAACGAGCTCGGCGGCGAGATCATTCTGCAGCTGGACGAGGAGGCCGCCGAGCCGACCGACTCCGACTCGAAGCTGGCGAAGAAGTTCACGCGGCTGAACGCCCGCTGGACGGAGGTGACGGCCTCGGTCTACTCGAGCACCGCCCTCCTCGAGCACATCTCGACCCAGCTGGGCGAGTTCAAGAAGTTCATCGTGTCCGAGTCCGGCTACCTCGATCGGCTGGAGAAGAAGATTCGCAGCACGCCCGAGAACGCCGACGCCGAGGAGATCATCGAGGAGTTGGATGTGAGTCAATCTTTCTTTCTCTCGTTTTGATTCTCTACTACTTCCCATCTCTCTCTTGCAGGACCTTGAGAACGTGCTGCGCGGCCACTCGGACGAATGGCTGGAGAAGATTCAGGAGATTGGCCAGGAGCTAATCGAGCATGAGTTCATGGCCACGTCCATTCGACAGGAGGTCGACGCGATCGTCGAGCGGTGGACGCAGCTGCAGCAGAACGCGAAACAGCGCACCGAGATCCTCGAGAAGGAGGTCAGCGAGGCCGAGCAATCGGAGAAGGGCATCGTCCAGTTCGAGGCGTGGCTGACACGTGTCGACGAGACCCTCAGTGATCATCTGGACAACGATGTCACGATCGAGGATCTGCCAGAGGAGTTCCAGGTGGTTTGGTCACATTCTCTCTTTGATTCTCTAACTTATTTCTTTCTTTCTGGACAGCGCCTGGTGAAGGAGTTCGAGGAGAACGAGAGCTGTTTCCAGGAGATCGAGGAGCTGATCGCTGAGCACTCGCGCAACGGCAAGACGGAGGCCTCCAACCGGCTGCAGGAGCAGTTGAACTTGCTCAAGAACCGTTTCCGGTCGTGCCAGCTGAAGCTGAACAAGTGCACGGCGCCGCAGCCGGCGTACGAGTCGCGCCTGAATCGGGCCGTCGCCGAGCTGCGCAACGTCGAGCGCTCGACCCTGGTGCTGGACGTGGCCTCGGCGGGTCCCACCACAGTGCAGACCCAATACCAGAACTGTTTGGTTCGTATCTCTCACAACTGCTCTTCTTAGAAGACCCCTAATCCTCTCTCTCTCTCTTTTAGAAAATCTACCGCACTCTGTCGGAGATCAAGGCCGAGATCGAGACCACGATCAAGACGGGTCGCAAGGTGTGCGAGGACAAGTTCACGCGCTCGCCGAAGCAGCTCAGCCAGCGCATCGATGCCCTGAAGCATCTGTACAACGCTCTCGGCGAGAACGTGACCCAGTCGAAACTCTTCCTGGAGGGCCTCCTGAAGCTCGCCCATCAGCTGGACGAGTGCTTCGAGGCAGCCGACGTCCTGATGCGTAGGTTTGAGTCCCCGCCCGAGATGAGCGACCGCAATGGGGAGTTCCTCGAGTTCGAGGAGCTTCTGCAGCGATGCGAGGACATCTACGAGGAGTACAGCAAGTCCTGTGACCAGATCTACATGGAGGAGACGCGTCAGCGCATCGACGAGCTGAAGGCCACCTACCTGAAGCACACGAGCGCCGATGTCATCAAGCGGTTGAGCGAGATGAAGACCACGCTGCAGAACCTCGACAACATCTCCCTGGAGACCCTGAGGTTAGTGGACTAAACTCTTCACTATCTTTCTTTATAACACTCTCTCTTTCTCTCTCGTTAGGGCCATGGAGAATGATCTGAAGCAGATCAATGTGCCCTCGAACCCGGAGATCGAGAAGCTGCAGCAGCAAGTAATCGCCATCGTGGTGGTGAGTGGAGACTTTCGCCTTCCTCCCCGTACATTGCATTTCATTTTATCTCTATCTCACTCTCTACGTGCCTTTGTCTTTGTCTATCTATCGATGTATTTGTTTGGTTTTATTCTGGCTTTTATTCACTTCATTTCATTTGAAAACATTGTCCTCTGATACATTTCACATTTGGATGTAAATAATTGAGTTTCCTATCGCTTTCCTACTGCCCACTCATCCTCTATCGTTTCACTCTCACTCTATCGTCTCCCTCTCACTCCAACGTATTTTCCTCACTCCCCATTCGTTGTAGTTGCTGCTTCCTCCTGGTTCATGGCGCTCACCTTTAAACGTGCCACGAAGTCCTCGGTTGTGTTTAGCTTTAATTTGTCGGATTTCTACGAATTCGATTATTTCATTGGCTGTAGTTTGGGGCCGATTGGGTAGAGTTGAGGCTGATTTCGGTAGAGTTTAGGCCGATTGGATGGGGCTGGGTCGATTTGGTCAGGTTTTAGAGCCGAGAGAATTTGCATATTTTATGACATTAGATTATTCGAAATTTACTGCATCGAGATAGTGGCGCATGTCCTGAGCACAAAGTCCCAAGTCCTGTGATAAACTGGACTCTCGACTTTGAATCGATAAGCGGCTTCGGAGTCGATACAAATATGGTAATATGTTACTTCGTGGTAATGATCAAAATTATGGTTAAAGGTTGGTTTTGGGTGACTTGAGTGAAGGCTGAATAGAAAGTGACCATATTAAGTTTCTTTTATGACTACGATTATGTGGGAGCTGTGAGAATAAAACAAGTTTATGATGCAAAGATGTAGCAAATTTAACATAATATTACCATGCTGCATACGATGATTTATGTGATAATAGGACAACTGACATCATGGATAATAATTCAATAGATAATCTATATAATAATCTATTCTATGGTAAATTAGTAAAACATAATTTAATAATAATTGATTGTAATTTTGTGAAAGAATCGGACAGAATTTGGTTTGGAAGATTATGACACGAAGAACATTAATTAAAGGGATAGAACAAATTATTTGCAATAACATAAAAATTATCCTGCTTTTGTAGAATCCATTAAAAACAAATCCTTTTTTAATGCTATAAGTTATTCATACTAAACCCTGCCATAGAACCTCATCTCCATCCGGTAAATTTAACTAAGGTATTGTTGAACCCATGCAAACATCTACATAACTCATCCTCATCCTCCACAGCATTAACCACATCCACCAAGCACCTGCCAATCACCCGTCCATCATCCATCTCACTCTCACAAAATCGGTGTCGAGGCGCTGTCATTGGTGAACGTAAGGAAACGTCTTTGTAGTGTTTTGTACAACGTATTCGTGGACAAATCTTGGTATTTCTCCAACACGTGTGTGCGTACGCATTTGTGATTGTCCAAAAAAAAAAAAAAGTATACAAGTAAAAACCTCGCTAACATCACCCAGTATTTTTATGGTTGTGGATCGAATGGGGAAAATCGCCTGTAATATTGCTTTGGAGATCTTTGTGGGGCTTTTCGACACCTAACACCGCATCTGGCTGGAGAACTGCACCTAATACCATTTTCAAACCGACTGCAACAACAGCAACAACATCCTCCCACCTCGAAACCTTCGTTGTGGAGAGTTTGTTGGCCCCAGACCTAAAGAGAACCTAAAACACAAACCTCTGTCCTCTCTAGGATGCTCTAAAGACGCGCTTCCAGGAAGTCTCCACCCTGGAGCAATCTCCACAGGGAAGCACGGACTCCGACACGGAGATCGTCGTGGTCAGCGACACCGTGCGTCAACGACGCGCCCGAACGCCCTCGGCCAACGACTCGAACGCCTCGCAGACGGCCGTCGACCCACCACATACCCCGAAGGCGGCGCCCCGCAACCACGAGGCGAAGGAGGGCGGGGAGCAACAGGTGCTGCCAGACCTGTTGCCGCCGCAGACATTCCGGCTGGCCGAGTCCAGTGCGCTATTCTCCCAGATCTCGAAGAATCCCGGGGAGGCGGCGCCCACCAACAAATCAGAGTCTACAAAAACTTCCCCCGCCCCCTCGCCGGATAATTCAGGCGCCCAGGTGGTCGAGGTCGTCGAGCGCAACATCAGCAACGACAAGATGTCCGTCCAGAGCATCGAGCTGGAGCCGCTCCAGGGCGAGATCGTGCACACGGTCAACATCTTGGAGAGCGTGGAGCCCTTCGTGCCCGAATATGTGGAAACCGTGCAGATCGTGGATCTCTCCGAGGACTCGGACTCCTCGGTCCGAATCGAGGAGCCGACGACGCCGACTACGGCCAACGGCGAGGTGAAGCGCAGCCGCAGCAAACGCTCCCTCTGCGATTCGCCCCCGACCAAGGGCGGCGCCGATGAGGACGCCGATGACGTCGAACTTCGCACTGGCTCCGGACCCGGCCCGATGCACACGAGCACGCCGCTTCTGCGGGTGGAGAAGCAGCGCATCTCGTTCGAGGAGAAACGAAAGCGCATAGAGAATGAGCGCGACATCCTGCGCGATTCCGAGGAGGACGAGGGCCCGGCACCGCCGAAGCCAGCGAAGGCCAAGCGTTGGCGCCACCTCCAGCTGAGTGTGGACGGCGGGCGGGGGGCGACACCGGAACGCGACAGCTTCTACAATGCGGACAAGGAGCCGAACTTCGACGTGGAGCCGTTGGTCTTCTCCGACGACGAGGAAATACCAAGATTCTCCCTGGAAATGACACCGACCCTCGACTCCGATAGTGAGACGGTAATGCATGGTGGTTCTTGACCCAGAGATCGAATTCATTCTCTTTGGTTGATCGATGGACTGGGTTTATTGCCTTCACTCTGACTTCGTATCCGTTTCCTCACGCCGACCTCCCTTTTCGTTCTCTTTACTCATTTTGTTTCTCTCTCTAACTTTTCACCCTCTCTCAGAGCCGCATCGAGACGCCGTCGGCCAAGAACGCCAACAACAAGATGATCCCCACGTCCCCGTCGCTGGACGACTCGAACATCACGCTGAAGTCTCCACACTCGGAGACGCTGCCGAGCTTCCGCAACTCGACCTCGTTGGAGCAGCGCGTCCAGGAGTTCGACAAGACGGCCAAGTACATGATCCGCAAGCTGGAGGCCACCAAGGAGAAGATCGAGAAGTGCACCGAGGGCGAAGGGTAAGTGAAGAGAGATTGCTATAGATTCTGATGATCACATAAAAATCAACCCTCAGAGTTGTGGAAGATCTTCGGATGATGATCGCCCCCGATGCGGCCACGCTGATCTCTCAGGGAGACTCTTTGGTGCTGGAGACACATGGGAAGCAGGGCAGCATCTCGCGTCTGGTGATGCGGACGCAGATCATCCTGCGCGAGAAGTTCCGCGAGGTCCAGCAGGCCAAGTGAGTGTCACGATGATCATTTCTATACTGAGCTTTAATCGTCCCTCTCGCAGATCGAAAGTTCCTGAGTCGAAACACCTGCGCGATAGCAGCAACAGCACGCCAAGTCCTCGCTCCACGCTGGAGAAGATGAGCATCAAGGGTCTGGACGTGGAGGAGCTCGTCAGCAAGGGGTTGAAACGCATCAACGACCTGATCGACAAGCCGATCAATCGCAAGTCGCTGGAGGAGCTGGAGCGACGGCTTTCGGAGATCAATGTAAGGCTTTAGCTGAATTTAAATTATCTGAGCTGAATAGGAAATATTGCAGCTGAATGTGAATTGTTTAAACCAAATTTAAATATTTGACGAGAAATCTTTATTCTGAATAAGAGAGTTCTTTGCTGAATATGTTAGAAAAGCTTGATTTAATGAAGATAATTCTAATTCAGCAGGTTGCTGAATGTGATAGATAGTAAATTTAAAGTTTTCCATTTTTTCTATAGCAATTCCCTGTTTTAACTATTTTTCTCCATTTTCCGAATTCACAAGAAACCACTCCAATATTTCAATTTTCCATTTCGAACAGATAATTTGTGCCCTGCTGTTTCATTTCTTGCTTCCATGAATCGATTAGAAGAAAATTCTCCATACAAGAAAAAATGCCTTCAAGAGGAAGCATGTGCGTCCAGACGATATTTTCTCTGTGTCTATCTGTCTGTCTGTCTGTCTGACCACCAATTGGTCCATATAGTCATCTTGTCTCCGTCTTTCTCTCTCTCGTTCTCTCTTTCTTTACGTCTGTCAAGATGTTTGGCAAATAAATTAAAATTCTATTATTTTGATTCGAAGTGAACATCAAAGCAGACGAAAACAAAGAGAGAAAAACAAACAATACGAGAACTCATAAATATCCATCGGACCCATCGATGTATGGATGGACAAACGACCGCTCGACCGACCGACGTGCTCTTTCTCTTTCTCCCTGTCTCTCCCTTTCTCACTCGAAGTTATCACAGCTGTGAGAGAGCCGAGTGGAGACCGTGTAGAGATTGATGTGCTGTTCAAGAAGTTAATTGGCTGCCGTCTTCTTTTGGCCCCAATAGACGTCGATCTTCCCTCGCACTTCCCTCCACTTCTCACCCCTCTGGACCTCCACCTGTTGAATGTCGTCGCACGTTGTCTGCGGAGAGTCTGCGGGTCTCCGATGCAGTCGTCTTAGTCCTCAAAAAATTCTTGGGGATTCTTCAGATTGAATGATCGATGATGGTGAGGTGAATTGCGATATTGCGTAGAAAACCTATAGAAATGTGTAGTAGAAATGTGTGAGGAAAAAGTTAAAAAATTCAAAATTTGAGATTTTATTAAGATTTTAATAAGATTAAGATTAACACCAATTAAATACCATAGTTTTAGGTTTTATCCTGAAGGTGTAGAGTTTTGAATTCTTAAAAAATGTAAAATACAGACTTGAATTTCCACCAATTTCGAAAAATTCTCAATACCAATAATTCCGAAATCTTCTCAAATCCTCAATCCTACTCATCGATTTGCTCCACTGTGCGTGTCGCGCCGCCTGCATTGTCCGGCGATCGCCTCAATTATTCATCTCCACGCGAGGGGGAACGACTTCTCAAGCACACATTATCTAAAAATACTCAAAAACACCTAAAACGCCGCATTTCGAAAACTAAATTTAACCCTCGCCGAAAGAGAGAGAGAGAATGAAATCGAGGGAGAACATTAGCCTCCTCCTCTCGCAAGGTGTCTCGAGAGTTCTCTCGCCGCGGCCAGCCTCCCACTGGGTCGGACGACGTGATCCCTCCTCAGTACGATTTTCCTCCAACGCTCCGACGGTCGCCGCCGCGTGCGTTTGGCGACTTTTCTCCGATCGAAACGTGAACATTTTCCGAACTTTTCTTTCGTCGTCATCGTCGTAGTTTTCATCGTCGTCGTAGTCTTGATCATTGTTTTTGTTTCTTTCGCCGACGTCGTCTTCATAATCGTCGTTGTTTCCTTAGACGTCGTCTTAATCATAACCGTCGTCATCAGCGCTGTCGTCTTCATCATCATCAGCATCAATATCGTCAGCATCGTTGTCGCCGAGATCGTCTCCAGCGACGTCGCCGTCGTTCCCAATTGTTTGTTGTCATTGCTTTCGATTATGTGTTGTTGTTATTACTGTGCTTAGTGCAAAGGACAGCCCGAGGAGTCGTTCTCGCTCCCTCGTTGAAGGACTCCGAGCAGCTTCCGAGTGACAACTGTCCGAATGCAGTTCTGTTGGCTGTCGTCGGGCGCCCAGGAGCAGGGTGCGAGCGAGAGGGCGGATGCCGGAGCGACGGGCAGAGGGCGCCGACAGAGGACGCCGGGAGGCAGCGGCGTCGACGACGGCGGCGAGAGGGCGTCGGCCGCGGACACGGTGTCGCGGGAGTTGGACGTGTTGCACAGTGTTGGTGACGAACAATCAAACAACCAAATCAGACACACAAACAGTCGAGCGCAAAACAAAACAAAAATCAAGAGCAACCGCCATCGAGAAGTCTCCACCACCCCCCTTCGCCGTCATTTGTCAGCATTGGTCCCGCGTGCATTTCATTTCCCCGCCGCTCGCTCATTTCTCTCAGTGCATTCATAATTCTCTGCATCACATGGCTGTCGTTGTTTATGTTTGCAAATTTCGACCTTCTCTCGAGCCCCATCGACCTCTCCTCTCTCACCCTCACCTCCCCTGAAATCTGCATTCACACAGCGAGAACATTGAAAATTTGGGACATTTTTTTTGCATATTGTTATTGTTGGTCTTTCGCGAGTCTGATTTTTGCCACATCGTTGACGGTATTTTTTTTTTTTGTCGTTATTGCAGGACCGCCGCGACGACCTGAAGCTGATTGTGAACGCCATCGGGAAGAGCAAGCAAATGCCGAAGGTCACCCCGCGCATGATGGACGAAATCGAAAAGGTTAGTCAAACATTCTACTCCTCCCTCGTCATCCACACCCTCCCCCCCTCGATGTGACACGTAATCAAAATCCTTTCCTCACCCTCTGCTCTGCCTTTCAGACCAAAAACAATTTGCTCGCTCACGCCGATTCGGTCGAGCTGTCGCTGGGCGAGCTGCGCAGAGATGTCCGGGCGAGGATAGATGCCAACGGCGATGGCAAAGGTAAGTGGAGAGCTGTCGATTCGATTCGATTGAGGTGTCGTCTTCGTCTTCAATGGTCGGGTGGGGATTCCAGAGTTGTGCTGAAACCGCAGAGTCCTCATCAACCGGATGGCATGGAATTAGGTTCTATAAATGTCAGCTGGAATGATGGAGAGAGTTGTCCTTGCGGTTTCCGTGGTTTCTTGGGTTCATTCTGGCCTCAATTCAGATTTCCTTCCACTCTCCGTGTGATCTCAAAGTTCAAATTCAAATCAATTTTAAGCTATATGTTGAAACTAAATTGCGATACACGTATCCTACAATAATATTTAACTTGTCTTTAACTTGTCCTTTATCTTGTTCTACTAATCTCTCCACGAATCCGGACTCAACTTAAAATCCGTTTCCACTTTGTATGTAGAAATGTAGGCATTTCTTTTGGAGAAATATTATATCCAGAATATTTATGCAAATCTCTCCAAAACGAGCGCGGATGCACGAATTATTTGTTCTACAAATATTTCCGCCGCCGCATTTGTTTACTTTCCGCTCGAAAGCCATAAAAATGCATTTCCTCAAAAACGCAAAAAACCAACAACAACTACAACAGCAATAACAACACGAAAAACTCGAAAGTGGGGGCGCAGAGAAAAATGAAAATCATAAATCCGATGGCTGCATTTTCGTTGGAGGGGAGAGCGGAAAGTGGGCGCTCAACATTTCGGAAACAAAACCATTTGGTGTCGGCGTAAATTCAAACCAAATGTTTCGTTTCGCCGCTCTCGGCTGTCGTTGTCGATGGAGATTTTTCGATCGAGTTGCGTGCACGATTTCCCCCTCGAATATTTGCTGCCCCCAGCACCCGCTCCTCCCTCTCTCTCTCTCACGAACTTTCGAGTGCACGTCGAGGGCGGACGAGGTTTTTTCGCCGAGTATTTTGTAGGAAAACTTTAAACTTTCACTCTTGGAACACGCTTCCTAATGGACTTTGTACACAAAGTTAAAATACTAGTTTTTAATGGCTTCACGAACAGGTGTCTGAGGTGTTCGTTTTTAGTCTAAAATATATTTCCAATTTCCAACAATTTCCTTCCTTGTGTGAATAGTTGAAATTTTGAAATAAATTGGTTTTCCGAGAATTGAAGATTATTTCGTATATTCCCACATTCCTTTGAGGCAAGTAACAGGTGGCACAGGACTTTTTGAACCACTTAGAATTCCTCTATAAGGTATCAATCAAGCACATGATCCGTAGTGTACTTCAACAGAAAGCCCTTTAGTTGAAAAAATGTTCTTCACAGTTCTCTGTTAATAATCTGTAATAATTCTGTTAGCTAGCTTGTAGCTTTTGACGCTCCTTTAAAAGCTCTTTGGCAAAGTTTGGCCAAAGTTTCTTGGTGTCCACGATAAGGAGCGTTGCGGAAGCGTCCTTGGGCCAAAGTCAGGATGCGGACACACAAAAGGAACAGCTGCGTGTGCGACGTTAAAATACGTTTAAAAACAAACCGAACGCCGGAGTGAAATAAGCGTTGTCTGCTTTAGGGCGCGAACCGTGACATTGTGTTTTGTAAACAAACTAAGTAAAATGATTTTGAAATTGAATTTTAAACTGTGTAAATTGAAAATATAAGTGTTTTATAAGTGGAAAAACATAAAATAATTAAAAAAAAGATTTGATTTGAAAGATTTATTATCTATAATAATAACAGTAATTTGAAAATAAAATACTTTATAATAGTAAAACAAAAAAAAAAAAAGAAATTAAGGCACTAATCGAATTCGATTCGATCGGGTTTAAAAATCTTTGCCGAAATTACATTTCTTCATTTTAACGGTGTGTTGAAAATAACTATCAAGCTTTATGCAATGATAAATAACTAATATACAGTGATAAATAAGAAATATACAGTAACAAGTATCCAACGACAAATATCAAATATACCTTGACAAATATTAAATATGTAAAAAAATAAATAAATAATTACAAATAACAAATATACAATGACTAATAAAACATATAATCCCAAAAATCTCCCCCAAATCTACAAAGAAGTCTTAAGTACAAATACTTAAAATATGAGCGCAAAAATCCGTCGAATTTCGACAAGTTCCGAACGTTTCAGAAGGATTACCAGAACCCCACCACACTTCGAGACCCCAACGAATGAAAAATATTCTCTGACGGACCGTGACGAAGGAGCCACAGGGATCCATCCGCACCCCACTCGGGGGCAGAGCAAAGCTTTTCTTCTCGCACTCACTCAAAGAGTCCTTGACGGCCGGCACCCCACCGCCTCCCGCCCCCGTGCCACGCCTCCTCGTCTGTTTTATTTGTAACCATTACCCGAGCGCTCAAGTCAACGTCCTGGCGTGCGCGACGTCTCGTCCCCCGGCCGCCTCGTCACGTCCGGACTCCAAATGAATTATGACAGCTTACATGCCCGATGCGCCGCCTGCACTCGTTCGGCTCTTTGTTCGCGGCGTCCTTTCTTCGACTTCCACTCGGATTCGCACCTGCCGTGCGCGCGAGTCCTTGAAGCGCCTCCCAGGAGGCAGGGCGCGACGTAAGGGGCCACGACAGCTTAAACCGAACCCCAGGCATTCGTCGTCGTCCTCTTCGACGGTGCCGTCGTTCTCGATCCATCACCATTCGTTGCCCACAATAAGCCTCCGAGCTTCGTCAGGACTATCGTCGGAAAATCCTTCAGTTGTCCTCTTGTTTTCCCAACAGATTTTCTCACCAACTTCTTTGAGATTTTCTTCCTCGACTCCTCACCCTCCCCCCTCGATAGCATGAGGCGTCGCCAGTGTCTTGTCAAGAAATCCTCTGCTGTCGTCGACTCTCCACAAATGTTTTCCCAATACTTAATTCAGTGAGCCTTCGCATGGTCGTTCGGACATGACTCACTTCCGGCTCCTCGTCCTCGTTGTGCATTCCCTGCACATCCTGCCTGGGATCTGTTTGTCTGTCTGTCCGTTTGGCTGTTGCCTGCCCGTTCCTGTGAAGGCCATAAAAAGCTTCGACGCTGCAGCATTTGCCATTTACGACAAAGCATTTCAGGAATTGCTCGAGTCACAGTGTGGTCCGCTCCCCTCTCCATCCTCACCCAAGGATAATTATCTATGCAGGTCCTCAAAAGTATGCAATGTTTTCTATTCGACGCCGCCGTCCTCTGTTGTTCTCTTTCGCTCCATTTCCCTTCTCTCTCTCTCTCGACGGAATCCACTTTTGATTTCACTTTTTGGCATCGAAACCCATCGTAGTTTTCATTTCTCGTCTTTTTTCTGGTTTTCTTTCTGGCTCATTTATCGTTTTGTTTATCTCTCCTCGCACTCTCTTTCTCTCGGTGTATCTCTTTTATTTGGTTCACGTCTCTTCGCCTGGCTGTCGTCACTGCAGGACCATCCATTTCATTTGGATGCTGTGGCGGTTGGGAGAGCCGAGGTGGAAGAGGAGTCGTTTTTCAATTTTAAACTATGCTACAGTGGAACAAATGAAGTATTGGAATTCATTTATATTTTAATGGAATATATAACGGGATGCATTTAAAAATTTCAGATAAAAAAATTAATATTTTTGGACTGTTCTATAAATATTGTTATATTTTCGATATTTACACAAAAAAATTTATTTACAATATTCGTGATATAATTTGTGATGATATCCATAAAGTATTTAAAGAAAATTCCTAGAAAAATGTTTCAATTCTCTTGTTTCACAATGCAGTGAATAAAAGAGATGGGTTTTCGTTTGTGTAGCATTTAAAATAGCAATTCCGAAGCAACGAACATGACTTCAACGTTTGCTCGTCCACACTTGGTGCAACTTCTGAAATGAAACTTCCGTCCGCTTCGAGATGGGAATTGCAAAAAACGCCGGCGTTCAAGTGTGGAATCGATGGTGCAGACGCGTCCCAGTTCCGGATGTGAGGCCCCAAAGTGGGACACACGGATGTGGACACGGACTCGAGCTGTCAGTGGGACGGTGTTCAACGAGCCAATGAGGACGGGATTCAATGTCACATGGTCGGGGGGCGGGGGTTCGAATCAGGGGCTCCATCTGGTCCAACCGGAAGGCTGCATCCGCCGAGTGGACGCCGGCTCTTTCAATTAGCAGTGTTCCTTGTCCCCCCCCCCCTTTCGCTCCCTCTCTGTCTTCCCCTCTCTCATCTTTCGCCTTCTCCTTCGTCCTTCGCAGATTACAACGTCGAGTCCAGCGGCAGCGGTGTCCTCGCCAGCAGCTTCGACAAGTCCGTGCACCAGATCTCGGACTGGCTGACGTGGGAGCAGAACATGATCAAATTGCAGAGCGTCAGCTTCGACGACGTCGACGGCGTTCGTCTGGCCATCGAGAAGCAGGAGGTGAGTCGGACCGGATGTCGTGTGGTGGAAATGTCTCTTGTCTAAATCGCATTTTTGTTCTTGCAGAAGGTCCTGCGGGAGCTGAAGATGAAGAAGCCGCAGCTCAATGAGTTGGTTCACACGGCCGAGGAGCTGAAGGGCGACGTGAAGCGGCAGCAGCTGCAAGAGAAAGGTGAGTTTTGTGATGGATGGGTGGGGCCTGTTGCAGCAACAAGTGGGCCGACTATAAAGCAAACGAAGGGGTATCTGATGATCCTTGGATTCCTCCCACCGTCATCATAATTGGGGTAGAAAATTCACGGGAATCTCTGAATCTCTGCCTAGCCAAAGAGTCCAGTGAAATGCGCCCGAGGGTCAGCAGCAATTATTTTCCTTCCCTTCCCCCACCTCGGCCCAAAAACCACCACAAATTCATGTCCGTGTTTGGTAAACAATTACAAGGAAAAATTCGTTCCATTAACGAAGGCACCGCGAACGCTCCAGGGGAATAAGCTAATTATCCTGCAGGACAACGTAGTTCAGAACCTCTTTGATGGAGAGACAGCGACTGAAAGCCAAGGCTCACGCTGATGTTTAACCTCTGACTCCACTATGGTTGAATATGAACCTTCAGCCGTAGCAAGAATAACGAGGCCAACAACAACAACGAGGCCAACAACAACAACTGTCACCGCAGTCAAGTCAACACAAGTCATGAAAGTCAAGAGAGTGACAACAACAGAAACAACTCCACAGCCGCCGCCGACAACAATAGCAACATCCACCCACAGCAACAACACTCATAGCAACAACAACATCTACTCACAACAAAAAAAAAATAGACTCCTCGCTCGTGCTGCATTCGGCCCAGCTCCCGAACTCACCTCGACTCACTTCGTCCATTTCCAGTGGTGAGTTTTCTCTCTTCGGTCTCGCTCCCGGTCTCTCGATGCAGCTGCGCGGACGCCCCGCTCACCTCGTGGACGTTGGCTTTCACGTGCGACGGCGACGACGGTGGCCACTCACCAGGAGGAAGAAGGGAGTGGTTTCCGGAAGGTGGTGGTGAGTTCGTCCCACCCTCTGCCGAACCGGCATGCGACGAGTTCTCTTCTCTCGACCAGAGCGAGAATTCTTCGCGCTCTCCAGTGCGGAGCAACCGGGTGAAGGTTTGACGGGGGGGGAGGTTTGACTCGAGTGGGGGTGCCTGAGTCCTGCTGAGGATGGTTGGTAACGTTGTTGCGTCGTTTTGTTCCATCCTGATGGTGTTCTTCATGCTTTTGTTGTTGTTGTTCTCAATGTTGTTTATGGTTGTGTTGCCGCTGTGTCGAACACTGAGCGATACTTGGAGACTTGTTATCGCAAGGACATGCAATTTGCAACGACAACAACAACAACAAACATAACCGTGACAACAACAACAACAACGTATCAACAACGTGAAACACGATGCAACAAACTCATGCGAATTATGTGGAAATCACATGTGAAGCACTCGCAATGAGGAAATATTTTCTTTTTCTGGTTGGAGCGACGTCTGAAAGCCGCTCTGAGTATTTTTTTTTCCATAGACATTTTCGAAAAGTGGTCGAGAAAAGGTCTTTCAACTCTGAAATGTGAAAGATTCATTTAAATGAATCAAATTATCGTCTTAGGCGTAGAAAGTTTCAGTGGACAATTTTATTCACGACGTAGACTTTCTGGTCGATACCAATTATAAAATTCATATATTAAAACTCTATAAATAAACCGTAATTAATCTCAATTTAAATAGTTAGTTGTCCCACTGTGCGATCGTTTCCTTTGATTGCTTATCAAATCGAAGAATGTGAAACGTTCTTTCAAATCTGAAATTGACATGCAATTTTCTACTTATTCCGTTGCCCTTTCAATCGCTCTATCTCCCTCTCTCAGTATCTATCTATCTCCCTCCTTGAGTACACCCTCGTTCGCTCATACTCGTTGCTACTTATCCTTGTTGTTAGTGTTATCTATTGACTACTTCCATCTTCCCCTTCCTTCCTTCGAGGAGCTCTCGTTTCGCTGACATTTTCAATTGATTTTTTTTAATTACGCTAAAATCGTAGCTCTTAACGAGATATCTCATGTTGTTATTGTTATTGTTGTTGTTATTGTTGTTGTTCTTGTTGTTGTCATCATCGTTGTCATGATCCTTTTGTCTCTGCTCGCCGAGCATGAAATGTCCTCATGCACTCCTTTAAATTATTTCATTTCTATGTTTTTCCTGCTCCACCAAGCGACAACAGACACGACAACCACGTCTATAGCACAGAGAGGTCGTGGTAAGAGGGAGAGAGAGAGAGAGGGAGATAGAGAGAGAGTGAGAGGGGGGAGGAAACGAAAAAGGGAGAGGGGAAAAGGCAGCCACCCTTGAGGGAAATGAAATTAAAATCTTTTCTGACGTGCCTTTGCGTAGTCGCTGTCCGCAACTGGGGCCTTGCATTGCTCGAGTCCGTCCCCTCGGCAACTCCCGGAGTCCCTGCCCTCCTTTCGCCATGTCCATTTCCATCCACATCCACGTGCGTCCTTCGTCTAAACTCTGTCGCATAGTTTTTCTAGGAATTTCTCCTCAGAAAAACACAATACAAAATTCCCCGGACAGAATGTAAAAAATATCCTTTTCTTATTTGTTCAAGCTTGACGGCATCCGTCTACTCATCCTTTCTTCTTTTCCATTGAGTCCATCGTCTATCGTGTGTGCGATACCTTTGTCCTCATTATTTAAACAAACAGTTCTGAGAAGGCGCATTGGCTCCATCAGCAGGTTTTGCAACGTCTAACTTGTTCATCCTTGGGAAAACGATCCTCTTCACTAACCCCTCATTATAATTTATTTCTTCATTTCCTCAACGGAGTGATCCGAGGCAAACTCTTGAAGAGAATCTTCTCCCTCATTATAGTTATGAAAAATCTCTGTATCAATTCATTCTATTCAGTCCTCGATTTCCTGCTCTTCATAATTTTGCTTTACTGTGAACTCCCATTATATCTCAATAACCGATGAATAAACCTCCTGCTCTCAACCCATCCATCCCATCGACCTTCATCATTTGCTCTTTCAACTGTCGCCTTCGACGCATTTTCCCCTTAAGGCCAACATCAACTACGTTGACTAAATCCAAGCGATTACCAACTTCGACATCGTTCATGTCATCATCAACTGTTTACTCTATATTGAGGTGGTCATCGTTCCACCTGAATCACTTGAAACTCACCTCAATCACTTCAGAAACCATCACACACACACACACTTTCCACCTCAATCAGCAGGCTCCCAACTCAATCACTAGGGGTTCCACGGTAATCTCCTAGGCTCGCGTCAATCACTCGGCCTCGCTGCGAGACCACTTCAGGCGCCCCAACACCCCCAACACATCAACTTCACCCGATCACCAGGGGGCCAGGTGTTCGGTGTCCGCATCTCGTCCGCTTGGACGCGTCTCACATGGTGCGTACGGCATCCGCTTAACGATGGAATTGAGTTTTGCGTTTCGCGCCCGGCAACGCATGTCCTTGCACCGGGATGAATGGACCAGTGTCTACACTTTGAGTGTGAGGGAACAGTTTTTTTCGCATCATTCTAAATGAAGTTCTCTCTTTCCTTCAATTGGATGAAGAGACATTGTAAATAAGGGTTTTAATGTGCAAATATAAATCGAAAGAGAACCATCTCGGGTTTATGATTTCAGCTTTCTATTCCTTCACATTAGGTTCCATCATAAGAAGAGACTAAAAATGAATCCCAGAAACCACAACAATCAGCCTTTTCCCGAGAATAAAAACCTCGTTCTCCACTCGCCACGACCCAGTTGGAGTTTTTCCGAAAAACCTATGTTTTGAAAAGGGCCCCCCAATGCTGCCCTCCCCCACAGAGAGCAACACTGTTCGCGGTCTGTGTTGCCGTCTCGGCCTTTGTTGTTTATCAGGAAACCGCAACATGCGACCTGCAGGCGCATGAGCACCATGAGTCGCCGGGTCGACGGGTGGGCGCGACGGGGTCGGGGCGGGTTGCGGTGCGAGCACGAGCCGTGGACGAAAAAGGAAAATCGTGCATCCGTTGGAATCCACGGGGTTGGAGCGGGGCGACGTCAGGTAGCAGACGACGAGAAGAGAAGCGACTGCCTGGAAGGCGAAGGCGGCGACGTCGACGTCGTTTTTGGGGGTTGTTGGCCGCCGACAACGGTGACAGCGGCGCAGCCTGGAAGCGAGTGGCTCTGATGGTGTGCGTGCGTCGGTGTGTGCGGCGGCGTGGTGGTGTGCGTGAGTGAAAGAACCGAGTGCTGTGTGTGAAAATTTTCTACGGC
Source organism: Coelopa frigida (assembly GCA_017309665.1). NCBI lineage: Eukaryota > Metazoa > Arthropoda > Insecta > Diptera > Coelopidae > Coelopa > Coelopa frigida. The sequence continues at coordinate 34,280,658 of CM029561.1, read as the reverse complement.
GAGACATTCGCGATTCCAAACTTCGTTCAAACGGTTGTGACTGTCGGCCGCCGGGAGCCCCAGCCCAATTCTGCGACAGAGACCATTTTCGCACCCGTTCCGCCCGCCCCCAGTCGAGCGACGAATTGTGCAAATTAAAAAACGAATTCCGCGAATCCACCCCACACTTCCCCACCCAAAAAAAAGAAAAGAAGGGGTCAGACTCGTGAATAGTGGACGAACTCGTCTCAAGGTGAAAACGCGACGGGACGCGGCGTCGTCGCGTACGCGCTACGCTCGAAAGTATGCAATGTCGTTTGTAAATCAATACCGCCAGGGGGAGTGACGGAAGGCGTGAGCCTCAGAAGCGAGCGTTTATCTTCATTCGTGTGTGCGTGTGTTGGCGTGAAATAAGCGCCAGATATCGTCGGCTAGAATCCGCTGCCTACTTTAAGGCGTAACGCCAGCGTAAGCCGCAGTAAATTGTGCGAAAGCCTTCGAGGATCGCTGGAAACGTCTCGAAAACGGCTCGAGAAGAAGGCGAGCGGCGCTTTTGTGGATCACAAAAGCCGTTGCATACTTGCGGGCGGCCCAACCCCAATCCTGTCGGAGCCGGCTTCCATCCGAGGGAGCCGCCGTGCGTGGACGCCGAAGGGAAGGAGGAACCGCATGCAAATCGCCGACAATTGAGGACAAATTATTGCTGGTCTTAGCAGCAGGAGCAACAACAACATCTCATCATCCTCTGTCTACAAAAAGCCGGAAAAAGAACAACAACAATAACATAAAGGCCACAATTTAAAACAACAGCGCACGAAACGGAAGTAAAGGAACGTCGCGTGAATTGAAAAAAAAAAAGAAAATTGTAGGAGCGAAAGAAGAACAAGAAGAAAACACCCTGAGACCGCCGAAAGAAAACGAAGAAGAAGAAGAGGAAACACGAGGGGTAAACACCAGAAGCTACCTGCAGGAAAAAACACCCTCGCCGCAGCCACCCCGAAAAATATACAACGAAACTTTCAACAAGAGCCCAAACGCCGGCACGGGTGGCAGCACTGGTCGAAGGTGTGGGGGAGAGAGCGAGTTGAGAGGGGAGAAAAGGTGAGAGCGAAGTCACCCAGAGAGGACGACAGAGCGAGAGAGGTGAAAACCATCGCTAACTCATTGAGAGAAACCCGGCTGGAAGGAGAGAGCGGGAGAGCGCGACTGGAAAGCCATCGAGAGAGCCACATTTGAGCACGAGAGCAGCTGGAAGAGTCGACAGAAATACAGAGAGAGAGAGAGAGAGCGGCATCTGAAGTAAACATTTGATAAACAAACTCCTGCTCCGAGCTACCGCCGAAACGTGAAACCCCGCCGCGAACCCGGCCCCGCTCCTGCCAAACCCGACGACAATCGACGATGACAGTTGCGGACGTGTTGATTCGCCACTAAACACAAGAGTCCCCAGGCGACCCCCAACGCCACAAACGCACTCACATATCACGCGGCGCCTGACTCGTCGTTCAGCCGCTCGCTTCAGCACAATCAGGACGCACAGCGCCCCGTAGTCGCCCCCGAGATGTCCGCCCCCCGGGCCGGCGAGAAGCAGCCCGACATGGCGCCCGAAATCCCGCGCCTCACCTCCGAACTGGCCGCCCAGGCGGCCGTGCGCGCTCAGGCGATGCTCCGCAAGCAGGCCTCCCAGGAGGAGCCGCCCCAGATGCCGCCGAAGCCGCAGGCCGGCGCCCCGCCCCCGCTGCCGCCGCAGCACCACAAGCCGGTGCCCGCGATCCCGGCGCGGTCCTCGGAGCGCGCCCCGCCCCCCGAGATCCCGCCCAAGCGGCACAGCCTGAAGAGCCTGCCGGACGGGCTGCCGCTGCCGCACGCCCCGCACCCGCTGCCACTGCCACTGCCCTCGCGCCAGCCGCCGCCACTGCCCAAGAAGCCGACGACTTCGGCGCAGAACTCGGCTCAGAACAGCGCCCAGAACTCGCCGCTGGCCGGGCTCAAGTTCAAGGAGAAGCCCTCGTCGGGGCCGCCGCCGGTCGAGCAGTTGCTGCTCAAGCGCAGCTCGAACCCCTTCGACCCGCCGCCGAACATCGCCGCCCCGGCTCCGCCACCGAGCGCCGCCGCCTCGATGGTGCCCTCGCCCGCGCCAACCCGAGCCGCTGACGTGAAGAAGAACGCGGCGGGCGGACCTGCGCCCCTCTCGCCATCCGAGGATTTCGGCTCCGAGGACGCGCTGCGGGGCATCGAGAGCGGGCTGCGCAACATGGAGCGCGCCATGCAGGAGCAGATGAACCTGCGCTCGATGGAGGCCGCGGCCGCCGCTGCCGCCCAGAACAACTTCGATCTGGGCTTCAAGGGGCGCGGCCCGCTCAACCTGCGCTCGGCCTCGGCGGGCGGAGGCGGCTACGAGCGCAACCTCTCGTTGGACGAGGGCCGCGACGCCGCCGCCGCCTCCCGGCAGTCGTTCGAGGAGCTGAAGCAGCTGCGCGCCCAGCAGCTCAACTCGGTGGCCGCCGCCGCAGCCGCCGCCAGTCAGCAGGAGCAGAGCATGCGCTCCACCATCGAGCACCACATGCGCTCCCTGGACCGCAACCTGCCGCTGGAGCTGCAGTACAGCCGGCATCGCGTCCAGGCGCAGGCCGCGCAGGACTTCGGCAAAAACGCCGGCGGCGGAGGCAGCGTGGGCGGTCAGTCGCAGCAGGCGCCGATGCCGCTGAGCAGCGAGTTCCGCGAGCACATCCGCCAGCAGCTGCTGGGCAACGTGCCCGTCTCCGTGGTCCACAACACGGGCCCGACCCCGGTGAGCGCGGCCGCCGCCGCCCTGCTGCAGCACCAGGCGCAGTCTCGCGCTGCCGCCCAGGCCGCCGCTGCTGCAGCCGCTGCCGCTCAGGCTGCCGGCCTCTCTGGGGGCCTGAGCCGCGAGGAGATCCGCATGCGACGCCGCTCGTCGCACGACGAGACCCAGATGACGCAGATGGCCCAAGGAGGAGGAGGAGGAGGAATCCAGGGTAGGAACCCGGGTCTGGGTGGGCTTCACTGGGCTCTTTGGGGAGGTCGCGCCCTCACAATGGGCTCCGCTCCGTAGTAAATCAACGTCCGCCGCAGAAACCGGCATTGTTTTGCTAGTCTCCTTTGTCTCGTCTCGTTCCCTCGATCGCAGCGCATTCTTCATCTTCTCATTTTATTGTGCCTTCTCCTTCCCCCCAGAGCTGAAGCAGTTCTGCCTCGCCCCGCACTGCTCCGCCGACCTGGATTACATGCGTTGTTGCCTCAAAGGTAGGAGGAGGTGGAGGAAGTCTTTCCGCCGCCCCTTAGCCACGCCTCCTTAAATGCAAATTGCTCCATTCAATGTTAATATTAATAGCTGTTGTTGTTGTTGCGGTGTGCACTCTGGGCTCACGACTAATAGCGGGTTGGAGCTGAACTGGACCCGTTCACACTCCCTCCCACCCCTCGCACTCACCGCCGACCCTCCGTGGTCGTTAAATTAAATCCCTAACAAAGCATGCCAACTGCACCCACACAATTAACTCCAACCCAAGGGCCCCTCGCAGCGGATCCTTGAACTAACCCACTAAATTGTAGGAGAGGACTGAAGAAGATCCCCTTCAGGAGTCTCGATTCACGTCCCTATTGCGGCCCGGTGTCGTCCGTCGAACGCAGTTGTCTCGTTGTAGTCCTCATCATAGTTGTTGTTATTTTTGTTCTTGCTAACGAATCGTTCGCTCTCACTCACACCCATTAAACCTTGTTTAGAACTTCATGGACCTCTACTAACAGCTTCCTCTTTCGATCGCTTTCAGTTACCCGACTCCGCGAACACTGGGACGAGACCTCGCAGTGCGTCCTGCAGCGCGCAGCACAGCTGAAGAATATGCTCGGAGACTCGCAAAGGTTCGTATCAACTATTGACTTCCATTCACCTGTTCTTACTCGCACTATCTCCCTCTGTTGCAGGTACGAGGCCAAGCGGCTGGAGTTGGAGAAGTGGTTGGCACGCATGGAGGCCCGAGCCGAGCGCATGGGCACCGTTGCTGCCACCGCCGACGTTCTTGAGGCCCAGCAGAAGGAGCAAAAGGTGAGTCCGTGTCCTTGTTTACTCGATATCATCTTATTGTCATATTTATTTCTTGCAGTCCTTCCACGCCGAGCTCCATCAGAACAAACAACAGATTGAGCTATTCAACAGCTTGACCCAGAAGCTGATCGCCGTCTACCCGTCGGACGACACCTCGCGCATCAAGAAGATGACCGAGGCCGTCAATCAGAGGTAGGGTCGAAAGATTGTGAGGCCTTAAGGAGGGGCTTCAAATTAGTAATGGCTTACGGGGAGTCCTTTCTTCATTTAATGTTGCTTGTATTCGAATCAAGTTTCATATTGGAATGGCATATAATTTACATATGTTCCGTTAATGTTAATGCATCTTTGTCTTAATGTTAAATTTAAGAAATCCAAGACAGATTAGGAAGAAACCTTTTGGCGAAGCTAAACTCACTCCTTACTACTTTAAAACCTCTGAGAAAACTGAAATTATGTCCGATCCAAAATATCAACTAACAAATCATTTATTCAATACTAATATACTCAATATTTACATTTTACTGTAGATACTCCAATTTAAACAACGGCGTCATTAACCGAGGCAAACAATTGCATGCGGCAGTTCACAGTCTGCAGTCGTTCGATCGTGCCATGGATCAGGTGAGCAAATTAAATCTGTAATCATTTTGATCTACTAATTAAAACATATAATTTCTCCATAGTTTCTGGCTTTCCTCTCTGAGACCGAAAGTCTCTGCGAGAACGCCGAATCGGAAATCGATCGAAATCCCCTGATGTTCAAGGTGAGTCTCCTCTTTCTATTTGCCATACCTATTACAGCTTTGTCCCTTGATGACATTATGAACAGTATTTGTGTATGATTTGTTCCTTAGAATTATCCCAATCGTTGGAATTATCATATTTGGGTATCTCTCCTATATTCTTTTTGAAAAGATGCCATCACATTTATTGTAACCAAATTAATCCAACTTAGTAAACAGAAAAACAACTCTATTACTGACTACTAGTTCATTAACAAACTAGAGTAGTACCAAATCATATAAACACACACAATGGTTTCCTACCGTCTCTGTGGGCGTCAATACTTTCATGACCCAAAGTTTAATTTCAGTCCTAGCAAAGAAAATTATCACAGGATGAATTAAAATACTGTAAAGACGAAGTTCATTTATCGGTTCTATTAGAAGTTATTTATTATTTTTCCATGGAAAAGCCTCAACCACAATGGTTAATCGGCAATTTCGACCTGTACGGTGAACTCAGTGATGCAGCGGATGATAGGAGGCACAGCACGTGAGATGGTCGTTCTGACCATGTAGAATCCTGTTCGCATTACCGGGGGCATGTCGTCGGTGTCGACGAGACACTTGTGGAAGGTGAAGTTGTTGGCTAAGTTATCCAGACTCTTCCAGGGAGTTGGTGACTGCGGGGCGTTCGAGCAGTTGACCAACGCGTCCATGGCATGACTTCGGTAGAAGGAGTTGAGAAATTTTAGCGGATCCATGGATGGTAAGCGCATTGGTGTCATCTGGAAGTTGTTGTTGTTGCGTGAATTGTACAATATTCGGATTTCGGTCTAGGGGAGACGAGAAAAATTTGAAATAAGTTTGTCATAGTCAAGGAAAGTTGTTACTTCACTTTAAGGTCATTGTTCAAAGCAGTTTGGTGTATGTAGAAGAACCCGGTGAATCCATAGAGCCCCCGACGTATAGGCTCGAGTGTGCCTTTGATGTCATAGAACTCGTTGTATTTGTTGACGATATTAACCTTCAGAAAAGTGTAGACCCACCTCTGCTTCATGATGGGCTCGGCAGCCAGGCCTCCTGGAGACATCAGGCTGGAACTCAATAGGAGGACGAAAAACTGCGCGCAATACATTTCGACGTGTTGACGGAAGACTGACAATTGACAGTTGACATCGGCTCATGCAATTTATATATGGAAACTCGGGCATTTTTGTGTACATGATTTCACGTGTTTGCATTTCCAAGTTAAATCAACATTAGTAACGAATCGACATTTAATGTCGTTGCTATCGGATGGGTACCGATGTCAAATTTGCTTGTGGTCTTAATCGGCGGAAATGAGTCGATAAGATCTTTTTATCATTTTCAACAGACATAATGTGTTACTTATTTATACTATTAGCCGTTCTATGATAATTGCCTTTATGCTATTGTTGATATCCTAATGATTTCTTCGATTCCTCTTAATGTTGATGTCTTTTCATACAAGGCTATATTTTTCAGGTCCTTTTGTCTATCACTCGAATTTATTCATCCTTCAGAATTTTTATTTTGTGGTTACATAGAATATTTCCATGATCCATTTTTATATTATTCTTTGACCAGTATGAGTTCCAGGAACCTGGTGTGACTTTTCTGAGTCCAACGAACTCCGAATGTCAAAGCAGCGATTGTCCATCCGAATTTTCAATTATAATTGATGTCTATCGGAAAGCACTTAAAGAAAATGTCAGACATTCACCACGCAGACGAGGGGTGCGATGATGAAGAAGAGAGAGTTAGGAGAGCCTTCATCTTCGTTTAACCCTTTGTTGTTTGCAACTTTGTAACGAGTGACAATTGCATTCGATCACAATCAGAGTCCATTACTCGAGGTGTCCATGTCGACAGCCGCCGCCGGACATGTGTTCCCCCTTCTCTAATAGACATACATTGTATGGACAATTACAGTTGCCCAACACGCGTACTATCGAACCGCCGGAAGATCATGTTTAGCACTTTGTAGTAGACGGTTTTGACAGAAAACCCCAGTGAAACGCGACGAATGTTGATTTCGTGTTGTGGGAGGGTTTTTCGCAAACTGCGGCGCGATCACACCAAACATATACAGAAAAGAGTATCCAACTAGTGAATACTCTCACAAGATATAATGTAAATTAATTCTCGCGCGAAATGATAGAAATTCGCTCGTCGCTTCGATTCGTGAAACGCGAGGATTTGGGCTTCGAATCGGTTGAGCTTTCAACAAATTCTCCAGAGTCTGGGTTCGAGTGCCCGCTGAAGACCAGCAACAGCATCGACTGTGGGGGAGATTTTTTCGCTTGGCCTTTGCTTTCCACTTTTAGCTTGCATTTTGTTGTGTTTCCCTCCTTCGTTCGGTGAGTTGCGCATGTGTCTTCCGACGAATGCTTCAAACGACAGCTTCCCGCGCTCGCACCCTTTGCTCCACACAGCATCCGACTCCTGCGTTTGTGTTGGCAACGCCTGGTCTCGGAGCTTTGGCCACGAAGTCTCCACATGTCAATGGGGTTGCTTTTGGCTCGCTTTAACTCTCTCTCTCTGTCTGCATTCGCTCTCACAAATTATCGCTCGTTGCCGAATTACACCGGCCGGATTCCGATACATTTTGGCCCGAACGACACGACCCGAGTCGGGCGCTTATCTCGAGTGCTGCTGCTCTCTTCGGACGGCGGCTGGCGTCGCGTCAGTTGCTGTTTTGATTCTCTCCGCATCGGAAGGCAATCGCGGCGGGTCCAGCGGCCGAACGAACGGCTCCATCGCGGCCAGCGAAGTAGAGCAACTCTTGTATTTTGAACTGAATTTCACTGTTCTTGTTTTTTTGTCCTTGCTGGACGTCCCAGTTGGCAACTCTGGCCACTCCGGAAAGATCGTTCTCTCGTTGATTTCCTTTCGATGCGTTTCCGTTTCCGCTGTGACTTGCAATTGTGTTAGTGTGTGGTGTCATAAATAGAGAAATTACTAAATATTTAAGAAGAAAAGATAAATGAATCCAAATCCAATTGTGATGCATATTTACAGGCGACCTGGGTCTCTCCCTGTGTATGTGTGCGTTCATGTGTAGACAAAGAAGCTGTAGTCGCGTGCGTTTCGGTCGCAAATAAACGTTTCGCACCCGGTTTACATAAATAAATCGAAAAACTAAAGGCGCCATCACTAACCGGTCGTCATTAGTGACCGCCATTGCGTTTCGCGTTTCATTGCCGAGACCCAAACAAATCCGACCTCGCTCTCGAAATTCAACCTACTTCCGGTCATCACCGGAAATGCAATACAACGCAAAATAATTCGAAATAAAAGTATTGCAAAAATAACGAATTCTCACAATTTGAGATCTTCTTTTGCGAAACTGCATGCTTTCTGGAAAATTGAAATTAAAAATTATTTAAATTGTCTTTGATATTTCAATGCATTTTTTAAATGCCTTTATCTAGATTTTCAAGTTTGTGATAATGAATTCCGGTAAAAGTTTTTCACCTCCGCTGAGTTAAAGTTTTTGAAACTTCATCCTTTTCCCTTATCCTTATTGAGTTTTCACCATCTATTTTGTATGTCTTCTTTTATAACTTGCCTTAAATATCCTTTTCTTCCTACTTTCATAAAAATTAAGAAGTATTCAACAGATGCGAAAATATAAATTTTTTTATATTTTTTCTAAAGTCAAATTCAATAAATTTCGACAGTGGTCTTTAAGATTCAATTCCAGTTTTCAATCCATTTCATTCATAAAGATTTCGAAGTTTTTGTTTTGCAGAGACAAAATAAATATTTTTCCTATGTTTTCAGCATGTCACTTGTTTTGCCACATCCAACTGATGGTAGATAATTACTGTTAATGATCACCTCCTCTTCTGCCTCTGTGGGTATCAATACCAACTATTGATACTTTCCATTACCCAATATTTTGAGTCCCAGAATAGCACTAGGGTTCACTTGGGAAAGTATTGTAAAGCCAAAACTCATTTATCTGCTCAATGATTCATTTATTCTATTGCCACGTATATCCTCAACCATAAAAGTTAATTCGCCATTTCGACCTGCACCGTGAACTCGTTGGAGCTGTTGACGATGGGAGGCACCGTCCGTATGCTGGTCGTTCTGACCATGTAGTATCCTGTTCGCATTACCGGGGGCATGTCGTCGGTGTCGACGAGACACTTGTGGAAGGTGAAGTTGTTGGCTAAGTTATCCAGACTCTTCCAGGGAGTTGGTGACTGCGGGGCGTTCGAGCAGTTGACCAACGCGTCCATGGCATGACTTCGGTAGAAGGAGTTGAGAAATTTTAGCGGATCCATGGATGGAAAGTGCATTGGTGTCATCTGGAAGTTGTTGTTGTTGCGCGAATTGTACAATATTCGGATTTCGGTCTAGGGAGATGAGAAAAATTTTGTATCCGTTTTCCATGATTGACTAGTTAGTGAAGGTAGTTAGTTCACCTTGAGGTCGCTGTTCAGAGCAGTTTGGTGTATGTAGAAGAACCCGGTGAATCCGTAGAGCCCTCGACGTATGGGCTCGATCGTACCCTGGATTTCAAAGAACTCCTTGTCATCGTTGACGGCATCCAACTTTAGGAAAGTGTAAACCCACTTCTGCTTCATGTTGGGCTTGGCGGCGTGTCCTCCCGGAGATTTCCACATTAGGCTGGAACTCAATAGGAGGACGAAAAACTGTGCACAATACATCTCGAAGAGTTAATAGAAGACTGACAAATGAGGTAGAGATCGGCTCATGCAATGGGTTTATTTATATATAGAAAACTCGGTGATGATCACATAACAGAGTGTTACACGTGTTTTCATTTTCCAGTTGAACTCAATTTAGTAACGAAGTGTAGATTTAACTACATTTAATTACATTCGATTTAATCATCAGTACATGGTAGTTGCTATCGGTTGAGCCACGAAGCCAAATTTGTTGTATTAATGCGGAAACGAGTCGATAAGAGCTTTCTGTTACTTTCCACAATCACAATGCGTACCTAGTTATGACATTATTATATTAAAATGCATCTAATGCATCTTATAGGGCCGCACTTACTTAATTGGCTATTACAACCATGTGTTTCTAATGAGCGTTTTCTGCCGCCAGTTAGTGCCGTCAGGTTGCCCACGTGATACCGCACGGAGGACCTTCTTGGCTTCTCGCTTCAGTCTTTTAGACAGTACGCTTGATAAGACCGATATTTAGAAAGTTAATCGCACGATATTTTGTGTAGAATGTGGAATCACGCTTCTTGTGGATTGGCCAGAGCATCCTAATGTTCCAGTCACTGAGTATGGATTCTTCCGACCATATTCTGCATAAGAGCAAGTACATGAAGAACGTCCCATTCCTTTATTGTTGTTATCCCAATGGTTCTTTCTGTGCCAAAGGTCCTATTGGGTCACAGATTTTCGCTTTGTGGTCAATTGAAATATTTCCATGATCCATTGTTCTCTACTCTGCATTAACTTCGACAGCATGAGAGATGAGAGAAACCAATATCGGATGAAGTTCGGATGAGTTCAAGGCGCCAGATGTCGCTTTTCTACAACATTCAGTCTGAGTCCAACCAAACTCCGAATGTCGATGCAGTGATTGTCTTAATGTCCAATTATATTTCATGTCTATCGGAGAGCACTTAAAGAGAGCGCCAGACATCCACCACACAGGAAAGGAGGACGATGATGAAGAAAAAGAGAGCCCTCTGCTTCGTTTAACTCTTTGTTGTCTAGGCGGGGGCTAAATTTAGAATCAAATAAAATAATTATCAATTTCTGGTTTGAGTGCTGCTCTGCACCCACCCGCATATCTTCTCGAAGCGCTGCACCTCCACCGCCCTCGACGTCCCACCATCGCCCCCTTGCTCTAGTCCTGCTTTGATATGCGTTTTCAATTGCTTTTCAATTAAACCGAAAGAATTGCGTATGCAAGAGTGTTGCCTCTGCCATTGCACTCGATTCATCGAGGGAACGAGAAATCACTTCTCTCTGGGTGGTGGATACAAAAAGTATTACAAAAATAATGAATTCCTAAAGTTAAAGTTTTTGAAACTTTTCCTTTACCCATACCCTTCTTGATCTTTGACCACATATTTAATATTTCTTCAATTAGGTTTTTTCCGAGTTGGACCGATTGAGGTTCCCGAACCCATGCGACATATATCCTTATCGCAGACTCAGCCGTTGCATGTCACAATATATATCCGAAGAGCATTCGGCTGGTGTCATATAGCATGTTAACATGCCAATTCCTTTCCCAGATCCAACTGTCGATAACTAATTAGTGTTAGTCATCTCCTCATTTGCCGCCTCTGTGGGCGTCAATACCAACAATTTATACTTTTAATTTATAAGTTTAATTTCAGTTCTAGCATAGTTTTAGGCTTCACTTGGGAAATAGTACTTAACCCTTATTCGGCCGACGATTTTTATAACTAATTTAATATCGGCCGACGATGACCGGGCTATATTATAATATCTGAAATATAACAATGAAACTGAAAAACTGTGTGTATACGAATAGGCTAGCAAACCGTTTGTCCGATCTTTAAGAAATTTTTACATCATATTCCCGATTATACACAGATCAACATAGATTACTTTAAAATATTTAAATAATTTTTTAACAAATGCAATAATTTGATAAGGTGAAATCTCCCATAAGCGGACATCCAGCGTCAAGTACGCATTCAAATATAATTTGACATTTCATCAAAGTTCTAGAAAAAGTAAGAAAACTCATGAATCAAATTCAAAATTTTCAATAAAATTCAAAATTATCAATAAAATTCAAAATTTTCAATAAAAATTCAAAATTTTCAATAAAAATTCAAAATTTTCAATAAAATTCAAAATACCATAAAATTCAAAATACCATAAATTTCAAAATTTTCAATAAAATTCAAAATTTTCAATAAAATTCAAAATTTACAATAATATTCAAAATTTACAATAAAATTCAAAATTTACAATAAAATTCAAAATTTACAATAAAATTCAAAATTTTCAATAAAATTCAAAATTTTCAATAAAATTCAAAATTTTCAATAATATTCAAAATTTTCAATAAAATTAAAAATGTTCATAAAATTAAAAATTTTCAATAAAATTAAAATTTTCAATAAAATTAAAATTTTCAATAAAATTAAAATTTTCAATAAAATTAAAAATTTCAATAAATTCAAAATTTTCAATAAAATTCAAAATTTTCAATAAAATTCAAATTTTCAATAAAATTCAAAATTTTCAATAAAATTCAAAATTTTCAATAAAATTCAAATTTTCAATAAAATTCAAAATTTTCAATAAATTCAAAATTTTCAATAAAATTCAAAATTTTCAATAAAATTCAAAATTTTCAATAAATTCAAAATTTTCAATAAATTCAAAATTTTCAATAAAATTCAAAATTTTCAATAAAATTCAAAATTTTCAATAAAATTCAAAATTTTCAATAAATTCAAAATTTTCAATAAAATTCAAAATTTTCAATAAAATTCAAAATTTTCAATAAAATTCAAAATTTTCAATAAAATTCAAATTTCAATAAATTTCAAAATTTTTAAATTCAAATTTTCAAGAAAATTCAAATTTTCATAAAGTTCAAAATTTCAATAATTCAAATTTTCAATAAATTCAAAATTTCAATAAAATTCAAATTTTCATATAAATTCAAATACATATAAGTGTAATTTATAACAACTACAAATATTTTAAAGTTCATCCGTCATCCGAGTGACTCGTCGACCGAATGAGGGTTACAAATTTCGCCAAAATGAATTTTGTAGAATCAAAACTAATTTATCTGCTCTATTAGAAATTATTTATTCTTTTGGCACGGAAAATCCGCAGTTATTCTGCATTTTCGACTTGCACCGTGAACTCGGTGATGCTGTTGACGATGGGAGGCACCGTCCGTATGCTGGTCGTTCTGACCATGTAGTATCCTGTTCGCATTACCGGGGGCATGTCGTCGGTGTCGACGAGACACTTGTGGAAGGTGAAGTTGTTGGCTAAGTTATCCAGACTCTTCCAGGGGGTCGGTGATTGCGGGGCGTTCGAGCAGTTGACCACGGCGTCCATGGCATGACTTCGGTAGAAGGAGTTGAGAAATTTCAACGGTTCCATGGATGGAAAGCGCATTGGTGTCATCTGGAAGTTGTTGTTGTTGCGCGAATTGAACAATATTCGGATTTCGGTCTAGGGAGATGAGAAAAGTTTCGATAATGTTTTCCTTGACTGACTGATTAGGGAAGGTAGTTAGTTCACCTTGAGATCACTGTTCAGAGCGGTTTGGTGTATATAGAAGAACCCGGTGACTCCGTAGAGCCCTCGACGTATGGGCTCGATCGTACCCTGGATTTCAAAGAACTCCTTGTCTTGTTGATGCTATCCATCTTTAGAAAAGTGTAAATCCATTTCGGTTTCCCGTTCGGCTTAGCGGCCTGGCCTCCCGGAGACGTCCACATCACGCTGGAACTCAATAGGAGGACGAAAAACTGAGCGCAATACATCTCGACGAGTTGACGGAAAACAGACAAAAGAGGTAGAGATCGGCTCATGCAATGGGTTGATTTATATATAGAAAACACTGTGATGATCACATAAGATTACATCAGCGACCTTGTGTACATGATTACACGTGTTTGCATTTCCCAGTTAAATCTACTTTAGTAACAATGTCGATATTTAACAAAATTTAATAACATTTGATTTAATCATAAGTACATGGTAGTTGCTATTGGATGAGTCACGAAGCCAAATTTGTTGTATTAATGCTGAAACGAGTCGATAAGAGCTTTCTGTTATTTTCAACTCTCACAATGCTCTTGACAATAGCCTATTGATGATATCAGAATTATTCCTTTGATTCCACTAATCGTTGATATGTTTCATGCAATACGCAAATGGTGTTATAAAAGGTCCTTTGCCTATCACTCTAACTTATTCATCCATCAGAGTCGATAACCTGGTTGCTTCTTGCTCTCCGTGGTAGCATGAGGGATGAAGTTCAAGGCGCCAGATGTCGCTTTTCTACAACATTCAGTCTGAGTCCAACCAAACTCCGAATTTTGATGCAGAGATTGTCTTAATGTCCAATTATAATTGATGTCTATCGGAGAGCACTTAAAGAGAGCGCCAGACATCCACCACACAGAGCAGGAGGGTAATGATGAAGAAGAAGGGAGCCCTCTGCTTCGTTTAACCCTTTGTTGTCGAGGCGGAGGCTAAATTTAGACTCAATTAAAATAATTATCAGTTTCTGGTTTGAGTGCTGCTCTGCACCCACCCGCATATCTTCTCGAAGCGCTGCACCTCCACCGCCCTCGACGTCCCACCATCGCCCCCTTGCTCTAGTCCTGCTTTGATATGCGTTTTCAATTGCTTTTCAATTAAACCGAAAGAATTGCGTATGCAAGAGTGTTGCCGCTGCCATTGCACTCGATTCATCGTAGCAGATGAAGAGCGGATGCGGTGTAGACTGAGTCTGATGCTGTGATTTCGAGGGCACGAGAAATCACTTCTCTCTGGGTGGTGGATGCATTCGATGTGATCTGCAAATATTTTCGAGTATCAAATAGATATTGAAGGAGTATCCTTTCAGAAACTAAAATAGTTCACAATCTCTCTTTGATAAGCAACGAGTGTCGAGTGAAACTAATGACAATCTCATTTAATCGCAATCACAGTCCTTTAATTTAAATGACAGAAATAGTATGGAAAATTAGAATTGTTGCTACACACACTAACAGCTGCCTTACACATATACAATCGTTTGGTGGGAAGATCATGTGCACCGCGACGAAGATCGACTTCGTGTTATGAGTGGGTTTTCCATAAAATATGAAGAAAGCTTTTCATTAAGGGTTTGGGCTGGAAATCTGTTGGGCTTACAACACATTCTCCAGACTGTGGGTTCGAGTGCTCGCTGAAGAGCAGCATCAGCATCGACTGTGGGGAGAATTTTGCCGCATAGCCTTTGCTTTCCACTTTTAGCTTGCATTTTGTTGTGCTTCCCTCCTTCGTTCGGTGAGTTGCGCATGTGTCTTCCGACGAATGCTTCAAACGACAGCTTCCCGCGCTCGCACCCTTTGCTCCACACAGCATCCGACTCCTGCGTTTGTGTTGGCAACGCCTGACCTCGGAGCTTTGGCCACGAAGTCTCCACATGTCAATGGGGTTGCTTTTGGCGCGCTTTAACTTCTCTCTCTGTCTGCATTCGCTCTCACAAATTATCGCTCGTTGCCGAATTACACCGGCCGGATTCCGATACTATTTTGGCCCGAACGACACGACCCGAGTCGGGCGCTTATCTCGTGTGCTGCAGCTCTCGGCGCCGGCAGCGACGTCGCGCTTTCTTCGTGGGCATCTAGCTGCTCTCTCCGGACGGCGGCTGGCGTCGCGTCAGTTGCTGTTTTGATTCTCTCCGCGTCGGAAGCAATCGCGGCGGGTCCAGCGGCCGAACGGACGGCTCCATCGCAGGCAGCTCCAGCGCCCCCCATTCGAAGTGGAGTAGGAGGAATAGCCGCTTTTGCAATTTGAACTGCAATTAACTGTTTTTGTTTTTTTGTCAACTCTGGCCGCTCCGAAAAGATCGTTCGCTTATGTATTTTCTTTCGATGCGTTTTCGTTTCCTGCTGCGTGTGCAATTGTGTTAGTGTGTGGTGTAAATAGAGAAATTACAAAATATTTAAAAATGAAAGATTAAAAAAAACCAAACCCGATTGTGTTGCATATTTTCAGGCGGCTTGGCCTTTCTCCCTTGTGCGTTCACGTGTAGACAAAAGAAGTTGCAGTCGTGTGCGTTTCGGTCACAAATAAACGCTCCACATCCGGTTTACAAAAATATCCAACAGCAAAAGGAGCCATCACTGACCGGCCGCCATTAGTTTCAGCAATTGCATTCGTGTTTCAGTGCCGAGTTCCAAACGAATCCATTCATAATCGCTCGCGAAATTCAACATACTTCCGGTCATCACCGGAAATGCAATATAACGCAAAATAATTCAAAAAAAAAGTATTACAAAAATAGCGAATAATTCCAACAATTTGAGATATTTTTTTGAGAAAACTATCTAAGGATTACCGAAAAATTTTAAATGTCAAAATTAAAAATCCACAAATTCGTTTCATAATTTTATACAGTTAATATTTTCAATAATAATTTGAGATTTTAAAAATAATTCATTTTTGTTAAGATCTTCTTGTACTACCTTTTTTAAATTTCAAATTGTTGAATTTATCTTTTTTTCTATAATCCTTGACTTCTTTACTTGTGAACCTCAAATTTGTAATAATCATAAAAGCCGGCACAAGTTTTTCACCTCTGCTGAGTTCAAGTTTTTGAAAAATCATAACCACCTTTTTTCTATCTCTTTTTGTATGACATTCATTATATATTGCTTAGTATAAAAAAATTTGAGAAGTATTCAACAAATGAGAGAAACATTTTCTGAATATTATTTCTACTGAATATGTAATATATATATATATATATATATATATATATATATATATATATATATATATATATATTTGGTATATTTGGTCCATATCTTCGTTATTAGCTTTTACTTCTACATTACCCTCACGGTATTGGAAAATGTGCCTTCGAAGTAGGGCTCCTTCACCCGGTTGACAATAGCTTGGATCATGTAGAAACCAGGTGCTTCCATATTCGCAAATTTTCTTTAATCGACTTGGCTCTTGTTGTATCTTGTACGGTGTCTCAATGGTTTTGTTGTTTTGGCGATCGTAATAATAAGTTCATATCTCGATCTGCGGAGGCAAAGAAATGTTTTTCCAATGAAGATTTCAAGTTTTTAGACCAACACTTACTTGAGTGTTACCGTCCAACAACGGTTCACTGAATTCCATGACCGCGGTGAAATCGTACAGACCATTGCGTAAACTACTGACTTTGGCGTCGATTTTCAACACCGAGGAATCGTTGGTTTTGTACACCGTACCGAAAAACACGTATGAGGACGTCTGGGCGATGGGGAGCCACAGGATCCCGGCCGCTTGCCAGAAATGAAATTATAACCTTATACCATGTTGATTATTGAACTCGTAGCTGCAGTAGTTGCCTCGGGAATCGTGCTATATATACCTGAACTTGACGCAGAGCACGGTCATTGCATGTCAAGATGTGGATTCGTAGACAGGAAGTCTGATACCACATGGCATGTTAACACCTCACTTGCTTTGCTAGATCCAATCGACGGTGGCTAATAGCTGTTAATTGTTTTTCTCCCCCATCATCCACTATAACAAACATTGATATTATGTTTCTGTCACCCAAAATTAGAAGTTAATTCCAGCATAGGCTTTACAGGAATATGCCTATTATTATGTATTGAAATTTTAAATTTATAACTCTACGACAAATTTATCTTCTCTCTATGCCGATTGTGTAGTTTACGATGAGATGAGATCTATTACAGATCTCTCTAGTCTGGTGATGAAAATTTCGTTGTAATTAAATGCAACAGTAACGACTACAACAGTGTCTTTGAGAAAGAAACGAAGTCTCTGTTGGGTTCTCCAGTTGAAACGATGTCAACGACAACCCACTCATTGTTTTCTCACCCATCATTACCTTCATGATCTTCGTGGTTACGATATTCTGTTTCTAATGATGTTATTGTTCCTTTGAACATGATCATCATTTTGGTTCAATTAATGTGGTCATCATCAGCTACTCTTGGCCACGGAGACCATCATATTAACCATCTATGAATTAGAAATTCAAAGACCTGTCTTACTTGATCGTCTTTATCTACAGCTGTCCTCCATCCTAACGAATCCATTTATAACCCCGTCGCGTAATTCAACCTACTCCCGGTCATCACCGGAAATGCAATAGAATCCGAAATAATTCCAAATTAAAGTATTGCAAAAATAGCAAATACTTCCCACAATGTGAGATATATATTTACGAATTACCGGATTACCGAAAAATTCAAATGTTAACATTTAAAAATGCTCAAACCCTTTTCATAATTTTAAACATTCAATAATTTTCCAAATAATATTTGTGTGTTTATTTTAAGCTTTTAATTTGTCTTTGCGATTTTGATAGTAATTCATTTTTGATAACAACCTCTACCCAAGCAAACTATCGACCTTTACGTTAATGGAAAATATGCCTTCAAAGTAAGGCTCCTTCACCCGGTTGACAATAAAATCGATCATATAGAAGCCAGGTGCTACCATCTTTGCGAATTTACTTGCATCGACTTCGCATTTGCGAAAGTGATATTGTCCGTGCAGACCCACCAACGTTTTCAATTCATGTTTCCATTCCAGCATGTCCGAACATTCGACCAGTGAAGGATTCAAGTATTTCTTATAGAATCCATTCATAAAGTTGAGCAGAGACCCTTGTGATATTTTGTACGGTGTCTTTTCGAAGTTTTTGTTGTATCGAGCATTATAACTGATTCGTAACTCGATCTGCGGAGGCAAAGAAATGTTTTTCATATGAAAATTTCCAGTTTTTAGACCAGCACTTACTTGAGTGTTACCGTCCACCAACGGTTCACTGAAGTCCATGACCGCGGTGAGACCGTACAGACCACGGCGTATTATCTCGATTTTGGCGTCGATGTTCATTACCGAGGAATCGTTAGTCTTGTATTCCAGGTTGAGAAACGTGTACTCCCACTTGGACATCTGGGCGATGGGGAGCCACAGAACCATGGCCAGAGCTAGAAATGAAATTAGAACGTTGTCCATGTTGCTTCTTGAACTCAGTTAACTGCAGTACTTGCCTTCCGGATAGTGCTATATATACGCTCATGCCTACGATTCGAGATCTGGAAGATATAGTGTACTCGCGTGTACCCTGCAACGACCCAAACAGTAGGTTATTCCCGAGTTCAACCTATCGATGTTCACAAACCCATGCGACCTGTCTATTTGACGCAGGGCACAGCCATTGCATGTCACGATATGGATCCACAGAGCACTTGTCTGGTGTCACATGGCATGTCAACACCTCACTTCCTTTCCTGATCCAATCGGGAGCTGATGTTTGCTGTTAATTGTTGAACCTTTGTTTTTATCCCCCATATTAAACATTTATGGTCACCCAAAATGAGTTGTCAATTCCAACATAGTTCTAGGCTTCACTGGAATATTCGTGTAAATAAATGCAGTAACGATTAAAACAGTGATTTTGAGAATGAATGTTCCATTGAACAATATCATAATTTCGATTGAATTAACGTGGCCATCATCGGCTACTCTTCACCCTATATCTTAACCTTCCACGAGTCAGAGATCGTCTTCTATGAAGTCTCTCCTCGTTCACCAATTCTCTTTGTGTGTTCATTAACTGCATTATGATCTTCTCACCTCTATCATTAACAGCATTATGATCTCCTCACCTCTATTGTCTGTTATCTCCAATATATTTATCTCATGTTCTGATGATCATTGGATGCCCAAGTTCAACTTCTAATCACAATCTACTTTTGCCCACGATCATAACAATGTGTTCAATTTCTTTGTCTCATCTTTCTTTGTCTCCATTTCATAATATCATTTTCACCATACCATTATAATATTCTACTCATCGATGACTTGTTTTCGTTGAGCAGACTTCAATGACCTGTCTGACTTGTTCGTCTTTATCTACTTTCTCTCTCCCTCCCCCATGCTCATCATCTTCTCATCTGCATTAATCGTCACTGACTCTCTATGATCATCCGTTTCCTCGCAAGTTTCTGCCCCTCTCCCATTTTCGGCCCTTTCTCTCATCTTCACCGCCTTCTGGCCGCCAGACACCGTCTCCGGAATCTCAATCACCTGGTGGCCGCGGCTCCACTTGCCTTCGCTTCCCACGCAAACCCACCTCGTGGTGAACCCTTTTCTTTGAACCGCGATCGAAAGTTTCTAATGGGATTTTCATGACGCCACCACGCTTCATCATCTGGTTTATCCACAGTGAAGACAATGCGCCTTTGTGTTGGTGTTTGAGGAAAGAAGAAGTCATGACAACCGCTTCCCCTTTAATGGTGGTATCTCTCTCTCTCTATCGATAGTCGCAGAACTTAAATATGTTTGTGCGTTTCTCATTCATTGTTTTCTTCTTTTTTCTTTTTATTTCTTTCTTTCTGTTTTCATGTGCATTTAACTTATAAAATTCCTTGTAACTCTCGAAGAATTTCTGTCTTTATTAAAAATCCCTTCTCGCCAACAGGAGACCATCGAAACTTGTCGTCTTTACTTCGCTTTGTTTCTGGGATCCTATCCTTCGATCCTTCAATTTATTCCTTCCTCTATCTGTCTCTCTTTCTCTCCCTCTCCCCACAACTCCTTCGCATATTTTCTTTGCTTTCAAATACTCAACTGAAACATCAGTCACCTCTCCTTTCCCTGGACCCTTTAGTTTCTTCCGGCCCTTAGTTTCTTCCGGCAACTCTTCATAACAACAACAACAACTGCAGTTCGGACTCTTCTGTTGCAGACAGAACAACAACAAGAAGAAATACTCCAACTCTGTGACAACAATGAGAAAGATATTCAGTCTAGGCTAGGCAAGGCGAGGAGAGAAGAGAAGACATTCGGAAAATGTATTTCAATGTATTTCTCCATGTTCTGCTGGTCGCAAACTCCGTTCTCCCATCGTCCTCATTTTTCCTTCTCTTGGTGGCTCTCTCGCTTTCTTCTTTCTCCCTCTCTATCGCCCTCGTCGGGCGGGAAGAGTTTGATTTGTTTTGATCCTGTCGGCTTTTTGCTGTAATCTCTTCATGCCGGCGCGGTGAAAAAATGAGTCTCGCTCCATCTCCCTCGATTGAGCCCTCGCTTCTCGGTCTCCCAGCTACGTTCCTTCAATGGTCATCGAGAGAAAACTCGTGGACACCAGGGCTGGACCTCTCATGGAGACCACTTGTCTAGCTCGCCCTCAGCCCGTCCGTACGTCTGTCTCTTTGAGTCCTGTCACATCCGAGTGATTTGTGAGGCCCACGAGTCGCTCGGCCAGTTACTGGTCTGAGGCGAAACCAGTTGACAGGGTCTCGCGGCGCTCACGGTGTTGCCACCCCGACGACCAGGCGCTGACGGACAGCGGCATGGTCTAGTTTTACTCATGCCCCCCAGACGGCCAGACAGATGGAATGAGAAAGAGGCAGACAAACAGACAGACAGACATAGCGCGAGTTGAAAAAGCGCTCAATGCAAATTCAGCCATGTTTCGCGTAGCTCGGTTTCCACTTCCGCTCTAGTCGCACTTCCGGCTGTGCATTTGTCCGTCCGTCCGTTCGTTAGTCGACTGCGTTGGCGTCCGACCCCATGGCGATCGTCCCCCACTCTCTGGCCGCCAGAGGGCGTCGAGACCTTGTGTGTGGAGAACGCGTTTTTTCACTGTTGCAGCAGCAATTGCTATGGCAATTGTTATTGTTGTTCCCGTTTTTGTTTCAGTTTCTCGATCCCTGTTTCTTGTTCTCTGGTCTGTTGATTTTCTTGTTGTTGTTGTTTCGCCGCGAGAAACAACGGCGACTGTTTCGTTTCGCCAACCTCTTCTCTTTCGTCTTTTCCACCCCCCTGCGTCTTTCTCCATCACTTTCTTTGGTCCTCTTTATATCGTTCTTCCTGTCTCTGCTCTTGGTGTTCCTTTTGCAGTCTGGAGTTCACTGCCATTGTTGTTGTTGTTATCGCATTTAATTTCAAATTGTTGTTGCCATTGTAAGTGAGTTGGTTTTGTAGTTTGTTTGTTGTTTTTGTTTTGACTTCCGAAAATTGTAACTTATTTGTAGATTTTGTAGTTGTTTTTATTGTTTTATTTTGCAGTTCAATTATTAATGTGGTCATCATCAGCTACTCTTGGCCATGGAGACCATCATATTAACCATCTATGAATTAGAAATTCAAAGACCTGTCTTACTTGATCGTCTTTATCTACAGCTGTCCTCCATCCTAACGAATCCATTTATAACCCCGTCGCGTAATTCAACCTACTCCCGGTCATCACCGGAAATGCAATAGAATCCGAAATAATTCCAAATTAAAGTATTGCAAAAATAGCAAATAATTCCCACAATGTGAGATATATATTTGCGAATTACCGGATTACCGAAAAATTCAAATGTTAACATTTAAAAATGCTCAAACCCTTTTCATAATTTTAAACATTCAATAATTTTCCAAATAATATTTGTGTGTTTATTTTAAGCTTTTAATTTGTCTTTGCGATTTATTTTTGATAACAACCTCTACCCAAGCAAACTATCGACCTTCACGTTAATGGAAAATATCCCTTCGAAGTAAGGCTCCTTCACCCGGTTGACAATAGCATCGATCATATAGAAGCCAGGTGCTACCATCTTTGCGAATTTACTTGCATCGACTTCGCATTTGTGAAAGTGATATTGTCCGTGCAGACCCACCAACGTTTTCAATTCATGTTTCCATTCCGGCATGTTCGAACATCCGACCAGTGAAGGATTCAAGTATTTCTTATAGAATCCATTCATAAAGTTGAGCAGAGACCCTTGTGATATTTTGTACGGTGTCTTTTCGAAGTTTTTGTTGTATCGAGCATTATAACTGATTCGTAACTCGATCTGCGGAGTCAAAGAAATGTTTTTCATATGAAAATTTCCAGTTTTTAGACCAGCACTTACTTGAGTGTTACCGTCCACCAACGGTTCACTGAAGTCCATGACCGCGGTGAGACCGTACAGACCACGGCGTATTATCTCGACTTTGGCGTCGATGTTCAATACCGAGGAATCGTTGGTCTTGTATTCCAGGTTGAGAAACGTGTACTCCCACTTGGACATATGGGCGATGGGGAGCCACAGAACCATGGCCAGAGCTAGAAATGAAATTAGAACGTTGTCCATGTTGCTTCTTGAACTCAGTTAACTGCAGTACTTGCCTTCCGGATAGTGCTATATATACGCTCATGCCTACGATTCGAGATCTGGAAGATATAGTGTACTCGCGTGTACCCTGCAACGACCCAAACAGTAGGTTATTCCCGAGTTCAACCTATCGATGTTCACAAACCCATGCGACCTGTCTCATTGACGCAGGGCACAGCCGTTGCATGTCACGATATGGATCCAAAGAGCGTTCGTCTGGTGTCACATGGCATGTCAACACCTCACTTCCTTTCCTGATCCAATCGGGAGCTGATGTTTGCTGTTAATTGTTGAACCTTTGTTTTTATCCCCCATATTAAACATTTATGGTCACCCAAAATGAGTTGTCAATTCCAACATAGTTCTAGGCTTTACTGGAATATTAGTGTAAATAAATGCAACTGCATTTATAACGTGACCATCATCGGCTACACTTCACCCTATATCTTAACCATCCACGAGGCTGAGATTGTCTTCTATGAAGTCTCTCCTCGTTCACCAATTCTCTTTGTGTGTTCATTAACTGCATTATGATCTTCTCACCTCTATTGTCTGTTATTTCCGATATATGTATCTCATGTTCTGATGATCATTGGATGCCCAAGTTCAACTTCTAATCACAATCTGCTTTTCCCCACGATCATAACAATGTGTTCAATTTCTTTGTCTCATCTTTCTTTGTCTCCATTTCATAATATCATTTCCACCATACCATTATCATATTCTACTCATCAACGACTTGTTTTCGTTGAACAGACTTCAATGACCTGTCTGACTTATTCGTCTTTATCTACTTTCTCTCTCCCTCCCCCATGCTCATCATCTTCTCATCTCTTCATCTTCATCATCTCTTCCCCCTTTAATGGTGGTATCTCTATTTCGATAGTCGCAGAAGTTAAATATGTTTGTGTGTTTCTCGTTCATTTTTTTATTTCTTTCTTTCAAATTCAAAACTCTTATATCGTTCTTCCTGTCTCTGCTCTTGGTGTTCCTTTTGCAGTCTGGAGTTCACTGCCATTGTTGTTGTTATCGCATTTAATTTAATGTAAGTGAGTTGGTTTTGTAATTTGTTTGTTGTTTTTGTTTTGACTTCCGAAAATTGTAACTTCTTTGTAGATTTTGTAGTTGTTTTTATTGTTTTATTTTGCAGTTGTCATGAACAAAAGAACAACAACAACAATCACAGAAACTCTACAAACAACAATGTAAAAACACCAGCAACAACAATATTTTGCAAACAATATACAAAGAAGAAAAGGCAAAATATGATAAGCGAGTGAAATTAAATACGAGCATTTTTTTTCCATTCAACTCTTTGTCTCACTCTCCCCTTTAGTTCCCTCTCCCTCGTCCAGATTCTCCTATCCGATTTTCATTCTTGCTCTTGTCGTCCTGCGAAAAGAAGGAAGAGAGGACGAGAAAACAATCGTGGTCAGCAGAAAAAAACACAGTTGGCAACGCAATGCCATGAAAAATGACTGCGGACTGAGTTCTGGTCGCCGGATGTTGAGAATCCTTTCGTGGTTATTTCTTAGGGAATTTTCTCTCGTTTTTTTTGTTATTGCGAAAAGTTTCCGATTTTAAGAAACTCAGTCTCTTCCCTCTCACTTCTGGTTATTGTCTCATGTCCGAAAGTAAATAATTCTTTAAAAATTAAATTCCAGCAACGTTTTTGTGTCTCGAAATCAAATGTAAATTCTGAAAATTCTTGAAATATTTGATTTTCATTTTTATCAAATTTTCTGTGTCGCTCTCTTTCCCTCGTCTGCCCTCAGCAACATTCGCCCACTTGCTCTGGCATGTTGTTTTAGAATCTGTCTGTCCCCGTTGATCCTCCCACACTGTTTGTGTCTCTCGTGCATTCAGCATCCTGGCGTCGTCCTTTGACTCTGGACGAGGGTGCGACAGAGACAGTCCGTGGTGAGAGGGGGACAAAGGGAGTGAAAAGTTTCCAACATTAGCTGCATTGCTTTTGTGTGCTGCTCTCGTATTCATCGTTGTTGTTCCCGGTGTTGTTGGTGTCATTGTAGCTGGTGTTCTTCTTCTTCGTCTTCTTTAGGTTCTTGCAAACAAAAACAACCTCGAACAATAACAACATCCAACAATAACAACATCTAACATGAACAACTAACAATAAAAACGAGAAGTTGCAGCAGAAGCAGAAGAAGAAGAACGACAACAGCACGAACTAAAATTAATTTAATTGTAGTTTTCTTTTCTTGTTTTTCTCTCCCTTACTCCGTACCTCCTTATTCGAAGTCCCTCTCTTTCTCGCTCTCTGCACCTCTCTCTTCTTTTTCCATCACCTCGATTTCTGGGTTTTATTGTTGTCTTTGCATAGGGTTTTTTTTATTCTCGTTCTCCCCCTCCAACACATTTAAAAACAAATTGAAGCGTCAACAATAGAACGAGATGGGTGGCAGAGAGAGATGGGTAGAGAGATCCAGAGATAGCGGGAGAATGGAGAGAAGAGGAGAGAGAGAGAGAGAACGGGCTTCATTTCCTTTCGTTTCCTTGTTTAATTAACCTCATTTTTCCCGCTCGACGTTGTTTGGCGAAAAATGGAAAAGAAACGAAGCGAAAACAAAATAAGGAAAACTTTTCGAAACTTGTTGAGACGAAAAGAGGGTGAGCCAAGAGAGAGAGTGAGAGAAGAGAGAGGGCGAGGGAGAGAGGCTCATAGGGAAGGAAGTGAGATTTATAATGAAATCCCGAATAATGGAACTTCCACGAATGAACAATATCATGCGGAACACGCAAAAGGAGTTTTCTTTCATTTCATTCATAATCCGTAAACGATTTCAAAGTTTTCCCCAAATCCATATTTTCATTATCTTTCACCCATAATACACGTCCATCGCTCAGAGTCTTCTCTTAAGTTATCATGATTTTTATCCTTTCATCTTGATTTTTGGCTTTTTGTACAAAAAAACAGTTCTTTCCTCCATGGCGCTTTCTCTTTCTATTGCCCATCACCATTAATTTTCAGCCGACTCTATATTTTATCAGATTTCGTAATGCCCGATATGCAAATATTTCCTCGTCCGATAAGGGGTTCGTTATCGCTATGGATTCTCTTGTAGATAAGGAAAGCTTTTCCTCTGAATATGTAGAAAGTTATGCGACGAGACCAGCATGTTTTTTTATTTACCTTAGTGCGAAACTCTTGTTCCGCAATGTTTTTGCGCCCACATATCTCCTTTATCGCATTTTGGCTGGTTTTTATCTCAATAGTACTTCCTATTTAAAATGAGATTAACCTGGGTGAAAAAGTCAACGGAAGACTTTGTACACGATTTCAATGATCGGCCTGAAAAACTCGTACGCAAAATTGTGGTGAAATCGCTGTAATGGCCACAAATTATCTGTATCTATGCGGAGATATCTATAGATAAAACTTCCTATCAGACAAACACACATCCCCCTCCATAAATTCCACAAACCTTTTCATGTTGAAGGTTTTTTGCTTCAATCCAATTGTAAAAATTTGGTAAATTCAACTAATAATTCTGACCTCGAGCCTTCCTCGAAAATCGTGACCTCGGGTTTCCGGAGCTAAAGCCGAGAGGAAGCTTTAAACGGGATACCTTTTATCCTTATATTAATCATTTGTTTTTCTGCATACATTTTATTATTTTATTCCAGCATTTTGGTGATTTGTTTTTCCTGAAAAATATTATCCAATATCGCAATTTTAATAAATTTCTCTCCGTCTGTTTACGATTTATATTTTTTCGGAACTTTCCGTTTTCAATCTGTTGATGCTGTCTCCCTCTATCAGTACAGTTTACAACATTTTCGCATTTATATTTTGACATTTTGTTGGCAAATTTATTTTCGATGTTCCTTTGCTCTTTGTGAGTTAAAAATTCATTTGAATTTTGATTTTCCCCCTCTCATCCTCTCGTACACTTCTGATTCCTGCTGTCTCTTTTTTTGTTTCTTTCATAAACTGTTCATTGTTGCTGTTTTGCCTTTTTCCAGCAGAGATTTCAAGTTGTTGTTTTGTTGTTCATCCATTTATGGCTTTTTCTTTGCTGTTGTTCTTGTTGTATGTTTTCCCCTCATGTTGTTTTTCCTGTTGTTCCTTTAGTTGTTGTTGATTCATTTTGATTGACATGCGAGACGTCGAACGTGCGTCGAGATCTGACTCTGCCAGATTCGTGTTGGAAAAATAAACTAGCTTCTTGCCAAATGTTGCCAGCATAAAGTTTCCGAACAACTGCAAGAATATGTTGTTGTGGTTGTTGTTGCCGCTGTCTACATGGTTTTTGTCCCACCGACACCGACAGAGGTCATTTTTCACATTCCTTCATTTGTTTTGCGCTCGGTCTCGGCCGCCGCCTCCTCCATCGACATTTGGCACAAAATCAATAAAAACCCAGACAAAATATCGAAATGCGCCGACTTTTGACTTTCTGTTCTCGATCGATGGGTCCCTGGGACCGTGCCCTGGGGATCTGTTTTCATCGCAGTCTCAAAAACTTCTTCGGAAATTTAAGGCCCACGCCTTCGCTTTTCCCGCCTTATGATTTCTCTGGCAACGTCTCCAGGGATCCCTCGTTTGTTCATGGGACGGACAGTTCACGACTCCCGCGAGGATCGTCTTCCTCTTCGTCTAGTCCACTCCTTCATCCATCCATCGACTTCTGCGTCATCTTCATCATCGCTGGACATGCAGGAAGTCTTAGGGGAATTAATCGACTTCCTATGTAAATAAATGGAGAGAAAACGATAAATTTAATCAAGGTTCTGGCAAAGTTTTTCTTGAAACGGAACATTTATTTCGCTCTCACTCACACAATCGTCGTCGTCACTTTTCCGCCTCCTGCCTCGACAACTGTAGAGGGATTGATGAATGTTCAATGTATAAAAGAGAGAGAGAGGAAAATAGAGTGGAAACCTAGTGGGAGCGAAAAACTAAATGCTAATGAAATCAGTGGCAAAAAGTTTGAAAACTACTCGAGCGAGAATCACAATGACTGACGAACTTTTTCGTGGTCCTTCCTTCGACCGTCGCCAACCGGAGGATGCGGGGAAATAAAAGATCAACTTAAGGTTGGGATTTTGTCGAACATCATCCTTCCTTTTCGGCGATCCTTTCTCTTTTTGCTTCTTTTATGGTTTTACTTGTTGTGGATTGTTGTTCGTCTCATTGTGTTTCCCCTCACACACATACTCATGCAACACATGCTCACGGGGGGTCCCGCAATAAAGACTACGGTGTACCTGAACCTTGGCCGCCCACCACATGCCACACCTCCAAGCGCCTCCTGCTGGGCCTTCGTCTTCCATCGGCATTTTCTGCCCATCTTGGACCCATTTCTTATCCTCCACCCCAGACCCTTTCCAAACCCACTCGACCCATCCATCCATCCATCAGTGCGTCCTGCGACCCACCGCCGATCATCCATCTTCCTCGACAGCCGGACAGACGTTCAAGGACTCCTGTCGACTCGTGTTTCGCGTGTTCCTGCACTTGTAGCTGAAGAGCGGGGAGAAGGAGGAAGGGTACAAAAAGGATTCCTCTCGCATCGAAGCTGAAAAGAAGCAGAAGGCAATGAAGAAAAAGCAGCAGGAACAATCAATAAAAGTGTGGATTCGCTCAGGAACTGCGATTGATTTTCCCATCGAACGTGTTTGTGTGAGCGCGCAGGAGCGTGTGAGTGTGTGTGTACGCGCGTGTGTGAGTGAGCTTGTCGTGGTGTGCGTGTAGTTTGAGACTGATTAATGATGCAATAATTGGCGCGAACCCCAGCAGGAGACGCTAGTCCCACCAGTCGAAAACGAATGATTAACGAGAGGAAGGAGCATGACCAGGAGAGGAAGATGAAGAAGAGGAGGCAGCCGAACAGGGTCAGAGACAAAGGAGGAGCTCTTAAATCACGATTTTCTATTGAAGAGATCCAAACACGAGATCTACTGAGATTTCCGACTTCGAATGGGACGAACGAATGTTCTATTTTTTGTTCCAAATTCTTTATGTTTTAACATACGCTGGTATATTCGCGTATTCGCCACCCCCAACATTCTCCTAACCGACCTTCGATTAACCCTCCTCCTCCCTCGCCTACTTCTTGGCCTTGTGCTCTTCATCCTTTCGCATCCTTCCTTCACTTCACTCTTCCTTCTGGGCATCATCCGTGTCCTTCCTTTCACTTATCCTGTGTGCCTTCTTTCAACCATCCGACCCTTTTCCTCCACCGTCCCCGTCGGCCAACGAGAACATGAAAATCCCCGCATCATGCAAATCCCCGGAATTAGTTGCCACGCAGACACGAACACCAACAAGAATTATAATAACAGAAACCGCAATACCAACAACAACAACACCGGCCTCGACCTCGGGGACCTAAACAAACTGACACGCTAATAAATTCTTAAATTACCTCCGTGGTAATGAGTGAGAACAGCGAAGGGCTGGAGAAGGACGGGTTTCTCGGGCCCCAAGAGCGCACTAAGGACGATCGTAAAACGCCTCCGACTCCGCTCACACTCGTTCCCTGCTAATCTGCCTCTATCGCTCGGCACACACACATTCGTGTCGTCGTCGGAAGGTCCTCGAGCCCAATCCTTCAGCTCTTCCACCCTCCCCTCGCCATGCGGAGATCCTCGAAACTATGTGAAGAATAATTGCGACTCATCATCGCTTCAATTTGCGATGAGCGCGAGCGGATGAAGCTTTCTACCGACACCTTGTCGCTTCATTCTTCTTCTTGCGCTGTCTTCCTCCCTCTCAACCTCCCTCGCTCTACCCATTTTCTGCGTCACGCTCTCATCTCTTTTCGAACACCTTTTTATTAACTTCGTCCTCGTTGACGTCGTCTTCGTCGCTGCGGCGCATTTTTCTTCACCACACAACTTGACGTCTCACTAGGCTCACTCCCTCTATTTCTTTCTCTTTCTCTTTCTATCTCGCAAGCCACTCGTCATCGATATCCTTGTTGTTGGCCTGGTTTTGTGGTTCGCTCTGAGGTTGCCGAGAATTAATTCAAAGTAAGTCAACCCCCTTCACGTTCCATTGTCGATCTCAAAAAAACAAAAAAAAAAAAAACCACGAGGATCCAACTTTTTTCAATTAGCTTTAGATAAAATTGCACCGCTCGAGGTCTTTTGACTTCATCTTCTCCTTGTTATTTTGGGTCTCGTTCTTTTTCTACTTCCACCAACGCATCTCTCTCTCTCTTTGTACACCGTTAGTAACTCTGTCATTGGCGTTGGTGGCTTGTGACGACCCTGGTTCGTGGTGCGTCCTGGTTCTTCAATCCTGCGGCGACGAAAACAACATCAACGACAACCGTAACAATGAAAACCACACAAATAGAACCAACAACAATAATAATGACAATAACAATAACAACAAAAATAACCATAAAAACAGTAACAATAACGACAACATTAACCACAACAACAGCAAAAATAACAACAAGAATAACATGGCCCACAATTTGCCGTGGTATTTTTCCTCCGTTTCGCACTAATTGGCCCCCTTAAGTGTTTTTGCTTTCAATTAGCAGCCATCGTCCGTTGCGGTCCGCAAACTCCTCCCTCCCTTTCACTCTCTCTCTCTCCCTCTCCCTCTCTATCTCTCTCACCCGCCCACTCTCTCTTCGCTCCTTCGTCTCCGTTGTATCTATTTATCTTCGTTTTCCATTCGATGTCCCTGTTTCTCACGCACTTTCCTATTCCTAGTCCTCGACTCGTTCCATTTCTGTTGATGGCCCTTTCTTTGTCGCTCTTCGGTCTCCGGGTCTGTGGCTGTGGCCTCGACACCCACAGCGCCCGCCGCAGAACTCATCTCGCAGTCCCTTCGACCAACTGCCAAACCACTGACACTGCGTCCGACTCATTCCAGATTCCGTCCCAGTCCGGACCCGACTAAACGTAGACGACTCGTCTGGGTTGGTCCTTCCGAGGAGAGGTGGAGTAGGATGGAATGCGGTGCGGTTGGGTCCAGCGATGCGTGTTTATCTCACCTTAACTAACTCGTCTTCATTTCTCACTCGACTTCCCACGGTGCGCCACAGCGCCATTTCTTCGCACTTATCTCCATATTCATCTTCATCCTTCTTCGGTCCCGTCCCTCGCCTCGTCTCAGCCCACAACGAATGGACCCATCGACCGCTCCACCTGCTCTGACGTCGCCTCCTCGTGCTTCCTGTCGTTTGAGTCTCGTTGGCACCTCGAAACACGACCCACCCCCGGACTCGGTCTCCTCGCTTCGATTCCTTCCTTGATGGGCTCTTTGCCAAATACCTCTCGCTCTTCTCCATTTATATTTCTCTTCTTCCTCTCACTCCCTCTCTTTCTTTCTCTATTTCGTCCTCTTTGCTGTTGTGCGATCCTTCCTCACATTTATTTCTATTTGTCCTTAAGCGGTTCAGTGCTGTCGCCTCGTTGTTGTCTCTCTCTTTCTCCCCCCCTCAATCACTCACTCTCTCTCTGAGTTTGCATTTACTTAGTAGGGTATTCCGATGTTTGTGTGCGTGTGGTTCTTACACTTGTATTTGTATCTGTGCGACAATAAAATATTTTAATCGATAGTTTCCTACGTGATTTCTCCTGCTCTACATTTCTTCCTCTTTCACTCTGTTTGTGTTCTCCTTACTTCTTTGATATCGAACCCTCTCACTCTATGTTTGTTTGTTCTCCTTGTTGTCGACGGCGTTTTGCATTCTAATTTCTCACATTTCTCTGCGTCGAAGATTTTCCTGTCGAACATTGCTGGGATATCTATGTATCCAACATGTACATGGCATCGATTCTTTCCTAAGCTCGGTTGAAGAATGTTTTCTGTATTGATTACGATTCTCGACTCTAGATCTCAATCAGTTTACACTATGTATATCTTCTTCGGGACATTTGTGATCAGAAAGAAATGTTTTAATTGGGGATCCGAGAACAAAGTGAAGCAATTGGGGATTCTACTAATTTGCATATTTACTGAGAATTTCCTACTCTGCCTGTCGTCGATCGATCATTTCACTTGAATTCTGCTCTGGTCCTCCAGGAGTTCTCCGAAGATTTCCGATAGAATATTTACGTCCCACTCACCACAAACCCACCTCACCTCAGTCCAACTCAAATCAACCCAACTGAAATCAACTCAACATACTTCACCACATGCTGATCGCTTCGCCCACATCGTCTTTAGTTATTCCCCTCAATGCTATGTCACACACAGTCGGACAGACAACAGGCGGTCCGATTGTGAACTCTCATCCGCAATACAAAATTGATGCCCCGTCTCGCTCTGTCGGCACCTGCCACCCACTCCTCCAATCCAAAACCAAGGCTCCGGCCCAGGCATGTTCATTAGCAAATTCAAAGGATTGGAAAACGTCGGAGCCACTGAAAGTATTTCGTTGGAATGCCTAATGACAACAACAGGAGGGCGGCAGCGGGAGTGAGAGAGAGAGACACACATAAGGAAAGAGATGCCACTAGTAGTCACAAGTATGCCGGCTAAAGATTTGAGTGTTCGTCTCCTTCAAAGTGGGGTTCGACTCGGTGAGGGAGGCGGAGTTACTTTGCAATGCAAACCACTGACACACAATCAACGACCGGCGCCCCTCACGCATCGACCGGCGACGACGGACTCCGACAAGGATGGCGACACAGCAGGATAGACACAAGACAAAGGATAGGACAAATAGAGATAGAGAGACAGAGCGACGATTTGAAGGTGGAAATGGGGCGAATCAAGATTTGCTATCGAGCATGGGTTCTCGGAAGATAATCTCGGTAAAGGATCGGGCCGGAGACGCAGTCGTAGACCGAGGAAGGATTATAATTTATGCGCATTTTTTATTAAATATTTAGGAAACCTTGCCGGCTCCTCGAAGGCTTCCTCGGTAGGCATTTGTTCCTCGAATTGTTCCTCGGTAGGCAGTTGCTTCTCGGCGTCTGTGTTGTTGTTTGAACAATTGCGGTGTTGTGCAATAGGCAGAGACCATTATAATTTCTGCGGTGCCTTGAGCCGTTGCCGCGAAGACGCTGGTGAATCTGATGACAACGACGACTCGGATGAGGGCGGTCGTAATGACTTGGACCACGACGATGATGATGACGAAGATGGTGGGATAGACGAGGGCGATGTTGTTGCTGCTGGTGCTGGTGATGACGGACACAAAGCAAACAATACCTGCTCTGAGTCTCTCTCATTCTCAATGACAGGCCTCTCTCTCCTCTCTTTTCCATCTCCGCTACGCCTCGGTGATGCCTGAAGGAGTGCGACGAATCCTGAGTCTGGCAACTCGGGCGAGGCGTAGATTCGGGAGATGAGTTATTAGTGGGGGCGGCATACGCAATGGAAGCCGACATTTGCATCTCATTCTTCGTTCTTGTTGGGAGAAGGAGGAGGACGAGTTGGGGATTATATGATAAATTTTGATGTTTTCCAGAGCTTGCTTTACAAATTGTTCGAGATTAGATGGGTTTCGGTAGATGCTTTGCGAGTGGCTCTCGATGAGTGAGGGTGGCAAGAAATGTGGGTGGAGAGAGGGAACAAACTGATGCTAATTCTCAGGCTCAATGGCAGTTGCTAATAGTGAAGGATGATACAGAGGATGGGATGTGTAGAAGAAGGGGCGGAGTAGTTGAGAAATGGAATGGGAGCTGTTCAAAGATAAGAAAGGCTTGTTGGGCTATGAAACCCCTATTCAATTCTCCACAATTCATATTCTCTCAAATTCATCTTCTCTCAAATTATTTCAATATTATTCTTTCTGTCTCTATCTACTCTACCGCATCCTTCCTATATTTATTTCGATCCAACTCGAACTCTTTCTCTCACACTGAGAGGTGAAAAACTTTTGCCCGATCGAGGTCCACAAATGGCCCTTGACCACAATTGTTTTCTTCTTGTTCTTCAGCACAATATCTCAAAACATATCGTGTAAACATATCGACGTTACGCGCTCATTCGTTTTTGGTTTCGCTTGCACGCGCCCCTTGGTCCGGAGCAATGGATCGTGGTCTCCGTTTTGCCAAGTTGTGGAATGTGATTTAACAATAAACAAGTGAATGAATAGCAACAAAAACCACCAAAGTACCAATAATAATAACAACAAAGAAAAACCATCGATATATCTAAAAATAACTATATCATAAAAACTTACAACAAACTCATCATAAGTTACAACAAAAACAACGACTTCACTCACCATCAGGGATGACCACAAAGGGATCCCAACAGAATCATCAGCAGCAACAACAACAACAACATCCGCCCTCAATGGCCACCGGGAACGGTTCCGCCTCAGTCTCCATGAACGGCTTTCGCATTGCCAACTACCCGGCCGTTGCGTCGTCGGCATCATCGGCGACGGCGGGCAGCAACCACAAAGCAGCGACTGGAGTGGGCGGTGCCGACCGCGTCTTCGCCAATCGCTTCCAACACATCGGCAGCGCGAAAACGTCGACGACGGTGACGACGTCGGCAACGTCGACCGCCAACGGGTCCCGCCCACTGCCGAGCGAGCTGCACTTCAACGAGCCGCTGCTGCAGCCCCCGCCGCCCCCGTTGGCCGCCTCCACGAAGGGCGGGAGTCACAGCAACAACAACAATCACTCGAGCAGCAACCCCTTCCTCAACAGTCCCTCGCCCACGGAGCACGTCGTGGCCTCGTTCGCCAGCGAAGTTCCCGAATACGCGGAGCCCCAGCGCTTCCGGGGGAACAAACAACAACAACAACGGCCGCACAGCATCGCCGTGGGGGGCGAACACGAGTCGCGTCCCGGCGCGAAGACGTCCTTTGGCGACCTTGGCGCGCTGCAGCTGCGCCAGCAACAACTGCTGCAGCAGCAACAGCAGCAGCGCCTTTTGCAGCTGTCGCGGCAGCAGCAACAGCTGCGCCAAGCGGTGGGCGCCATCGTCTCGGCCTCGGCGACGTCGACGACAGCGGCGGCCGCCACGCCCCCCGCCTCCTCGGGCGCCGTCGACAAGGAGGCCCTCTACGCGGCGCTCTTCCAGCAGTACCGCGGCAGCGCCGCCGCGCCACCGGTTCCGCTGCATCGCAACCACACGCCGCAGTCGCCGTCGACGCCGCAGCAGGCGCACCCGCACCCCGCGGTACCCCGACGCTCGCAAAGCACGCCGCGTCCCATCAAATCGACGTCCCTCGGTGGCGACACCCAGCCGCAGCAGCAACAACAACAACAACACTTCCCTCTCAGCCTGGCCCACGGCACTGCGTCGGCGACGTCAACCGCACAGCTGAACGGCGTCGGATCGGGCGCCCAGCGGCCGCGCAGCTTGGACCGCTTCAACGGGGCGGCGTCCGAGGTGGGCGGGGCCAAGTCGCCCTACCAGCCGCCTCCCATCCCGCTGCGACGCTTCGCCCCGGCCGCCGGAGGGCAGCGCAACGTGATGAGCCCCAAGCCAGACGCGTCCGCGGGCAGCGGGAGCGGGAGTGGGGTCGCCACGCCCACCACCAGCTTCGCGGGCAAGAAGAGCACGAGCATCGACAACATCCGCGGCGGGTTGGCGTCGGCGTCGGTGGGGGCGGGGCCCGAGAGCCCGGGGGCGGGGATGCGGCACTCTGTGACCTTCCACGGACGCGCCCAGAGCGAGGAGAACGGCTTCGATGGCGGAGGGCGGCCCTTGTCGTACGCCTATGGGGCGGGTGCGTCTGCAGCAGGAGCAGCGGGGGGACCGGACCAGGTCTACCTGGAGAACCAGCTGCGGGCGTATTCGGAGCAGCTGCGCACCATCACCGAGAGCGTCCGCAAATACTCGGAGCAAGCGAAGCTCCTCTCGGAGCTGAAGCGCCAGCAGCACTTGGCCAAGCAACAGCAACAGGCCACGCCCCCCACCAGCACAGCCGCCCCTCAGCAGCTGGGCGTGCCCCAGTCACAGTCCACCGGCAGCTTCTCCTCCAGCATGATCTCGCCGGAGATCGTCAGCAAGTCGCTGGCCTCGTTGTCGGCCTCGGCAGAGCCGCAGACGCCGTCGCACCAGCTGCGCCTCTTCCTCGACAACATCCGCAGCTCGATGCGCTCCGAGTACCAGCAGAACATTCCCGAGGACGTCCTCCAGCCCATCACAGAGCCGAAGATTCCGCCGCAGACCCCGAACCACTCCCAGGTGCCGACCTCGACGTCGCACAGCCAGAGCTCGGCCCGGGCGCCGGCGGAGCAGTCGACGTCCCCGGCCCCACCGCCGTCGGGGCGGGACCCGGAACTGCCGACGCCCTCGGACCAGCTGCGCCTCTTCCTGGACGCCATCCGGGCCAACAAGATCCCCGAGGGCGACGCCAAGCCGAAGTTGGTTGCGTCGCAGACGCTCGACTCGTTCATCTCGAAGCCGCTGCAGATGCCCGACGTGACCTCGGTGACCCCGATGGGCGGCGCAGGAGTTGGCGTGGGCGTGGCAGGTTCGGGCCTGCCCACCCGACGGCGGCCGAAGAGCTCCGTGGCCGCGCCCTCGAAGTTGGACAACCACGAGCACTCGATGAAGACCTCGGAGAGCTTCCACCAGATCTCGGACAACCTGCGGCTGATGAGCGAGGACCTGAAGGCGCTGAGTCCCAGTCGCGTGGTGGTCAGCGCGAGCAGCAGCAGCGGCAGCCTCAAGACGCTGGCCGCGAGCCACCAGGGCGAGCTGCGGGTGGCCGCGACGAGCCCGCTGAGCACGTCGCCCACGATGAGCGTCGGCAGCACGCGCGCCAGCTGCGCCTCGTTGGCGTCGACCAACAACAACAACAGTGGGAGCAGCAGCTCGGCCACGACCACGCCCTCGACGGCCCCGCTCTCGATGGACTTCAACGAGATTCTCGACAGCTTCCAGGCCATGGCCGACAAGTACAAATCGAAAGGTTCCTACGACTACTTGCGCAAGTGTTCGGAGGCGTTGCGCCAGCACTCGCAGCAGCTGAAGCAGCAACAGCAACAACAACAGCAGCAGCAGCAGCACCAGCCACACAACAACGGCTACGGCGGTGCCGGCAGCGACGACAGCAGCTCATGCAGCACGACGCCCGGCAGCATCCGGGAGGCGGTGCAGAACCTGCTCCTGCAGCCTCGCAACGGCTTCCAGATCCTCGACGACCGGATGCGGCTGTTCATCGACATCATCGACAGCCAGGACCGGCTCAGCCAGGTGAGTAGTGGCCCCGCCCTCGTCGCCCTCCGTGGACGGTCGTCTGCTTGCCTTAGTGATTACAAGGGGCCTGCGGGGCGCCGGAGGATGTGGCAGAATTTCTCCGGCTCATTGCCTCCTACTCCATTTGCCAGCCCCGCTCGAACCAATCAAAGCCTCCCTCCGGTGATTACGAGCTCCACGCCTCGGCAAGGATGGAGCCGTCGTCTGGGGGAGGGTGGTGGTGGAAACTTAATCGAAAATTGAAACTTGATTAGCATCAATCATTAAAATACCTCGCACCATTTCACCTGCCGAGCTGAGGAGGCGCCCGACCGGAGCCGGAGCCACGAAACTCTGTAGTCGATCGGGTGCCAGGGCGAGGTGGGGTCGGAGGAGGTTTTATTGTTTAAAATTAGCCTGTGGTTTATGACACGATAAACGTCAACCGCAATTTATTGCATCGCTCATCCTCGTGCCGGGCTCTCGTCTCCGGCTCTCGGGCCCTTCGTGTGCATAGCCGATGGCCGATGAAGGGTTGGCCGTTTATTAGTTATCGGAAATGATTGGCAACGCGATGAGAGCTGGACGTGGGATGCGAGATTGAAAACGCGCTGATGGATGGGCAGGGAATCGGTCCGCACGGAACAGCTGCTCGAGTGGGCGGACAGCGGGCGTGGCGAGTGCCAGAGAAGGGTCGACAGACAGGACCGAGCGGGCGAATGCGGGTGCCTCACATGAGAAAGAGAAAGAGTGAGAGGGTGAGATGAGGGAGGGGGAGATGAGTAAACAAATTGCTTAAACTAATCCCGGCAGGACATGGAGCCATGGCCGTTTATGTAACCAAGGCCTAGAGGGAAGGCGAGGGCGATGAAAGTGGTCGGAACACAAATAGATCCCGGCCACTGTAGGCAGGAACCGGAAACGGAACTCACAAATGGTAGCGAGGAGAACGAAACGAATCGAAACGGGCCGGCGAAGAAGGATTACTAAGGGACGGTTGGGGTGTGCGACGTTGGTCAAACAATGGATCCAAGTCCAATGGCACCGAAGAACGCAAACGAAGAACAAACAAAGGATCACAGTCAGAAGAAAGCGACAGAGGGAGAAGGCCGGGTGAAGGACGACATGTGGAGCAGACCGAGAGCCAACTGTCTGTGAGTGGTAATCGTGGAATGAGTCTCGTCTGACATCTGGTTCCATGCGAATGAAAGGATTCTTCACCGTGTGGATTCCACGCCAGAGCCCAGGTATTGGAGGAGAGTATCCTTGCAGAGACGGCAACCGACTGGAAGCCACATGAGGTGGACGAAGCCCGTAGAATGGCAGGATTCTACGACTGACTGACAGACCGACCGACAGATAGATGGAAGACAAAGGGCCAGAAGTGTTGCGAAGTACAATGGAAGACGGATAGCTACAACAGGAACAAATAGCGATAATTATAGAAGGATGAAGCGAACGAATTGCGAATTGGGGGGCCAGCAGACAAATTTCCACTATTCCAGTAATTAGGAAGGGACACAATACGGTATGAGTATCGAGAAAGTTTGAGAGTGGTAGAAGGGAAATCAATGCCAGAGAATTCGAGCAGGAGAATAGAATTCTTCGAAGCTGACCGCAACAAAGTGGTGAACAAGAATAGAACCAGAGAGATTGCTATTGATGGAGATGATTAGTGAAAGAGAGAGAGAGACTAAAGAGCAGCTTGGGTTTACAGATGAAGAGGTACCACATGCTCATGTGTGAATAGGACCAGGACCGTAAGGTAACCATGGCGATGTGGGTTCTGTCCATACATGACCGAATCATTTGGCCCAGTACAAATTTAATTGGAAGAATGTATGCGTCGTAGTTACCAGCTGCAGAATATTTCCTAGGTATTCTTTTAAGTTGGACAGACTCTTTCAGCAATATTTCCTCACTCGCTCTGTCCTTATAATGTTTCTGACGACCCCGTGCTGGACACAGAGACCTGCCCTATTCTCAGCCATACATCATGCGACACCTTTGCTCTCCAGATGACTACTCGCCCTCTCTTCTCCTCTTCAGTCTGCTTTCGGCGTGATTAATGAGAGCCAATTAATAAGAACCCGATCCTGCGCAGCAACCGGGGGACATTTTAATTACACGAGAGTAGTGGTGAGGAGGAGAAGGAGAAGATGAGGAAGCTTAATGGAATGGGCGAGTGCGAGTTCGCTGTGGTCTCGGCCACGTGTGAGCGTTGTTGACGTCGCCATATATCGTTGGCAAGGGATGGAAAAGTTTGCATTTTAATTGACATTTGACGGCAGACCTCCGACCTCACGCCACCTCCTTGCCGTGTGTCATCTGTCCTTCTCATTCACTGAAGGCTGAACTAATAACTACATCGACAACAATGTCGAATGTCGTACGCCTAAAAGCAGACTCCATTTGCGAGTCAATTGAATGTGAGTGCTTGTGGCAGTGTGGCCGACATGCCCACAAGCCGCGCACTCAAACACATACGATAGTCGAGCGTTCATTACGATTGACAGGAGTTAGAGTGCTCGTTGTTGTTGCCTCTCGCAATGCAATTAAAACTATTCCAAACACTTCACGCCCAAAAGCATGCAACAATAATTTTAATTTCCATACACAGAGCAATTGTTGCATTCTGTCTGCTTTTGGCTCTCACGCATTGAGAGCACCGACCAAGGTTTCAGCACAAGTGGGCGTGGTCCGCGCATTTCTGGCGTTAATTCAGAGTTTGAAACGTGTGGAAAGTTCATCGGACTCCACTGGAAATGATTAAATCCGAATGTTTTAGAAACGTTTCGTAATTGCTTTTGTCCGAAGTTGGGCAACAACGAACCACATTCATCGCTCCTTCTTCATTAATTCACCTAAAATCTGTTCGAGATTTTCACTGCATGTTCCGAGCTTCCAATTGTTTTTAGTGAGGGTTGGGCTGGGGCGACGACCGCGGAATTGTACTCAGTTTGTAAACTCATTATCGATTATCTAATTAACCCAAGATCAATCGCTCTTCTACTGCATTCGAGGCTTTTGCGTCGACAAATCGAGAGAGAGAGAGAGTGAGTGAGAGTGGGACGAAAGGTCGTTGATTTTGCATTCGCTGCACTAAACTAGGGACCGGGGAGTCGTCGTGGCGGGTGGTGAGTTGAATAAGCCATAATGAACATATTCACTCCGTCTCTTCGTGCATTTCACACACACTCCGCCCCTCTCACACATCGTTCCCCTCGCGTTCATTTAGCGAATTGCGAATCCGCGGTCACGACTTTGCAATTATTTTCCACACAAAATCCGCGCACGACTTCCGCCCACTTCCTCCATTGCTTCCGCATCGCAGCCACTGCCACGCCCCTCACTGCGGATTCAATGGCGAGCTGTGGCTTGTGTGATTGTGTCCATGTGTGTATTAGTGGCCGGGTGCGATTGAGTTCGAGTGCGTTTGTCTGTATTGGTGCATCTGCGAAAATTCTAATTGCTCGCTGCGAAAGAAATCCCTCTCGCCACAAGTCGAGCTCTTGCGCCCAACGATGATTAATGAAGCTTCCGTCGCCACCCACTCACACAGATACACTCTCAAACACACACACACGAGCTCAGCAACAGCGATGATGTCAACCGCGGTGGAGAATCGGAGAACTCGAGGAATGCAAAGCAAACGGAAAAATGCTCAGAAATTCCTCTGTAGGAAGCCAAATGAATTTCGCCGTCGCCTCACCTGCTGTCGAAAGCGAGCGGAGGGCGGGGGCGGGACCGTGCTGCACATGTGTCACACAAGTTAGAAATCAGGATTCACGTCTCTCGCATCTCAGGATCCCGAAGCTGGAGCCAGAATTCAATAAAGCTTCAGTTTCGAGCTGCGGAGATTCCGCTGTTCGCCCTCTTCTCCATCTTCGGAATTTCGTCGACTTCTCTGCGAACGGACGGAAACGTCAGTGCTTTTAACGAGATTTTTCCATACTTTGCACAGTAGGGGTAAAAGATAGACAGAGAGAGAGAGAGAGAGAATATTGAGAACAAGTTATATTCACCTAATTTTTTCTTCTCTTTTTCCACTTTTTTCTTTATTTTTTTATTTGTGTCAGTAATTTTATGGAATTTTTTATTTTTACCTTACCGCGAAAACAAGACGAACAACAACTACATGTTCGACCCACATCCGTGGCAACCCTGCCATTGACGATCATGTGTACACCTATACAAAGTCAAAAAGACAGACAAACAGAATGACTGACTGACTGACAGACAGACAGACGATGTGAGAGTAAGAGATGAATATGGAGAGAAAGAGGTTCGCCTTCATTAGTGGAAATTACTTGAATATGAGCAGTGCTTTCAGGCGGGATATAGCGAGAACAACAACAACAAATATAGTAAAAACACCAACTACAGCAACACCTACTGCAACAACAAATATTGCAACAACACCATCTGCAACAACATCGATTGCAACTATGTTGTCTACTATAACAACTGCAGCAACAATTTTAATAGCGAAACAACTAAAAGTATGCAATGGAATATGAAAGCAGCTGCGCCCCTTCAACCGTTCAATCAATGCTACGCTCCATGCTTGAACGTGTGTGAAAGAGAGATGTGAACGTGTGTGAGAAAAAGATGAACATGTGTGAAGAAGAGATGAACGTGTGTGAAGAAGAGATGACCGTGTGTGTAAGAGAGGTGCAGGTGAGGAGTGGGAATCGTTGTGAAGCATCATCGGAAATAAAATGCATAAAATGAAAATATCTGCGAACCATGGGTGAAAGACGCACGGCAAACAGAAGAGAGAGATAGAGAGAAGAGAAGAGGGAGCGAGGCAGTAGAAATGGAGCAGATCGAAACAAAGAACGAACGTGTGCCAGGTAGTGGAAGAGGAGAATCAAGGGGCGCTCTACTTAACCAACTTTACAAATTAGAGCAATAGAGCGACACTCAACGCGAGTGTGGGAGAATGCGAGGGGAAGAGAGAGAGGCGATGCCGATGGAGAGTGGAGAAAGTGCATTCGGTTTTAATGATACTAATCATGGCGATGGTAAGGACCACACTGTTGCAGCAACGTTCGATTCTGTGCTCCTAAAAGTATGCAAGGAAAAATACACACCTTGTTTAGATGCTCCCACATTGATGTATCGGCAGCTGGTGGAGTGAAATTTGTGGGTTGAGAACTACACAAAAGTTTGCGTAAAATATTCATGTATATAGAGTAAAATGTGTATATAAATATCCTATAAATATGCTCCGTGTTTGTCAAGAACAGGCATTTAATTATTGGATCCTTTCCTCCATCCCAACTACACCACCTTTACCGTGCTCCTTTCGACCATCTGTCATCTCTCTTGTCAAATAAATCATGTTATTTATTGCAATGCATTATCTTTCTCTCTCTCTCTCTCTTTCATACACGGCTCATTAGCTTCCTCACCTCTGCGCCTCGAAGTATGCTAATTTTTGTATGCTTTAAATTTCCGACGACCTCTCACACATTCTCACGTCGTCTTCGCTGGAAGAAGGGTGGAGAAGAAAGACGAGACAACAAGCGACGTTGCCATATTAATTTCAGCAACATATTTCCCTTGGCGCGCACACAAATTTCCCTCGTCGGGCTATTTTTAACCCGACTCCGTATGTTTCGTCCCATGCATCCGTCTCTCGGCCTCTCCATCTCCGTTTGTCTGAGCGTCTGCTGGTGTGTGTAGGGCTGTGTGAGTCTGTGTTAGTGTTAATGTGTGTGGTCCGTTTCTACTTGCGACCCTCAACCCCAACTCCCTGTCTCGCTCTCTTCCGGGGACGACATATGACATCGTTAATAAATTTCAAATATTCAAATCCTTTCCCCGTTCATCATGAATATTTCATTGACTTTTTTCCACGAGCTTTCAGAAGTTCTCGGAAGGAGGGCTTTTAGAAAGAGAGAAGGTTGGAAATTAGTTCTGACAGCGAGGACACGTTAGGGTTGAATGACAGGACTCGGATGGTATCGTATTTCGGGTCTTTGACAGGAATCGGAGGCGATTGAACGTGTGTCTGATGATTATTGTGTAGCAAAACGTTCGTCTTCCTTTCAGTAGTCGACAGGAACCGGAATGAAATGTGGGAGGGCCAAAGTGTGAAAGGACTAAATACACGTTCGCTTTCTCACTTGACTGGCTTTGACACGAACGAGTTCATTAGTTTTGACGGCATCTTTTCTGTCTCATTGTCCTCTCTCGCTTCGCGTCACTCCTTCATTCTACCCGCCGGAGTCACCATTATTTGCAAATTTCCCTCGGTTGTTGTGACACATTTGCCGCAGATGACGTCGTCCTGTGGCGAAATTTAAACTTCTATTCTTCCTTCTTCACGGTGGTTCACGTTCGCTTTGTCACGCCTCGTGGTGCCCGGTCGCCTGCCAAAGCCTCTGTCCGTCATTACTGTTCCGAGTCATACTCTCTTACCACCGTCTTTTTTGTCCTCGTCTTCACCGACTCCCAGCTTCGAAATCCCGCTTTAAAACCTATTGTACTCCTGACTCTTTGTCGTCGTTCGCTCGGCCCCCGTTTCGGACTCTTTAAGGACGAAATGAGCTCAATCAAACTCACTCTCTCTCACACACACACACACACACAGATTTTCATTTCTCGCAAACATTTACTCGCACTTACACACGGCGGCCCCTTCACGGGTCGACTTAATTTTCCCTTTCATCGCGCTGCGGTATTTATTCAGCCTACTTTAAGGCGCAACCACAGTCGGTTCTCACGCTTTCCATCTCTCTTTCTCTCATTTTGCCTCTTCCTGTCCTTTGTTCTCGTGGCTTCCTCTTTCTCTCATTCGCTTCTGGTTCCTCTTCCCCTTCTCCTTCGTTCTTCTTTCTCTCTCCCTTTCGTTGACCCAAAAGCCCCGATTCTTTCTCTCTCGCTTCTGGCGGACGTCGTTGCTCAAGTTGTTGTCGTGTTTGTTGTTGTACATTTGTGACAAACATTCTCTTGAGTTACTTCTTCTCTCCCCCTCTGACCTCGTCGCTTGCGGCCAGTGTCGCCCTCTTTCGACGTGCGGTTCATTTTCCGTCCGAGGTCCCTCCGTGA
Source organism: Coelopa frigida (assembly GCA_017309665.1). NCBI lineage: Eukaryota > Metazoa > Arthropoda > Insecta > Diptera > Coelopidae > Coelopa > Coelopa frigida. The sequence goes on along the minus strand of CM029561.1, from coordinate 34,236,865 downwards.
AGCAGCCGAGCGGACTGACTTCCGTTCTCCGGTTGTTGTTGTTTTTGTCGCTCTCGCTAGTGTGTGAGTACGCGTGAACGCGTCGGTGTATGTGTGTGTGAGTGGGTGCGTGTGTAGGTATTTTCTTTTGACACTTTTCACCACTCACCAACGCCCCACGCAGCCCGCGCTCTCTTCGTGTTGGAGCCGCCTCTGAGTCTCGCCATCCAGGACTCCTTGATGGGATGAGAGGGGGGGCGGGGTTCAGTGAAAAAAAAGATCCCCAGTGGGTCGCACTCCGTGAACCTTTCTCGAGGTGTTGACGAGCGAGACGGTGGAGTTGACAACACCATCGGTTGGAGCTACATAGGAATATGGTTGTATCTTGGAGCTGTCCCCGTGTCCAGGAAGCTTTCAAAGGGATCCACGCACAAGGGGCCGAGGGAGGGATTCCGGTACATATGTTTCTGGCTCGTCATGCGAGTCACAGCTCGCAATTCCTGCCGAAAATTGTTTAATTTCCTCTTTCTGCACCTTCCTTGCGTCGGTCTTTTCTTTCTTTTTACCTCTATTTCCCACTGTTTTCCTTTCGTTCCTCTCGTTCCCTCTCGTTCCCTCTCTTTATCTCCTTTTCCCCCCTTTTCTCTCCCCTTCCTCTCCTTAGCTCGCTCTGATTTCGACCAAATTAACCGCTCGCTCGGGAATCTCCACAAAATTCCCCAAATCCCCGAACGAAGGCGACGAAAATTTCTTTTTATTATTTATTAGAAAAATGAGAAAAGATTTTCCTCTCCGGCGGTGGTGGGGGGAAGTGTTTGTTGTGCGAGGTTTGGAAAAGTCCCTGGTGAAAGGAGAGAGGAAATGAATTTATAGTGTGTGGCGATGGAATGAGAGAGGTGAACTGAAATGTGTGTGGTGAAATTAAGGGTGTGTGGTGAAATGAAAATATGTGTGGAATTGAGGAGATAGAATCATTGGCTTGGGAAATTCGATTTGAACACAATTAAACGTATAAACATGTTCAATTTCCATTTTCTCAATTGAAACCCTTTAAAATATTAAATTCATACTAATTACCATCTCTCTCTCATTCTTTTCAGGTACGTTGCAATCATGATCTCTCACAGAGTTTGGTGAGTTTTCGTCTCGACAATAAATTTCGCGAATGTAGTTGAAAATCCCCCGAAAGCTCTCAAATCCCCGCAAATGCTCGGGATTGTGAAGAGCAAAAACAAAAAACTCTGACCACCCACGCCGACTGAGTTCTAAATTATGCGCGTTGTAACCTCGAATTCGAAGCAATTCGAACATTCAGCATTCATTTTGGATCCGTAAAATGCCGATGGTAAACCAGAGATCGTGGCGTGCCCGCGTTGCCAAATCGACTCCAATTTGCATTCTCCCTTTATCCATCCTCCTCACCTTTCGACCATCACGGCTGGAGTAACAGTCGGCCAGAGTTGCCAACTAATTGCAAACAAGTTAACGAATTTTTTTGCCCGACTGGGTTGGCGCGTCCTTTTGGAGGGGAGATGGCCACCTGCCAGGGCTGTGACGAGGTGGCAACACCTCGTTGAAATAACATTACGACGGCTACAACGAAAGCGGCAAAAAATGCCCATTGGCCAGAGAAGAAAGTTTTTCGCGGTGAGGAAATTTACACAACTTTCCGGAGAGGGGATGAAAAATGGAAGAGGCTGAGTGGTTGTTGTTGTATAGGTTGTTGTTTACGCTGCGTCGAGCTCAGAAGTCGCCGCGGATCCCGATTAAAATTCATCCCCGAAGCACCAAAGGGATTTATGTATATTTTTTCGCGTCTCAGAATCTCGTTGTTTTTCACTTCACAGTTCGGGCTTCAGTCCCCAACGTCCCCCACTCCCTTCGCTTAGCAGGATTTGTCATAATTTCGTGTCCTTGTTGTTTCAAGAATACTCAAAAAAATGTCCGTCCGAAGGGCAGTTTGGGAACCCCCGCATCCTCCTCGTTGGGGGGGAAGTGGAGCAGTTAGCGACGCCATTTTTAGTTAATAACAACATAATCAGCGTGTTCGAAAAAGTTTCGGATTCGGATGGGGGAAGCGGAACAAATTGCGCTAAAAGTTTATCGCTCTGACGTCCGCGGCACAGTGGGACAAGTGGGGCAAATGTCGCCATTTCAAAAAGACGTCGACAAGTTGTCATCAACTTTTCAAAATTCAACTAATAAAGTCGAAAAACTCCAAAGTGAAATCAAATCAAATTCAAAATGAAACTCATACCAAATCGTTTCTGTAAATAAATTCGAAGTATTTTGCACCACTCGACGGTAGTTTTCGAAGATGCAACCGATGCATCAGCGAAATTCGAAGAAGAGTCGAAACAATGTTTGAGATCTGAATATCGGCAGCCAGTCGTGCGCAAAACGATCGTAAAAATTCCATTTGCAAACATTCTATTTTCGAATGAAATAAAGTTTCGCTTCGAATTCGAAGAAAATCAACACTTCCACACACCACACAGACACACGGTCGCGCCATGGGATGCGATATTGCTGCTCAAGTGTTGAGGGAGCGAATTTCGAAATCTCATTTATTAGTTTTGCAAATTGCTGAGCGAGACAGATACAGACGACGGACATGGCAAAAGGCGAACGAGCGAGAGGTAGAGGAAGAGAAGACAGTGTCCATTGTAGAAGCGCCTCAATGTATGCGAAGAAAATCGGGAATAAAAAAGAACAGAATCGAGTTGGCAGCCTCTGGGGAAATTTCTGCTGACCGAGCGGGAATCGTCGTGAAGGGGCTGAGAGGAAAGAGAGAGCGAGTAGAGCTTGAGAAGAGAGAGTAGAGAGAAAAGTGAGAAGAGATATAGAGAAGACAAAGAATGAGGGTGATGGGTGAAGGGGTGGATGGATCAGAAGAGCTTAAATTGCATAAATTAACAAAGAAATGGGTTTAAATAATTTGCCAGAAACTTTCTCGGACAGACAGAGACGGACACACACTCATGCAATGTACACAAATGAGGGTTTGCATACGAATTCACAGACACACACACACACATCTACAAGCTCACTGCAGGCCACCTCTGCAGCCGACGTCAGCATGGTCAGAGAGGGTGAAGGCTGCGTTTCTGGGTCAGAGGCGGAGGTCCCGAGTTCGGATCCTCGATCTCGAATGCAGGCCGAAGTTAAATTCACTCATTAAATATGGATGCCATTGTGTACATCGGTGTCTGTATACAATCGTGTGTGAATCGTTTAAAATGAGAAAAAGATCGAAAAACAAAAAAGGGCACATCCACAATCTAAAAATCAGAAAGCAAATATTTTTTTCATTAAATCCGGAAGTAACACACGAAACCCCGAGAAGAGAAGTGTGCAAAGGGCATGTTTTATAACTTGCAACTGTTTTGAACTTCAAAGGAATAGAGGGAGAAATATGGTGAACGTTATGATAATGAGTCGGAAAGGAAATATACGAATGCACGATGAGGTAGAAAGTTAATGAAAACATTTATTTTAGTTCTGGGAATATATTAAGGGGAGGGAGAAGTTGCATAGTTGTATGGGTTCATAAAAAAAGGAGGAATTTGCTATTGCAAAAACAAAAAAATAATGTTATCCAAAAATCCTTGCAGCAAAATCCGAAAGAATGTCATTTCCAGGAAGTTTTCCACCAAAGAATTCGTCGTAATTAAGGAATTTTAATACAGCAGATTTCCGCCCTAAAAGTATACTTCAGAAACTTTATGAGGCGAGAAACACGAGGAAACATAGAAACGACACTTGATTCCCCCGACCCCTCGCTGATCTGCTGTCTCGCTCACACACACCCACATCTGGCCGACACAAACACAAGAACCCCTTAGAGAGAGAGAGAGAGAGAGAGAGAGGGAGAAACTAATGTGACCGCTACTTGCGTGGTGTCGGCTCCTAGAAGCATGCAACACTGAAGCACAATGAAAACTTTCGAGAACCGCCGCCGCGGTCGTCGTCATCGTCGCCGCTGGGTATCGCGTTCTCCCTCCCTCCCGCTCGCCCGCTCTCCTCACTCCTTTCATAATTAAAACAATTGTTGTTTATGTTGGGTCCGTGGGCGGATGAAGAAATAGTCGGGGGCGCCTCGCACTATGCAAAGAAATTGAAATTGCATTTCGAAGCGCGAATAAATAAATTGTTGCTGTTGTTGGAGTATTATTGCAAGCGTTGGTGCAAAAAGAGCAAGAGAAAAAACTCCTTTGTTGTTTCATGCACTTTTTGTTCTTTAAACTCATTTTCGCAATCATGAACGAGTCCGACGCACACAAACACACTCGAAGCCAACACCACGCCTCGGTGGTTGTTGCCAGCAAATGGGGAATTAAGTGTTTACACTTCCCTGCCAAAGAACGTTCGCCCCCCACTCCCCCTCCTCTCATTAGGGTTTATATTTCTACTTCATTATTATTATTATTTTGCCAACTCCAACTCCAACTGGAGAAAACAGCGAAAGGAAAAGTTTTCGGCGCAAAGCATGAAAGACGCCGACCTGAGAGAGAAAAAAAGAATCCCTCCAGAGAGTGAGCGAGAGAGAGAGAGAGAGGGAAAGATAGAGAAACGAGGAGAGAAGAACATCAGGCGGAAAAGTTGATGCAACCGATATGCAAAGAAGTCAGTTGTCTCAGTTGAAGCTGCCAACGGGCAGAGGAAGCGAGAAACCTCAACTGGGTGGGTCCGGAAGTCGGGTGGGGGGGAGGATGGAAGAGGAGATTGGGGGTTTGGCACTATTTCGCCGTCTGTCTATCTGTCCGTCCGCCTGGCTGGCAGGCAGACAGCTGTCTTTGTAATTATAAATACGCGCGGGAAATGAGAACAACAACTATTTTAATTAGTTATTCATGAGTTGAGAAGGCAGACGCCTTGGGACGATGGAAGAAGGGGCAACAGTTGCAGCCAAATAGTTGCTGGGTATGTAGAAGTAGGGGGAAGGAAGTTGGAAACACTGTGAGAGCGTTCCCAAGAAATACGAAGAAATTCTCCATCATGGAAGCTGACTTAGGTATGTCTGGTATATGAAATATAGATGGATTGTGTGGGGAATATATAAACGAGAAGACTACGAATATGTGGAAAATACATAAATGAGCAAACTATGAATGTGAGGAGAACTAAAGAGTACAGGGAGAGAATGAGGGTGGAAAAGGAAACTAATTTGATCACATTAATTTCATCAAATCCTTGTTCAAATCGGTTCCATTGGCTTTCTTCTCATTTGCCTTTAATTTAGTTTCGCAAATTTCGGCAATTCCATTGAAATCGTAATTCAATTGCAAACTATTTGCACACATCAACAAACATGACGACAACAACAATCATAACAACAACAGTCATGACGACAACAACAATCACAACAAATATAACAACAACGATGGAAATATCTCTATCAACTTGTTATGTGAAAACTCATTAAATTAAAATAAATGAATTAATTTCAAATTTTGCTAATTCTCTGGGAAATATTTTAAACCAACAACTGACACCGGCATTGTCAACAACAACAGAGCCAGCAACATCAATAGAGCTAGCCACAATAACAACAGAGCTAGCTACAATAACAATAATCGTAGCCACAATAACAATAGTGTTAAAAAAATCCACTAAATTAGAAAACAACCCAACAGGACCGCGACTCGGACACGTTTCATAATTTAATTTTGCGGAAGACTGGAGGCAAAAAATGTCCGCTGAATCTCCATGATTCACTCGTGGACATATCAAATTGGCCACTGGAAATAATAGCAACAACAATCACATTAACAACAAAAACAAGAAAATGGAAATATAATCCACAGCTTTAATTTGCCAAAATTCAGTCAATGGAATACAGTGGCGTCCAACGCAATCGCGTCCCGGACGGACTTTTGACGAAATCGAGGTTTAATTCAATCAAACGAAGGACGAGACGGGAGCGAGGACAATAAACGGCGAAACGAAAGAGAGAGAGATGGTTGAAGTCTGCACGTTTCGTTGACGTGCATCCGGCAACGTCCTGACCCCAAAGAACTCCCAATGTGGCAACGCTGTCGCCGATCTAACGAAGCTCTCCAGGGCACGTACGCAGAGAGAGGAAGTGAAGAACTTGGCGAGAGCACGAGGGAAGATGGCCGAGAATGGGAGTGGCAATACTTAGTGGGGGAGGGAGATAGTTGCGAATGCTTTAATTGTCGTAATAGAATTTGAGGGCGAAGTTATTGTTGTTCTCTCCGCTCCCATTGCGGTTTGGGACTCTTTCTTTAACTCTTTCTCTCGAGGATTCGTTTTAATTTTTCGCTCTGGAAATTCATAAATTGAGTCATTTTCAGTTGCGGCACGAAGTCGAGAGCATATTGCATCCTCTATCTCTCTATTTTTCTGTCTATCTCTCTCTCTCTCTATCGGTCAGCTGTCCGTCTCTCTTGAGCAATACCGCATGCGACTCGATCCGAAGTCATGTGGGTCCCGACTTCTGATGCTGCCGAGTTCTGTGAGCACGTCTAGAGTTTTAGGACGGGTCACCGGGGACGTTGAGTTTTAAGGGGATAATTAAGCAAATTTAAATTGAATGGCTAGGGATATCAAGGAGGACGTGAGGATCCACTAACAATTGAAACCCTAACATGCCCTTTGTCTCTATTTCTCTCCCTCTTTTTACTCTCTCCCTTTAGTTTTACCACTTGACTTTTCCCATAGAATTCCTTTGACAATATTTCCGGACTCTGATTTTGTCTCAGGCGCTATTTTTATCTCGACCCCTACAATCGCCCCAACTTACAATATCATCCCCCGCCACTTCCGACTCATCTACCACATCAATCTCCGTCCCCTACCTCGATCTCTTCGGCTATCCATCTCCGAATGAAGTTTTCCTGTCATTCTCCGGTCATCTCCCCCCCACTCACTCTCATTCATCGTCCCGACGACCCGGAGAAATTGATTTACTGTCGCTCCAGCAGTTGTCCGAGCTTCTGACCGGCGGGTCAAGAGCGAACCGAAGCATTCCCTGATTGTAGTAGCGAAAATAAACCGACCCGTCGCCCTTATCAAATGCGCTACACCCCGACCCCCCGGCCGACCCTCACTTGACCGCCTCGTGTCAAAAACTATTTCGTAAACTTTCGGCCGAAGTGTTGCGCTTTCCTTCACTCACGGCCAACGGTTTCTTTCCATCCCCGTCCATCATCCTTTTAGCCTTCCTCCTCTGTCTTTTCGTGTACCTCGCTCTTCTGATTATCTTCGATGTCTCGTGACATCTTTCTTCCTTTTCTTGTTGTCCTTGTGGTAGATGGCTGTGGCTGTTTTTTTATGCTTTGTAGTTGGTTTTGGTATTATAGTTGTTTTTGGTATTGTTTCTATTCTAGTTGTTGTTATAGTAGTTGTTGCTATGGTTCTGTGGTTGTTGCCACCACAATGATTGTACCCATTGTTGTTGTTGTTATAGCCGTCGTAATGCGCACAAATTCCTTAAATATTAATATCTTGATTAAGTTAAATGATCACCCAGGGTATCCTCTTGGACATTTTGCCTTTTCTCATCGCGCAGACAGGGGTGGTTGTGTGTCGTTGTGTGTGTGCGTGTCTTTCTATGTGTGCGTGAACCCTTTTAATGGCAGCCCAGCCCGAGCCGAATTTACGCATCATGACGGCCTCGTAATGTCGACATTAAAATCAACAAATTCGAGATGGAAATCTTTCGGCTCCTCGCATTCGCAAGTGGAAATAAAGAAAGCCAGCGAAAAAAAGAAGAAGAAGAATAAATGGCGAAGATCTAAAAGAATCAGACAACAAGAGCGAGGCAGACAGAAAGAGAGAGAGAGAGGGAGTTGGTACAAAAGAAGACGAGACCTTATTTTCATTTCTCTCTTTCGCTTTGCGCACGATTGCGAGAAAATGGCGCATTATTGACCCTCATTATCGCACAGCGACAACAGCAACAAAAACAATAACGACCACCGAAACTACCATTTTAGAAACAACAACAACAATAAAGGGAAAAGACAACAATACAACAACAATAAAACAACGACCATCTGAACAATAATAAAACCAACCACAATGAACCCAGGGTCATTTCGATGGAAAACACAATTTTAGCAGCTATTTTTTGTCCCTTTTTTCTCTCTTCTTTCCTCCTGCGTTCCTTTGCGGGAAGAGTTAAAAGATGGAGATTTTTATGTGTATGAGGTTTAGAAAAGTTTGAGGTTCCATCTTTGGATCCAAAGACGATTTAGAAAAATCTGAGGTTTCCATCTTTGGTTCCAAAAACGCTTGAGAATGTCTAAAAAATCCTCAAAAAAACCTTCTTTGGAAGCCTGAGACGCGGTCCTCCGACAAAATCTCTCATCTAAAATCCGAAAATCTAACGTAAACAAGATTTGGAATTCTTCACCATAATGAACCTGGTCCCCTGCCACGCGGACCCTGACTCTCCGAACCGTGGGTCCTTTCAAATAATTCTTTCTTTTCCCAAGAAAACGCTTTCATTTTTCTCTTTCTTCGCTCTGTGAGCTCGTCTTAAGTACCCTTAATGTTCGCATTCCAGCCCCTATCTCACTTTTTCCCATCATGATATTCCGCCCACATTCACGCAGGAAAATTTCGAGGAAATTAAATTAAATTCGAATTTGGAAAAGTCGCTCCATTCCACCTCGCTCTTTCTCCCTTTGTCTCTCCGCTTCGTGCCCTTTGCCTGGGCCACCTTTTGACTTCTCCGTCAATGCAATTATTTTTCCACCTTCCCTGCCCTTCTCACTCCCTCTCCCCTCGGTGAAGACGTCGCCCGCATTTCGACTTAATTCCTCAGAGTCGCAGCGTCTTAAGTCATCATCTCGACGTCTTATGCCGCAAGTCTTTTTTGTCACTTTCCGCTCGTCTCCCCTGTCTTCTTCTCCCTACCTTCGCTCTTCTTCTCCTCACCTTCGCTCCCCTTCCTGGCTCATGACATTTTCTGCATGTTTTCCGTGTGTTTTGGATGGCTTTGGATGGTGAAGGAAGAGCCCAGATGGAGTCTCCTAAAAGTATGCCTTATTTTTATGATTGAGCTGATTGCAAGTCTCCTTCTCTTCCTCTCTCTATGGTTAGGGGTTAGGGTTCGCTCCAAGCGCCGCTCGTTGTGGCTCTCGTCGGCTGCTCGCTGTCGTTGCCTACACTGAGAGAAACATGGCGAAGGCCAGAGGGAATGTGGGAAAAAAAGGTTGCAATGGTGTATTGCTGAATGACTTCGATAGAGGGAAACGAAAGAGAAGAAAAGCAAGAAGAGAACAGACATGTAGACCAAATGCCAAGGGCAAAAAATGCCACAAATATTCATATGAAGAGAAGAACTTCATCATGGATTAAAAGTTGAGTAAAAATCCCATCGATGAAAAACGAGGTCAATGACGATGATCCTCTAGTTGTTTTTCTCAGTGCAGCTGGCATTTCTCCGATTGCTGATTTTATGTCACTCTCTCTCTCTCTCTCTATCTCTCTCACTCACTATCGTTCTCGCTGTCACCCGGGAGCGACAGGCGAAATCTTTATAAAAATGGCGATACGTCTGTCGCAGGCCATCAACATCACGAGCACATTCGCAGCAATTATCGAACACGCATACACGTACAAACCCACACACCAACAAATATTCACACACACACACAAACACATTCACTCGGAGACACACTGCGAGGGCGCCGAAGAGTGGATCAGAATGAAGTGAAAATAATTGTGTGAAGAAATCACAATTCACGGATAGCGAGAGAGGGGGCGGGAGATGGAAGTGAAATCCACGAAAAGAGCAGCAAATTCGAGTGGGAGGGGGTAATATAAGGACGATAGAGGGGTGGATGAGGGGAGGAGGATGTGTTCAGTGTGGGTCCCCCTCGCCCACACTGAACACCCCCTCGCCCACACTGAACACCTCCTCCTCCCCTCCCTCCCTAAAAAATAAAAATAAAAAAATAATTTCAATTCCCATGAGTGTTTTTGAAGTGCCATCCGTCCCGGTTCCCCATGATTGTGGAGTGCTCTTTGAAGGCCTCTCGTTCTTCAATCCCCTATCTCTTTCTCTATCTCTCTCCTTCTCTCACTCTCTATCACATTTCCCTCTCGATGTCTCTCTTTCGCTTACTTTTCGTAAACTTGGGCTAGAGCTAGATTTCAAACGAAATTAAATTTCGTTGCCCGCTTTTGGGCGCCGTCGAAAAGTTTCGCATTCGAACAAATCACACGCCCACTTGGCGACCCTCGACAACCAACCGCCACCACCACCATCACGATTCTCTCTCTTGCAACGCTCCCTGAGCCGTGCGATCATCAATCACTCGCCCCCTCCGCCCCGCCGTCCCGTAGTCGCCACACGATACGGCCCTGGTCGGCCGAAGGAACCACGGCTAATCGCGGGCTCGTTACATTTTTAATTCGCCTCTCACGTCCCACTCTATCTCGCTTCCTCTCTCTTTCTCCCCTATCGCTTCCTCCTCTCTCGCTTCCTGTTGTGTTTGCTCAGAAGTCGACCGAAGTCGGCGCCCCCACTTTCCGCCCCTCTCGGCGCTTATCACCGCCGACTGACTGTAACCGAGCATCGTCTTGGCAATTGATATCGTTTTAAGCGGCTGCGGTGCCGCCCCTTTTCCGCCACACACCCTTCACCCTCTCCCCCTCCGTTGCCAGGGCCGCAGCTGCGCGTCGCCAGGGCTCAGCAAATCAAGTAATCAATTATGTTAATAAAACAAAAGCGTGCTAAGCGCAACTCGGATTTCACTTCATCCCATCTCGCCCCGTTCCATTTCCGTTTCCCGTCCCGTCGTCTTCGGTTCGCGTTGGCTCCTGGTCTAGAGCCGAAGTCGATCCCACTCCAGCTCCGCTTTTTTGTGTCTCTTCGTATTTATCTTCATCGTCCTCGTCGCTCAGTTCCCCCCATGCGCAGCCTCCTTCTGTGAGTCAAAGTGGGATCGTCGTCGAGGAGTTGCCTCAAGTGGCTCGTCCGCGTCGCCTGCGGTTGATGAAGACGACGCCGACCGGGATCAGGACCAGCTCCGGGACGACGGCGTCGACAGAGTTGCAGATGAGACCAAGGGCATGGAGAGGTGGATCGCCTATAGGAGAAGACACTTGTCGTTTGGTGGATGCAGCGATAGAGCGATGGTGGAAAAGTGGGGCGAACAGAGGGACTGCCAAAGACCTTGGGCGGACTATGACTTGAGAGGGGAAACGCAGGAAATCTCCTCGGGACAGGAAATCCCTGCGATTGCAGGAAATTGCTGCCGGAGGCCAGGAAGGATCTGGGTTACCACGACTTCCTGTAGAACAAGGCAAGCGCTGGACTTAATTGTTTCGAATTCAAAGGTGGAGGTAAAATTCCTTCATTCTTAGATTTACCTGTGCCCTTTTCTTCGCTCAACCTCCGATCAACCTTATGACATGAAATCAATATTAGGTTGAACAATTTTAAGATCCTAACATTGGTTTAGGGACCAAGAACCCAAAGGGATTTTCATTCTTCGCATGACCTTCTTCGTGTCATGGTCCCGAGCTCGAGTATCCGCCAATCCTTCGATTTACTTCATTCGCCTTGTTTTCTTCACTTGGGTGCCTCTTTCTTCAGATGCTGTGAGCTGCATCTCTGACCAGTGTCCGGATCACGGTTACGGTTTCTTCTCGGCTGTAAATCCTACAGAAATCCCCCAAGTCCAACAAACATAACAACAACAATAACCCATCTGACAAGAAAAAAAAGTGTAAAAGAAGTAGTTGTGGATTTGTTGCAAACACGCCGTGAGCCGTGAGTGAGTGAGAGCGAGACGGGTCCACGGAGCGCGGAAGACGGCGAATGTGACGTGTGACAAATGGCAGCTCTTGACGATGCTCGGGCTGGGAGACACGTCTTGAGCAGACGATCCTCGGTCTTCGCACTCACTCCTGACTTCTTCGTCTTTTCGTCTTCTTTCATTCTTTTTTCCATCTCCCTGGTTCTCCTTATCAATGAGCTTTTGTCTCTCTCTCTCCCGCTCAATGAGGTTTCTCGCAATTGGATTTCCTCCAATTGAGCTCTTAAAGTGCGATTCGAAATGAATTATTGAATTAGGCGGGTGGGTGTCGCCGAGCCAATTGGCTTCTTTCTGCGATATCTGCAAAGTGGAAGAAGTAGCACTGATTTCAATCTGATTTGATTTTCACTTAAGCGTCTGTGGAAGAAGTGAATCGAAGACAGGAATAGGGAGAGAAGAGACAAGGGGGCTGGAAAGAGAGATTGGAGAATGGATTAGCGCATTTACTTTCTATGGAAAGACAGTCGCGAAACTCTCCTGTGATTTTTTTCCGGGACGCAGACCTTCTGAGGCTCTTCGGCAATGAGAACCAGGGTCTCTGGAGGTTCCTAAAGAGGTCTCTTCATCCTCAATTTATCTCCATTCCGCCTCGCAGTGGTCGACGGACACGTCACGAGCGGCGAGAGGAGGTGGGCGGCGGACAAATGTGGGCAGCTTGGAGTTAATTAAGGCTCGCCGTGGTTCAATTAATTACAACTTATTCCGTTGATACGACAAATAAAATTAAATGAACGCCATAAACTCTTTACGCCCGAGCATTGCTATTGTTGTTGTTATTGTCGTTGTTGTTGTTGTCATTGTTGTAATTGTTGTTGTTGTTAATTGTTGCTTCATTGTTTTTGTTGTTTCATTGTTATTGCCATCGAATGACGAAATAAACATCGATGATTAAGGGACCAAAAACAACAACTGGACCAGTTACACACCATCACCAGGACGAAATGGAAAAATGTGGGCCAGGATCGATCGGGGAATTCTGTTGTTCTGCGTTGGCCCCAGCCACGCCCCCACGGCCGCGGTGGGCGTCGAGTCGAATTGAGTCGAGTGGAGGTGCACGCCGCGTGGAACGTGATTAAAAGGCGATTACGTCAATTAAAAGGAGAAACACTCGCAGATCCCGACCGTTGTCCGGACGCCCCGGCGGCTCTGGAGAATCCGCTTCCGCCCGACGCCTCCGCCTCTGTCACCGCCCCGAAAGAGACCCGAGCAGCAGATGTGTACCGGGTCGGTCGTCCTTGGTTTTGTCGCCGACCCTCGTCCTTGGAGCCAGCCCCTCGCCCCACCTCACCTCACAACGTCCGCCTGTCCTGGCCGCCTGTCGCTCATTAGTTTATTATTAAATCCGTGCACGGCACATGTTCCGATGACCCCCTTCCAGGCAGCCAGCAACAACAACAACCGCTCGTCCTTGTTCAGCTGACCGTTCGGCACGCGGCAGGACCTCGTTTGGCGGGTTGTCGTGGAAAGGATTCTATTTATTGCTCGCGCTCCACTTTCACTCCACCATCACCATCGGTGGCAGCCATTTTGTTGCCCGAGTTGTTGGTGTTGCAGATGGTGGTCTTCCTTCCTTCCTTCCTTCCACACCGGAACCCCTTCCGGCCGCCATATTTAATCGCCAATTACGCAGCATTACGCGGCGGAAGCAGTCGTCTACGTGTGGCTCCCATTCATCCCTCCTCTCTTTCCAGCATTCTCTTCCACTCGCTCTCGTTCCTCTCATTCTTTCATTAGTTCCTCGGCTCTATTTCTTTTCCTCTTCCTCTGCTGCTGTATCTTGATTTATGTCTCTCTCTCAGTCTCTGTTCCTTTATGTCTATCCATGTCCTTGTAAATAATTGAATTGGCGTTGGACGTCATTTTTCCTGATTTTGTTCAATTAGCGAAATTGTCGTTGCGCTCTCTCACTCGCTCAATCGCCTCGTCTCTGTTATCCCCTTAGTTGTTCTTCAATTCTATTCGCCTATCCTGATCTTTCTTTTGACCACTTCCTCTTCATATTCTGGCGTGAATGATGTTGGAAGCAGGAGGATAATTTGGAAAGTTTGTGAAGAAGATCGGTGGGGATGAAGTTTGGACAGGATACAAATTTAGGCAGAAGGATAGAAAAGTACCTTTGTACAAAATTAATATGAGAAATAAGTAGATCAAGGGAAGAACGAGAAAAGTTCTCAGTCAATGGAGGGATACCAAGGGAAGATTGAATCCATTCGGAGAAAGTGAAAGAATCAAGCGTTAAAGTAAATTTCTCTCCCCTTCCACTCCAGCGACACTCGAAAGGAAGCCGAATAAAAAAGTTAAAGAAGAAGGAGGAGGAGGAGTTGAAGGGAAGAAACGCACACAAGAGCAATAAATAATATTTTCCTAACGAGCGAAAAATAAATCCTTCCAAGGGGATCTGACTGGACACTTGATCACGTGACAGTAGGAGGGAGATAGAAGGCGAGAGAGAGAGACGAAAAAGCATGACCAGAAACCGAAACCAGATGGGACAAAGGAAGATGAGTAGGGAAGGAGGGGGTGAAATGAATGGACTCTGGGAAAAATCGTGAATTTTGACACGCAAACGTGTTAACATCCAACAACAACGATTCAAGAGGAAAAAATGTAACAACAGTAATATTTCTGTTGGACGTCAGAGAAATGGATGGGGAAGAGAACGAGGAGGGTTGGAGGATGGTGAGAAGATAGGGATACATAAAGTGGTATTCGTTACACGTTGTACTACAACAACAAATAACAACAATAGTCACCATAACAACACGACGAAGATACGATGAAGCAACAACTAGAACGACAACAACAATAACAAGAATATGAACTGAGTGACAACAAAAAAAAACCCAAAAAAAAAGACAACAACTCAATGACAACAATAACAACGTCAATAACAACTACCACACAATAAAAATAATCATAATTCTTATTTGGCACACATTCACACTATCTCCAACTCGTTCCTACACACACTCATCCGCGTTCTCCCACTCTCTCACTTTCCTTCTCTGTCGTCCTCTCGTGTCGTCTGCCTGATGTGGATCATCCAGCAGCAGCTGCTCGTCCTCGTCAAGCCTTCGTGCTCCACTCCACTCCTCTTCATCTCCTTTCGCCCCACTCGAGCGAGGAAAGTCCTCTTGGTTACACCATCGCCCTCTTTTCGCTGTTGCCTGATCCACATCCTGAGTCCTTTGAGCACATCCTCCTTCCCTCCGCCCTCCCTGGTGTTCATTACTCGCATCCCACCACCGCCGACTTCTCCTCCTCAGGCTCCTTCGTTGTCCTTGTTTGCTCCTTCAGATTTTCAGCAGATTATCTCCGAAATCATTGCGATGAAGCGGAAGTTGCGAATGCTCACTTGTGTATGGTTGTCTGTGTGCTATACCCACACACACAGACACAACGGCACTCGCACACATACACACATACACACACACACATCCACAGTCGGTTGATCCTTTGCGCATCGACTTTCGACTGGATTTGACTTTACGACGGCGTTAAACATGTTAGCGACACGTTTTCGCTTACGTTTACGCTTACGTCTCACGTAAAACTTTTCCACCCGATTCGCTCCCTCGTTCTCTGGCCGAGTTTTCTTTCCTTTTTTCAAATTATTTTTCAACCCCTTTCCTTCTCCTTCTTTGGCTTTCTTTCGTCCTCCTAAAGACGTCGGCTTCAACTGGGATTCTTTCCTTCTCGTGGGTCCGTCGTCGTGAGCTCCCCATGTTCTCCCTGATGGTTCAACTGCTCCGCATCCTCGCCCCAGATTCACCTCCTCATCAGGTCTACTCAGGATTCCTTTCTCTCTACAGAACTTTCCTCTCACACCTCCCTCTTCTTCTTCACATCTCATCCTTGGTCTTCCTCTCCCACTATCTCTTTCTTTACTACTTTAGCCGGAAGTCGCCGAGTAAATCTTTACTCCCACGAATTTCTCTGCTCTCTGAGGTTTAGCGCGAAACACTGTCTCCTCCACGTCTCTTGTCCCACTTCTGTTTTCCTTGCTCTTATCCCACCATCTCCTGCTTTCTCCTCTTTGGTTGATCTCTTCGTTTGTTTAAAAAGTTCAGAGCTCTATCAAGCTTGTTATCCTTGCAGTTGTTGTTCCACTGCTTCTGTTGGCTGCTTGTTATTTTAGTAGATAGTACAAGTAGGTGTTGTTGTTGTTATAGTGTATTCCACGGTGTTGTTATAGGTATTGTAAACTCCCAGGTCAACATCCTCTTGTATGAACTACTGATTCAACCTGGAGCCAAGTGTGAACTTCTTAAAGCCACATTCTGAACAAAGAATCGAAGAAGGGCGAATGTTAACATCACAGAAGGCTATTCTATTGTCATCATAAACTAATGATTATTTCAATGAACATGATTAAATTCTATCATATTTGAAATTCCTTACTATCGAAATTTATCACTGCAAACTAACGTTTGTTGGAGCATAATCAAATCCAAGCGATCAGTGCTTTAAGAACTTCTTCCTGAGAAGAGACATCTGTCTTTAGCTTATCGAATTTCCTCTGCTTGCTGATTGAGTTGTTTTACAATCACCCCGCCCCGATTTCCTGCCCCCTTCTCCACCCTGCTTTCCCCTTCACCCCGACCGCCAACCGAGTACGCGTTTGAAGCGTCGACAAATGGTGTTGAAAATTGCTTCAATCAGTTCGAAAGCACAACAATAAAACCAACAACAACCATCCATAAGTCCCTTATTTGCCAAATTCGCACACCTTCACATCACTCTCCCAGTCTCCTTCATTCTCGCCTTCGACCAACCCTTTCGAAAAGAACGAACGAGTTTCGCATGAACATTCGTTGTCGTCGTCGTTGACTTCATCGGAGCAATCAAAAGTCTCCGTCAGCGGAAAAAATGAAATATTGACAAACCAACGCGACGTTGGGTGGACGGGGCTGGAGGCGGCTGGAGGCGGCGGAAGGAAGTTGTTTTTTGTTCCGAAATCAAAGGGAAGATAAACAAATTTCGCAAACGGCGCGAGAGTTTTCTGAACCCACGTTAACACATTTTGAAGTGTGTTCGCTGCCATTAGCATCGCCCGAGTCCTGTCGACTTCTTCATCTTCACACGATCCGTGGCTTTCTCTGGATATCTGTCCGTCTGTCTGTCTGTTGTCCCCGGTTGCTTCCTACATCTGTTCCCTTCAGCCGTCCCCCCTCGCGTTGTCTGTCCTTCCATCCCTCTGTCTGATGTGTTTATTATTCACATCTAATAAATTTATGAGTTTTTTATTCAGCCCGCCACAGGCTCGGCCTCGTTTATACCGTTATTTATTGCGGCGCCCAAAGGTATCCAAACCCCCGCTATCGCCCCCTGTCACGCCCCCCAGACCCGTCGTCCCCGCATGTGGCGCTAAATTTGTTGCTCTTATGATTTTATTTTCGCACTTGAAATCATTTCAAATTCATGCCGACGTCGAAGCCATCCCACCACGCCCACCGCCCCCCTCACTCGGCTCATGTGCCCCAACCACCCCCGCTGGGCGCGTCTGGAATGCGCTGCCAGGGTTGATTCTCGCTGCTTAGTCTGATTCCGAAATCCGTCAAAATGTCGCGCGCTCGGGACGTCGTTAAATTTGCACCCACGCAGGCCGGGCATTGGGTCGATTTAATTCCCGGGTCCTGCGAATTAATTGTCCTTCGCAGCTTCGTCGCTGGCCGACCGCTCTAGCGATTTGGTGTTGGTGTTGACCAAGTTGTTGTCATTTGGGATACTTATTGCTGCTATTTTTGGCAATATTCTTATTGCTGTTTCTGTGCTTTATGACGCTTTTTATGATGGCTCACAAACGCTTTGGAAGGCATTAAGGAGAAGATCATTTTTGGAGGGATTCTCGCCTTAGGAGGACGCAATTTCCAAGTGCTTTGGGTTGGAAGTTTGAAGAATTTGACAGGATTTTAAGGATTTTACTCAAGATTTCGAAAATATTGTGGTCGGACACCGTGAGCTCTTGAGATTTTAAAGATTATTTTTCGAATGACCAATATTTCTGAATTCGTTGGCTGCTTCTTCTTCTCTTTACATTTATAGTATATTGTTTATTATTTATTGAAAGGCTTCAATCTTCAGTTTTCATTGATGTGGAAAATATTCCTTGACTTTTGACCTCTGAATTTTGCATATCCAATATCAATATCCTCCTCCTACAATTTCATCCATCCATGAATAACCCTAAATTTGAATTGGAAATTCAATCGATTGAACGAAATCTTCTCCTATCCTTTGACCGATGGCCATCGTTTACTTTTGTCTTTCTCTTTATATTGAATTTGCCTTTCTCTCTCGCTTTGATTTCTTAAATCCCTTCATTTGATTTCACATATCTTCTCAGAGAAAGACGAATTTATCGATGTTTTGACCTTCTTCGATCTCGTTTCCTTTTGCAAATGTTTTCCTCCTTCTCAACCCATTTCGTCATTCTTTCCTTCATATGAGTTAATACAATTCTTCCTCGGAAAATAAGGGAAAACGAACTATTCCTCTTGCCATCTCTCTCTCTCCCGCTCTCTCTATGCCTCTCTCTCTATCTCTCTTGTTCGGAAGGGTGTCGTTCGCTTGCCCTAAATCGCAATGTTTCGAACTAAAGCCAAACTAAATTTACATTTTACCAACTCACCTCTATCACACTGTTTTTGCCCCACTATCTCTTTCTCCCTTTCGTTCTCTAACTTCTCTTACTATTGCCTTTTTTCGCCCTTCCTTTCCGCTCCCTCAAATTCCCTGCATCTCCTACTGAATTCTCCCACTCAATGACAAATGTTGCCACCTTGAGAGGAATCTCCCGAGAAACTACTACAAAAACAACAACAACATCTGAACGTCGGTTGGCCAGATATTTATTTTGAGCTCTCTTCCTTTTCTTCATTTTGGTTTTATTTTGTTTTTCACTATTTCTGTGATTTTTATCAACACATGGAAAAGGGGGCGAATTTATTCCCTTTTAGTGATTTGTTGTTGTTGTTTGATTTGATTTTCATTTCATTTTTATTATTGTTGTTGTTGTCTTGGTGTTATTTTCTTATTATTTTTTGTTTTTGTGTTGTTTCCACAATTTTGCATTTGGTTGGTTTTGTTTTTATTTTTTGGTATAGTTCTATCTGTTTTGTTGTTATTACTGTAGTTGATTTTGTTGTTGTTCGTAAGCCACAAAAATATATTTCCCTAACATTTTTCCCACTTTGTTTGCGAACGTGTTTCACTATTTACACTTTCTCCCTATCTCCCTCTCTCCTCCTCCTTCTCTCTTCGCCCTTCGTCACTGTCCATTGGGATCGTCCTGATCCGCCCCCAGCCCCGCCCTCCTCGTGTCGGAGCCGAAGTAATCCCTTCGTTTCTTGCTCCACTAAAGCATTTTTAATTAAAAAACGTTCCTTTCCCTTTTCCGTTTTCTCCTCCTCCTCCTCACGATCCTTCGGTTGGATTTGTTTTTCTTGTTGTTTACTCCCGTGTCCTCAGGATTTATACGGGATTTTGCGAATTTGTTCGAAGGGAACGAGGGCATAAAAAAGTTGGGATAAAAGAGTGTGGTAAGAGAAACATTGAAGTTTAAGCGAAAGAGGGAGAGAGAGAGATTGAATAAGCCAGTGGAATATGTATTTTGTGGGATTTCGGCGGAATTTAAGTGTTTGCCCTCTGGCTTTCGCTCAAAATTTGCAAAACATTAGTCGGTGGTCATTGAGTGTTGCCACCTGTTCAGGAGTGGGGTCGGGCTCGACCGAGTTCGGGTTGTATTTGTAGTTTGCAGTAATTGAATAAATCAGTGCATCGATGATTCAATCGATTCGTGGCAATAAATCTCCCCGCATTAAATAATCGCCTCACTTGCGGTCGCTCAATGTGTAGCGAAGC
Organism: Coelopa frigida; assembly: GCA_017309665.1. Taxonomy (NCBI): domain Eukaryota; kingdom Metazoa; phylum Arthropoda; class Insecta; order Diptera; family Coelopidae; genus Coelopa; species Coelopa frigida. Next base: position 34,217,225 of record CM029561.1, on the reverse strand, counting down.
GAAGTAGAATGGCGGAGGGAGGGGCGGAAAGGGGCTTGTTCGGTATTTATCGTGCAGTTCATCGTTGATTTTAATCCTCTAATCCCACAGGTGGAAATGTTTTTAGTATTTAGTTCGCCCAATCGATTGATTGATTTACGAGATTCATCTCCGCTCGGTAATTGCATATAATTCACACGGAACGTCCACAGTGAAATTTGCCTGAAGGGGAAATTTGGAAATTCATTCCCAAAACAATTGAGTATATTACCAAATAAACATTAATATATGTACCTTCTGAGAAAAGTCTATTGAAGCAGATAGCAAAATTCACATAGAGGCAGGGATTTTGTCAAAAGAAGTATTAATGTGGGAGTATATGACTAAAATCTACCGAAAATCACAGCAGAAGCTGAAGTAAATTTTTCATAGCTACCGAAAAATATATTTAAAAAAAACTAAGTCATCATCCATTCTTCTTCTCTCGACATCCCACCGAAGAAAGCAAAACGGACCCGAGACTTCACAAAACGTTGAACTTTCGCCCAAGTGACTCTCCATCAACAACAGAAGAGATGAAGCCTTCAACCTCCATCTACTCATATCTTTCTACTTTCCCTCTTTCTCGCACTCTCCTTTCTCGCCCTCTCTTTCTCCACTCTCGCCCTCTCTTTCTCCTCTCTCACCCCTCTGTTGTCTATCTCTCGCACTATGCCAGAATGAGGTCCTGAACGGACGAGGACGACACCGCAAAAGAAATTGTAGAGAAATTATAAATTAAAACAAAGCAACAGCCGTGGAGAAAGAAGGGGAGACGTAGACGAGGGGGGTGACGACGATGAGATCCATCCAGAACGGAGGCAGAAGGACACGACTGCCTGACACAAACGCCACTCCAGAGATTTGGGTTAATAGCTGCAAGGATATACACAAGAACAACACCACAGAGCACTACGATGTCAACCAGAGAGAGTGAAAAGAGTGAGCGAGAGAGATAGGGAATTCAAGAGTGAGATAGCGGTAGAGAACTCAAGAGTGAGATAGCAGCAGGGAAGAGCGAGTGAGAAGAGGAAGAGTGGGTGAGAAGGAGCAGAGTGAGTGAGAAAAGGATGGCACAAGGATCAAAAGTAAATCGCAAACCTCGGCGTAACTGGCTGCGAAAAGCGACCTACGCGAACGGCTGACACGCGAGCTCACCTGGAACTCCATAAAGAACAGGCGGAAAGATAGAGATGGTGATAGGCGGGGGAAGAGGATGGAGGGAGAGATGGGCAAAGATTGCGAAAATAATCTAAAAAGAATCTTTTGTGGGGTGGAGATCGAGAGGGATAGAGGAAGGAATGAGGAATGGCGAAAGGAAGGCGAGGCCGATGGTGGGGAAGGAGGCTTTGGAGCGCCGTCAGTTGGCGCAATCAGCGACAGCTTCCGGCCTGGAGCCATGCGGGTGAACGGACGGACGATGGAGAGACAGGGACAGACAGCGAGACAGAGATAGACAGACAGAGAGACGGTCGTCCGCTGAGGGTTCTCAACACTTGCATGCTGATGAAGCTTATGCAGAGGATCCCATGGCGCCCACTCCCGCATTTGGAGAGATTGAGGAAAGGTTAGTGAGTAAGGGAGAATAAGTGAGGGATAGTGAGTGCGAGCGGGAGGGATAGTGCGTGTTTGTAATGTCAGCAGTTGCCAGGCTGAGCTGCACAAAAGGGTAAATGGGCTCGGAGCAGACGAACACGATGACGAGGACGGCCGGGGCGACCCGATATCATGGTGACAGGAGGACGATAGAGAAGGAAAGGACGAGGCAGAGAAGGAAAGGAAGAGGCAGAGAAGGAAAGGACTAGGCAGAGAGGGAAAGAACGAGGCTGGCAAGACACGAAGGACGATGGGCACGGGTCGACGACAACGATGGCAACATCGCCGGGGATCAGGAAGAGTCAACTAGTCGTACATCATGTTTGGAATTGCAAAACAAGAATGTTGAGTGTTCGGCCAGAGCGACAGATGGAGTGAGCGAGCGAAACGAAAAAGGTTGGAGTGCGTGAGTGACAAAGAGGACTTTGAATTTCAGTGGGACAACTTCGGGATCTCTCGGTGTTGTTTTTTCAGGACCTGCGCGAAGTTTTGCTTCCTGGTAGAAGTTTTTAGGTTGTGATTGTGGAAAGTTCTACACCACGAATGCCGAAAACTAATCCCGGACTTCGTTATCTTAACATCGTGAAGGAAGTTCCTGCACCTTTCTTCATTCTGCTCTGTCTAAGAATTTGTTTTTAAGGATCTCTTTATGAGGATTCGTCGCTGTTGTACTTATTTTCTACAATAGCTTCCCTCCGACCTTTCTGTGCTTTCTTAATTAGTCCAAAGTCATCCTCGATGAATCGGTGCTTCCCTGAAATACTAGTGGATCCCTGAATTTTCTCACTCACCAGATGTTTGTCTGTCTGTCTGTCGTGTTCTGCCCGCCCCGACCTCTTTCTCTGACTCGACAATGTTTACTCTCGCTTCGCCGGCGAATCTACATGTCAGGACAATTCCATGTTCGTCGTCCTTACACGATGTCGACTTGTCTCTCTCTCTTTCTCTGTGTTTCTCTCTATGTTTCTCTGTCTGTCCTTTTGGTAGCGTCTCCGCCCACTGCGGACACGCCCCGAACGCCTTTTTTGTGTCCGAACCGCCTCTAAACAGTTGTAGCAACAGTAACAACTTGCAACAACAATTCGTACAACAACAACCGCTTGTTCTACAACAACTTGTACTACAACAACAATAACATGGACAACTACCACAGCATCAGCAGCAACAACAAGAACAACGATAACACCAAACGGGGAACCCGAAGCAAATAGTGTGAAAATTTAAATAAAGTTCTCGCACGTTACTGCAACCGAGACCGACCTGTAAACGTGCTCAAAGGGAGAGAGAGAGAGAGTGACGAGAGGGAAAGAGAGAGCAACGAGAGGGAAGGAGAGAACAAAAAAGACGGGAAGGCAAATAGAGTAGGGCAGGAAGTGGAAGTATAAGTGGTCGAAGCTGTCGATTTGACCGAGAAGTGGAAATGGGCGAACTCCAAAAGAGAATGCGAAAGTAATCACTGCGGTTGTGGTGGGAAATTTCCCACGTCATAGGAGATAATTTCCGAAACTCTAGCGGAATATTATATTGAGAAAATTTGAGCAGTTCTAATGGGATCAATGTCGAAATATCCTCTTATACAAATGAGGAATTTCATTCAAAAGAATATCTTTCATAAATAAATTTATTTCAGTAAGTTGCTTTTCTGAGAATCAATCGGGTCAATACAGATGTGCACAAATTTCTGGAAGAAGTCTTAATTCCTTTTTATGGAAATTTTTATTTTGTTTTAAAATATGAGATTTTTGTTTAAACACACGCGCTTTTTATCGAATATCGATGGATTTTGATTCAAACTCTTCGGTTGCACTGAAAATTCCAAAAATATCCCTCACCTTCCGAAGCGAACTCGACGTTAATTTTACCCCAACACCTTAAAGCCGTACATTTTCCTCTGAATTTCCTCGCCACGCCCACCGCCCCCCGCCCTCGACGACTGAACTTTCTTGCTCGATCCGCATCAGCGGCGTGCACGACGCACCTGGCAACGGAGCCCTGACTTGACGAAAAAATCCCATAAAATTTCGGCGGTTAATATTTTTGTCGGCGTCACATGTGGGACCTGGGCCAGGTCGGGGCACGGCGAAAGGCAGAACGGGAGGCGGGTCAGCAGCGAGTGCGAGGCAGACGCACGAGACTTTAAAACACACACATTGTGTTCAAGCTTTGTCTCTTTGGCTCTCGCTCTGCATCTGTTTTTCCTACTTTATTTCCGTTCTTGCCTGTTCTTCTGTCTCGCTCGCTCTGTCTACTGTCTCGCATTGTCTCCTATCTTGCTTTGACTCTTGTCTCGCTCTGTCTCCTGTCTCTCGCTCTGTCTCCTGTCTCTCGCTCTATCTCCTCTTTTACCTCCTTCCCGTTTCCGTCTCCTCTGTCGGTTGCAAAAGGACATTTATTGATTCTGCGTTAATATTTGAGCGGGAAATTATTAAAAGCGACAGCGTTCGCGCCAAAAGGTGGCAGCACTGTCAGTGTGGCAGACAATGTGGAGCCCAGTCGTGCGGCGAGGGGGACGCGGCAAGGTGTCACAAATTGTGGAGCCACCTGAAAAGAGGGCGGTGAGGAGGCTGGCGAACCGGAGCCTTGGTGTATTTGCGTTTCCGACGCAAATTGTTTGCGATTCAAATTAAACTGGAGTCAGCGGAAAATCCTCGGCCGCTCCGACCCCTTCACCGAGGCGAGGGGCGGGGATTTTTACGGCGGTTTGCATAAATTTGCCCCACCGTCGCCGCGTTTTGTGGCTAAAAACGTTAAATAAACATCAGAACGAGCGGCGTCAACAGGAGTTGCCCACTTCTGAGCGGCCACCCATCTCGCCCCATCCCCTCCTCCCCTCCCGACCACGCGACAGCAGCAGCTGCTGGCGTGGACTCATGAATAAATTCTGAAATTTCACTCATGCCATTTTCTTTTTGTTCTTCTTGCAGGACCTGCAGTCGGAAATCGAGACGCACCGCGTCGTCTACGATCGCCTCGATGGCACGGGCCGGAAGTTGCTCGGCTCGCTCACTTCGCAGGAGGACGCGGTGATGCTGCAGCGGCGTTTGGACGAGATGAACCAGCGCTGGAACAACCTGAAGTCCAAGAGCATCGCCATAAGGTGAGTGGAAGGCGCGAATGATGGACGGCGAACGGTTTTAATTTCCTCCAAGGGAGGAAACCGGAAAAATCCCCTGAAAGGACTCGAAAAAGTCCTTCGAAAATACTTCGAAAAAATCCACTGAAAATACTTCGAAATATCCACTGCAAATACCTAAAAAAAAAACCCTTGAAATGCCTCAAAAAAAGGGTCGGAAATGTCCCCGAAGAAAAGTCCATTGGAAGCCGAAAATATCCCCGACCACAGAATAGCAAATTCCCTGTATATCTTCTGATCTCCGACGCCCTCTCAAAATCCTTCACAAAATTCCAGAGAATCCCCTCTCAAATCTCCTTCAGGGATTTCTTTAAAGATGATATCTACCAATCTACCATCCCATAGACCTTGGAGCCCTAAAATTTCACTCCATGAATTTTCCATTCAGGCTGCTCGAAAAAAATGGCCCGTTTCATTCTGTGGTTTCTGTTGTGGCTGTTGTTTTGCAAATTTCGCAAAATATCGTTATTTTAATTACAATTTTTTGAGTGTGAAAACATCGGCGACGTGACACGCCCCTCCCCCGCCCTTCCCTCCTTCCTGTGAATTCCCCCGCCGGCGGCAAACAATCAAATTTCCCGCCATTCAATATTGCGCGCACACACACACACACAGTGATACACTTACACATACCCTCGCAATCATCGAACGTGCCTCGGTTTTTATGGGTTTCTTTGTTTCCTTCGCTCGGTTTTTCTCGAAATTCTCATTGTTTTCCGCTCCCCCGCTCACTCGATTGTGATCTCTCACTCTCTCTCTCACTCTCTCTCGGTCTCTTTCTCTCGAACCAATTGGATAAATTGACTTTTGCATCCAGCTTCCCCCCTCTTCCATGCTCCGGGGGCCTCGGGCAATCCGAGTAATCGTTCTGTTCATCAATATTTTGTCAGCGATACTTTGTTTGTGGCGATATCAAAAACAACAACAACAACAGCAACCAGAATAACAACAACTACAACGATGACAACAACGACAGCGAAACCCATCAAAATTAAATAACAAACATGTTTGCAATAAATTCCATCGGGCAGTGAAATAAAATGGCCGCTTGCTGGGCACAACCCGTGGAAATTAATGCAAACCGTTGTCCATGAACCAGAAATCAAAAACAATAGCAACAACAACAACAATCACAAGAAGAGCCACCGATCGAGCCAAATCGACGCCAGCTGTTGGGGGCAAATCGGCGATAAATGGGTTTATCCGCCGGCCGTGGATAATTGAAAACGGCGCTCGGATAAACAAACGCAATCAATTCGAGGGTTGCGCTCTGACGGATAATCGATACAATCGCAGACAGGATGCGAAACCTGAGTGGGAAGAATCCTGAATGGGTGAAATTCGCAGAAAAATTAACTGTTTAACGCAAATTACTTTTCATTGCAACTTTAAAAGCAATTATTTCGCTTCTGAAAACATGAATAATTCAATTCTGAGTGATGATATTTTAAAATGTTCAAACAGAAATCAATCAAATAATCAAGTCGAATGATCAAAAGACTGTCAACAAAACATGCTAACAAACAAGTGAGCGTTTAGTTTGACAATGAATATTCATCGACCACTCAATATATTTATCGAATGGCTAGATAACTGTGCGATAATCTGGTGGATGATTTAAAGCGATAAATAATAAAACAATAATCAATCAACTTAAGCAAAGAATAATTCATTCAAAAAGTATCGAATGACTGCATAAAAAATTTCGTATAATGAGTAATGAGGAAAGGAACACCATTTCAATAATAAATCGTTAAATAATGTAATCAATGATCGACTTCACAAAAGAATAATTCGATAAATAATGTGATCAATAATCGACTTTACCAAAGAATAATTTGTTGGTGAAACAAAGAATTTAATAAAAAATTCCGCTTAATAAATTATCAAGAAATTAACATCACATCAAATGATCTCTGCGATAAATCAATAATAGCTTAAGTAGTGAATCAAGATGACAAATAACTGATGGTCAACAACAACTAAGCTTTACTGAAGCTGGCTTTCTCCCATTAAAAAAAAATAAACGTAGAAGTGCAAAATGAACGAGTAAATCCGAATCAGTTAAAGTTAATAGAATTCAAAAAAATCTCCTGTAATTAAAAAGTTCGAAAGTTTCCAAACGAAATCTATAATTGATTACCAACCAAACAAAGGGATGAACGAATGAACAATCAAACAAACAAACGAAATAATTAATGAACCGAATGAACTTAATTGACGACTGAATAATTAAAGCTCCGCATGAATAGGGCGAAAACAATGGACGAAAAAATGCATCCTGGCCCGAGGGAATCGGCAAATTGGCGGAAGACGAGGTCAAGAGGTGAGAGGGAGGGAGAGTTGGAAAATAGGAAAAGCTAGAGCGATGGGAGCCCTGAAACAACAGACCGTTCTGGGAATTTCTTTATTGAAAGCAAATCGAATGACGGGCCAAAGCACAAACTCCTGTTGCAGAAGCAACAACAATAATTACCAAAAATACCGAAATATACAACGATAGCAGAATAGTGGCAACAACAACAACAATTACAGTACCAACAACAACAATAAGAGGTGGAAAGTGAGGGAAACATTGATCAAAACGTCGCTGCTTGCTCTCAATTTCCTTTATTCGTTCAATCATTCATTCACCGACACACTCACACACACAGGACCACAAACACACACACACATGTTCATGTGTGCGGCGGCATTTCCATGTACGCAACGTCACAGTCGGACAGAGTTGCCAACGTAATGTTAATGAAAATGAACCACATGCTGGAGCCGTTTCTGGGGGGTGCTCTTGTTGTTTTTGTAATTGTTGAAGGTAGTTGTGCTGTTGTTGTTGTTGGTTTAGTTGGTTCGAGTTGTTGTAGTTTTTGCATGGCTACGTGGTTTTTGTTATTGTTGCTCACTTGTGCTGACGGCAATGCCACTCAACTCAACTCAACTCGACATGAAATGGCTCGCTTTAATCGTGATACCTTCGGTCCCACGCGAGCCCATTCAATCTCTCATCCGCCCCCTGCCTTCATCCTGGCTCCTTTTCCTCTCCCTCTCTAGTTGAGTCCTACTGCGAGTGACCGAGCATGATTTTTGGCCGGATTTCAATTGGGTGAGTGGGGCGAACCATCCTCGTTCTCGTTCATCGTCCATCGTCCTGTGCCCGAGGATAATGAATATAAATGTCGATGGTCAATCTCTGCCTTTTGCTTCGCTCGCATTCCCATTCGCATCTAATTTTACGACACGATGACGGACACTCGGACACGCTTCCCCCAGGCCACATTTCGTCTATCCTGCTCGCTCTCTCTTCACCTCTATCTCGCTTAGGAGGCCGTGCGTATTTGTCTGGCGCCCAGAAGTAGGCAGCAATGTTTCGTCAACGACACGCAGACACGCAATGATAATAAAAATGAGCGGTGGCAATAATTCCAGCTGTCTCTTCTCCCTCTTCCACCTTCCATATTTTCTTCTCCCTCTCCCTTTTTTTCTCTCTCTCTCTCTCTCTCTTTTTGTCTCGAACTCCCTCATACCGGGGATTCTATGGTGTTGGGGGCGTGGCGCGCTTGTCGCCTTGACAAATGACACCTAAACAATGAGGGCAGCTGCCAGCCATCATCGTCCCGCTCACGCTTCGTTTCTCATTCTTTTCCACTCGCTCCCTCTCTCTCTCTTCTTCTCTCTCTTTCTCTCTCCGGCAGGAAAAAACACATTCTCCGAAAATGAGGGATTCGCCATTTTTTGTTTGTTCTTCACAGCTTTTGTTTGCCCTGCTCCATGGCGTTTATTCCCGGAGACTTCCACCAGCCACCATCCACCCATCCATTCATCCATCCATCTGTCCGGCGGTTCATCTATCCATCTGTCTGTCTGTCTGTCCTGCTGTCGGCAGGTCCACCGTCATCCGCAGAATTTCCGGCATCCTTTGTTTGTCCTCGCCGAAGGATCCTCGAAATTCTCCAAATTATGTTGATTTTCTCTGTCGAGGAATCGAGGCCGATGCAGGGACCGTGAAAGGCCAGAGGCCAAGGGTTCAGGAGCTCGTCTTCTCAGTTAAATTCGGAATGTTTTGATAAGGAATTCATTTTTGTCGGCGGGTCGGTGGAAGTAGAATCTTCATTGTTTCTGGAGCTGCGATTAATTGCGCCCTGAGGAATTCCCGTAGCTGCAAGTGCGAAATTTTCTCGAATTTCTCATTCACAATGGCTGTATTTTATTCGGTACACGAACCACCCTCACACCTTCTCAGCTCAAACGCAAACCGCAGTCGGATCCTCTTTGAGAGCTGCGGTCATGGTGTGGCGGAACCTCAAGAGACCGCAGCAAGAGATCCTTTGAGGACTTTAATTTTTTTTTTGTTGCTGTCTCTTTCTCTTCGTCCCCTTAGCATCTTCCATCGCTCGGCGGTCCTATTCAATGTCGTCGCGCCTTAATTACGCGGCGAACTCAACAATAGTGAACTTCTCGCCCATTCACCTGGAAAAGAAAAGCAAAAGCAAATGAAACCCACCCCCCATCCTCTCTCACTCCTCCCTCACCATCACCCTGGGACTTTTGAGAAACGTCCCAGATGCTCGCGAACCACTCGAAGGAGGCCGAGAGCGGGTCCTTCAAAGGGACCGCGCCAAAGGACAGCTTAAGGCTGTGACACAGTCATTCGCAACAACAACAACAACCATCGTGGACATTTTCCATTTCCTTGTGGGGGAATCGTTGTTGCTGTTGTTGTCCAAGCAAAAGTCAACATAATTGTAGGAAAGATCCAAGGAAATGCAAAGAGGTTCTATTCTTCTTTTTTTTTTCTTAAGTTTTTCATTTTGAATTTTCGCTACCCTCGTCCGCGCAATGAATGAAATTTAATTATCATCTTACGCCATCTGGCCGGAGGGGTCGTGAAGAGTAGGAGGGGGGCTGGAAGAGGGTTGGAAAAGTGTTGTCAAAGCATCGCATTAGGGCGCCCTTTTAACGAAGTGAAAATCTAATTTCATTTGCTCTTCACGGCTGATTGTTGCCCCCTTTCTCTCACCCTCTCTCGATCTCTCCCTCTCTCTGTTTACACGCCCTTTCGGATCCTCGAATCTGTGCTCTCCCCTTTACTAACGCCGTTTCCTCTCTCTCTCTCTCTCTCTCTCTCTCTCTCTCAATCTTCGCAGGAACCGCCTGGAGTCGAACTCGGAGCACTGGAATGCGTTGCTGCTGTCGCTGCGCGAACTGACCGAGTGGGTCATCCGCAAGGACACCGAACTCTCGTCCCTCGGCCTGGGTCCCGTGCGCGGCGATGCCGCCAGCCTGCAGAAACAACTGGTAAGTGTTGCCATCGTGCCGTCCAGTGGCCGCCCTCAACCTCGGCATTCGCTACAATCCACAGCCCACAACCGCAAATCTCGGTCCGCACAAATGCACATGAAGGCGAGACGAGATCCGCGAATTAACTTGACATTTGATGGGGCATCATGGGTTGGACCATGGTGGGGTGGGGCGTGAGTTGTGCAAATCGCACACTGATTTCGGTGTCCGCGTGTCTGTACACAGTGGATGTAATTGCGTGGAAAGCAAATGAATTATAATAATGGGATGGAGTCGAGCGCCGGACGAAGGGACGACGACTGAGTGGACGAAATGGGGATGAACGAGTGGCGGCGATGGTTGTGAGCTGCGATGATGACGATAACGATGATGGGATTTAATGGCGGATAAAGTGGGTCAATTTTTGAGGTTGCGTTGCTTGTGGCTGACGGAGCGCCGCAAAGAAATTGGATTCAAGTGGCGGCGAACGAGATTCGTGTTCAAGGAGCTCGCAAGACGAAGGAGTTGGGCATAATTGGGGATACAGGGTGCGTCTCCGAATGCAGGCTGTTGTTTTGCAAATGAACCGAGGCTTGGTTTACTGAAAGAAATATACATGAGGAAGCAAACGACCACAGGAATTCGGGCCACCGGTCAGAAGAAGAAGTGAATTTAGCTGTCGTCAAAGGTTTCAATTTCGCCTTCTCCTGCCTCGAGCTCGCTCTGACTTCTGAATATTTCGCCACAGCCTCAGCCCTTCAGCCCCTGAGCGAGGTGCTCGAGAAATTCTTCAAGTTTTACCCTTCACTTCCGGCCTTCGATCGCACCCTGAACTCGGCTCGCAAACACTTCACGTCGCACAAGGGCGTGTGAGTGTGTGTGTGTGTGTGGACGATTGTTTAATGACCCGTGTCAAGTCCTGCCGTGTCCTTCTCGCCTCCTTCGTTCGGCTCTCCTACAGCGTCGAGTGGTTGTGGAATCACTTAAGAACCACTCGTGGCCTCCTCTCGCCGTTCGTGCTCGACTGCGCATTTCCATGCGTCCGAGGAAGTGGCCAAGTCAAGCGCCGCTCGCCCTCGCCCCCGTCTTGACCACTCGGCCGATACACATCTACTTATGGTCGAGTGAATCGCCTTTCGCTGACTCCGAATGGCTTGCGAAACTGTTTTGATTCCCTTTTCTCGGTTTTCGCTCGCACTCTCCTCGGACCACCCACGGCCACTTTTACGACCTCGTGTCTCGCCCCCTGGGCAGCCGGACCTCGTCTTGTGGTCATTAGGAGTACGACCGAAAGGACTCGTCGTCCTCCTTGTTCGTGTCCCGACCAGACTCCGTCGCTCGAGCTGCTGTTAAATGCATTAAATACAAATTTAGTTGATACTTTTCCTCGCCTCCTACGAATTCTCCTCTCGTCCTTGTTCCTGTCCTTGTCCTCCCACTATTATATGTCGATGGGGTTTGGACTTTATTCCTTTCGCATCGCCCGAAGATCCATCGCCGCCTCCAATCGAAGGAGTCAGGATGCCGGGTTTATGGCTTCTGTGTGTGTGTTCGTGTGCGTTCGAGTGTCGGGGTGTAAAAAGGGATATTTGCGGGGAAATTCTTGTTTCTTCGAAACAAAAACCAACCCACAAGCAACAACAACACAGAACATTTTATGACTGTCGATGGCCGGAACTCGCAAACTTTTAGTTTATGGCACATTTTTATGCCAACTTCTTTGGGGGCCGAGGGGTTTTTTTGGGGGTGCTTCGAACGAGTTTCTTTAACGACAATCGAACCAACGTCTCCTCCGATGTCCTCAACTCGATCAAGGGCTTTCATTTCGGGGCCAAAGCTTCGGGGGATTTTCCTTTATAGTGGAATTTCCGGCAGAAATTTTAGTTAAAACTTTAGTTCGAACATTGGAGCGTGTTTCGTGTGATGGACGGCGCCTCCAGGAATGGCGAATTTAAAGTTGTCGCAGGGAGTTCATCACTAAGCCTTGAACTAGGAAAAAAACACTCTTTAATCGGGTGAAAACGGATCGCTTCACGAGGCTTCGATGGATTGGATGATCCGCGATTCCCAACACGTGCTGCCGACGACATGTCGAGCGAATATAAATCGAAGAAACACCGGTGAAAATGCAGTTTGCACTCCATAAAGAGAGCAGTCGACGGCTAGAGTTCGTGGGGGGTCGAAATCGACAGGAATAAAAGGACAGAAAGGAGGAAAGAACTAAATGGACAGTGGGTGGAAAGGACTAAATGGACAGAGGACGAATGAACTGTCGGACGGACGCAGGCAAGAAGACATAACTTTTGTGCATTTTATGTCCCGTCATCGTGAACGATTGCCCGCAGACGGTAATTGACCTGAGCTCCCGGGCTAGTCATGTTCCTCGTGATGCACTTTTTCACCACTACCATTTTTACTTTTTCTTCCATTTTTCTCATACACTATTTCTTCCCTTTTCTCATCCCCCCCTCTTCTGCTTGTTCTTCTTCACAGGACGACCATAAAGCTTTCCGCCGCCAATTGGAGGACAAGCGCCCGATTGTCGAGAGCAATTTGCTGAGTGGCCGCCAGTACATCTCGAGCGAGCCACCTGTTTCGGACAACAGCGACACGGAAGGTGAGTCAACAGCCCCGCCCCCTGGTTCCTCCGCCCCTCCCCCAGGTCCAACCTTCCCTCGTCAAAATGGCCCTCGTCGACTACGTGACGTCCGTCGCTGCCAGACCGACCGACCGACTCTCGTCGCCGCTCTCGTAATTGCTGATTTTTCCGGCATCGGCGATAATCTTAATGATGGCCCGGGGTGGAGCAATTGAGGGGATCGTTCGCTGGTCGGCACCGTGGGGCAATTAGAGCCACATTAGCAGAGAATTAGTGGGTCCTCCCCGAGGGGAGTTTGCAAAGTAGAGAAAAAGAGAAAGAAACATGCGGGCACTTGGCCGGGAATGGAGGAAGGCACGCGAATTAATCCTCCTCTCCAGTTGGAGTAATAGAAAAAATCAATTAAATTACATCTTGCTCTTTCTCTCTCTCTTTCTTTGTCTTTGGGTTGTAATTGAGCGAGGAAGGAGGAGGAAGAGAAATATTGACAAAATATCCTATCTCGAGCTGAATTCGGGAACAATTTTTTCAGTTAATTGTGATTTTCTTGTCCTCTGATCCTGTCGAAGTTGCCTCCTGTTTCTTTCTTTTACTCCTGTGACACTCGCGACACCCTTTGAATGAATTCCTCTTTGTTCCACATCCACGACTTTCTCTTTCTCACACACTCTATCTCTTTCTCACTCACACACTCTCTCTCTTTCGCTCTCCTCCAGCAGCGCACGACTCGGATTCGCGCTACATGTCGGCCGAGGAGCAGAGCCGCGAGCTGACGCGCAGCATCCGGCGCGAGGTCGGAAAACTCTCCGAACAATGGAACAACCTGATCGATCGCTCCGACAACTGGAAGCACCGCCTGGACGAGTACATGACGGTAAGTGCGAGACCTTCCACCACCTCCAACCCCCCCATTTGCAGGATCCCCCCAATCACGCCGAGAGAATGGCTCAAAAATCGAAGCAAATCGAAAGAGGTTCAGTGGGAAAACAAATCAATTCTCTCCACGGGGCAAACGATGCTCTGGGCATGATTGTCTCTCTATCTACCTTCTTGCCATTGCCACGTCAAGGGAGTATAAATGGGCATGGCACAGCAGGTGGGGCGTTGCTAGGCATGTGGGGCTCCCTCCACACGACGCCGCCGGAGTCGCAGCTGCTCCCGCGGGCGTCGCGCATTCATCGTGAATTATTAATTTTTCGTACCTGCGTTTGCGAGAATTTATTAAAACGGCACTAGGGCGGGGATTCGCAGTCGGTACAGGGAAAACGCATTTTCAAATTATAATCAAGTCGTCCTCTATGCATGAGGTTGCCAAAGGCTTCTGTGAAACTCTGGGAGGTTTTCTACGATCGATCTGCGAGGCATCGACCCCTGGTATAAAGAGGAATTACCTGGGAAAGGGTTGAAAGAGGGATAGTAAGTGAGAGAATTACTTTTTAAAGGGAACAGAGTTTGGTCCGATATTGCAGAATAAAACCCAGATAATCTATGAACACTTCAAGAGTAGATAATGACAAAATCTGTATAAATGCATTTAGAGGCCAAATTTAATTTAATTATAAAATCCATTGCATGAATAAAGCCAAAGCTCTAACCAGGTGAAAGTTTCACAAATAATAATTTTTCGAGTTTTTAATGTGTTTCGACTATTTTATTTCCGCCTTTTATTGCGTTTTTCATCACTTTCCGGTAAAATGCCTTTTTTATTGTTGTTGTTGCCCTTGCTTGGGAATGTCCTTGTTGTTTTTGTTGTTGTATTGCGTTTGTCGCTTCCACTTTGAGAGTTGATGTTGAGAACTTCGCTTGATCTCATCAGGAATCCTATTAATGTTCCATGAAGTGTTCGCTGCACTTTTCACTCCACCTGATGCCCCGGAAGCTTCCCTCTCGCTCACTCGCTCTCTCTCTGCAGCTCGCTTAACCTGCTGAATTTTAATGCGATTAATAAAAAATTTTAAAAATTGCGCTCAACTTCATCCGCTCGGTCATAAAATTGAGCTTTTGTTTCGTCCGTTTTACTCGTCGTTCGTTTTTATTTTCCTTCGTCCTTTCGCTATCCAACTTTTCTCTCCTCGCCTTCGGTCCCGTTCCCTTCGTACCATCATGGATTACTGTTCATGTCTCTCTCTCCTTCTCTCTCATCTCTCTCCCTGTCTCCGATTGGCGTTTTATGTGCTCGTGTTTAAATTTTAAACGCAGCTCTGGCTTCATTACTCCGCGAAGAACAACAAAACCAACTCCGCATAGCTGTGTTTAATGCCATTCGCACGCAGCTCCTCGCGCCCCCCGGCTTAGCTGTGTTTAATGAACAAGCGCTCTGTTGCACGCCACGCCCACCTCCGCCCCCTGGCTTCGGTGCCCGCGGGTGTGGCCAAAGTTCTCCTTGCGTGGAATCGAAATTGAAATTCAATTCCTTCCGAACACAGTCCTCAAAAGTTTCTCTCTCTCGCTCTCTCTCTTGCTCGCTCTCTGTCTTCCTCTTAATTAATAAAATCACAAAAGTTTTCCTCAATTTGCATGCGACTGTTGGCGCTCTGGGGCAGGGTGGGGTGGTGAACAGTTTTTGTTGTTGGTTCTGCTGCTGCAAAACTTTCTGCTCCCGCAGCGAATATCGCTCCGAGTGTAAAACTATTAAACTGAACTGTTCTCGATTGGAAGGAGAGGTGGGAAGAGAGAGGCGAAAACTTGTCTTCCTTTCAGTTTCACTTCCGTCTCCGGATTCCTTTCTTTCTTCCGTCTCCAGGTTCCTCTCTTTCTTCCCTCTCCTCCCTTTCTTCCGTCCCTCACTTTTGTTTGTCTTTTTGCTGTAGTTCTTTCCACTCCGGTTTTGGTCATCTTTTAATTCCTTGAGTAACTGTCTTCTTTTGCATTGGTTTTTTGGTTTCTTTTCTCGTTTTCACATTGAATTTTCCACTATTTTCCTCTCGGTCATCCTCGAATTTATTCGCAATTCTTCTACCTAGCTTTTCTCTTAGTACTTTATCCTCTTTTAGCTTTATCCTCGTCGCTTCTTCTCACTTCTTCTCATCCGCCAGCAGCTGCTCCCAAATGTCGCTTGTCACTCATTGTTGTTGTTGTGTCGATACTAATTCTTTGTTGTTGTCAATTGATTGTTGTTGTCTCTTGTTTGTGCTGTTCTTTATTGTTATTTCTCATTGCTTCTCCCCAAATGTTGTTGTTTGATGGTCGTTGTTTTTATTGCAATTATTAAAAACATTCAGCGAAGCATTTTCAAAGACATTTTCGAGTTTCAACTTCGCCGCAAATGGCACCCCTTTTCTGTTCCTCTCCTTCTCTTTCCCACTCTTTCGATTTCTCTATCAACCGCAATTTGTCTCCTTCTCCCCTCTCATTATCGCTCTCGTTGTTCTCTCTTCGCGGTTCATTTGCCGTCCAAAGTCTTTGGCTCAACTTAACGTTTTGTCCTGCTCTATCCTTGTTCTTAATCTCCCTTTCACCCTCTCTCTCTCTCTATTCTTCTTCTTCTTCTTGCCTGTGACCCCATCTCTTTCCCTCTCTCTGTTTGTTTGATCCATTCAATGATTTTAATGCTTCTGTTAATTGTTGTTATTCTCATTGGAGTTGTTATTCTTATTGATATTGTTGGAGTTATCCTCATAATCTTTTGTTTTTGTTGTCCTTACTGATATTGTTGTTGTTCATATTGTTTCGGATTTAAACGAACGATTTGCTTTCCCGCTCTCTCTCTCTCTCCTGCTCTGGCTCTCTCGTATCTTGGATCTTGGAGCTTTGGACCAAAGTTTCTGTCTAATTCTTTTATTGTTATGACTTTTGTTTGTTTGCCAGTTGTCAGAGTTGCCAACTTTCCTTCAGGACCTCAAATTCTCGCCCCTTTGACTCTTGCTTGCTTTGTGTGAAAATTGAAAATAGTGTGCTTTAATTGAATTCTTCCATATTCGAAATTGAAAGGGGGAGTGCAGAGAACCTGAAAGGGGAAAACATTTAGAGATTCTCTGAGATTCTCTCTACAAGAAGAGGCTTTAATTGAAACTACTATCACTTAGCCATGATACAAAAACCCCTCCCCAGTTTCTTTTCTACCTCTCCCGATGAACATCGTTGAAACAACTTCCATTCCTCAGAAGCTCTTTAAGCGCTAAAATCTCCTTCTGGAATTTCTCCAACAAACAAAAAAAGAGTGAGAAGCGCAAGAAGAGGAAAGGCAAAAACACTCTCAGCTCTCGAAATGGAGGCCATTGATTAAGATTTGCTCCAGACGCCATTTCCTTGTTTTCGCTTCAGTTACAAATTCTCCGTTTGCCATTGAAAAATTGCACCGGTAGAGGTCCTTGGAGAGAAATCACAACAAGACCAGGAAGTAAAGGACGATGAGAAAATCCTGGAAATGGAGTCGGTCGCTGACGTAGAAAAGAGTTCCGTTTGGCGCCCATTTGTAGACGACTTGGCGGGCTTTTAGCAACAACAAAAACTACTTCCGCCGCCACAACAGCATCGAATAAATAGAAACATCGGCACTCCTGGGTCCGAGCGCGAGTCCTGCGTCGTCATTGGTTGCCTGCTTTCAGGGGCTTGAATTGTTTACTTTTGGCCACTGCCGCAGACATCTGTCAGTCGTTCTCATTCACCGAGCGAGAGCTAGAGAGAGAGAAATCTGTGCATAATCTCTGTCATTCGTCTGGCTTCTCCCTCGGTCCGGCACCAGAACCGAGTGAGCTCAAGGGATTCCCGAGAAAATATTCCTTCGCCTTGTCCTGCAACCCATGTCTCACATTTCCGACGAGGTAACTACGGGTGGCTCCTGAGGAGAGAAATAACGTAAACCCCGTGCCGTAAGCCCTGTTGTTGTTGTTGGTCGAAATGCGAGCTCTCTGCGTGTTATTTCAGATATCGTTCTCCGGTTTTCACTCTGTCCACTTCCATTTTCTTCCCTCAGCTACCCCAGTACAGTTTCTTCGACTTGTTGTCCATCGGCTGCAATATTCCGAATTTTGTATTGCGTTCCCTGATGATGTTTCTCTTCCATTCATTGCATACTTTTGGGAGGCTTAAATTTTACATTCAACTCCATTTCATTCCTCTGTACGGTTTTGGTGAGGTTTTGTTGTTGGTTTTGTGTGAAGCAAACATTCTGTCAGCTCCATTACTTTCTTCTTCAATGGCGGTTTATAAAGTTTTTTTTGCCTTTTTATTAAAAGCCAGGCATATTTTCAGGTGATCACTTTTGCTTTTCGTTTTCGAGAACCGTTCGAATATTTTATTTTTGGTCTCACTTTTCAATTTCTCAACATGCAATTTTCAAAAATATTTCATACCTATAGTCCGTTCATATTGAATTTTTGTTTCTATCGGAATTTCAGTGAAACTATCCGAACGTGTGGTTTTCTGCGTCAAACTATTTCAATATCCATAAATAAAAAAAGAATGTGTATGAAATATTGGAGTCAAAACTCTCTCACATACCAGAGCATTCGGTTTCTCTCATTCTCGACAAGTGTTGCATACTTTCAGGATCGTCATACAAAGCCCTCGCCTTCTTCTTGCTCCTCGTTTTCAGTCAATATTCGCTTTGTCATTGGCATTGGCGTCGACACATGTCTGCCCTCGTCGTCCCCTCCCACGAAAAAGCATTCATTGAATGCACTTCGGGCAGATGTCGCTTTCCAGCGAAGCCTAAAAATATCCAACATCTGGTCCCCTCACCGATTTCCGTTTATGAATTGCATACTTCGAGGCACTTTTCCTCCATCTTTTCCATTTGCGACTGCTCCGTCCCGTTCTCTTCGTCTCATTCTCCTCTTCATTCTTCGTTTTTTTTTTCCTCTTCTTTCGTTTTGTTTGTTCCCTTTTGATTCGCACTTTTATTGGATTCGCTCTCTGCTCTATCGAGATCTTTGCACAAAGTAAATTGCTTTTCCTTCCGTTCAATATGCAGTCTTCCCTCAGACCTCGGACCCCGACCTCGCCCTCGCCATGGCTGCTATATTTCAATGAGATTTATCAATGATTTAAACCCAATTGATTCCGGGCCATTAGATTCGAACACATTTTTGGTTTCCCCCGCTCGTCGCCTGCACTTCGCCCCCCACTTCCACTTCCTCAGGCTGCAACGCCTCGTAAGGGTTGCCACATTTCCGTCCAGGACCCGACGCCTCCTGCTCCGCCCGTCCCGGAAACGTCGTGGCAAAGCTCATAATTCTTGCCATTCCTCAATGTGCGGTCGGTTGCTCGGCCGGTCAAAGGTCGTGGCTGCAAAAATTCCAGCTTCCTTTCATCCACCGTGGTCTCCTCCTTCGTCTTCCGCATCCCACATCCCATTGAGGGTTCTCCTTCGATGGCTCTGCGGCTGCTTTTATTGCTGCTCGAACGACGTCACACATGTGTGGCTTCCTTCCTCTTCTTTCCCCTTCCCTCCCTTCTCCGTGGCCGGCTCGTGGTCAGCGCTGATGCAGTGTTATTTCAGTCCATCTCCTCACCATCCCTCTCCTCTGCCCCTCATCGGCCCTCATCGTCCTCGTTTTCCAATTTAGAAGCCGTTATCGTGTCTCTTCCAACGCCAAGCCACGGTCACCGAGTGCAGCGCTCCCTCTGTCTGTCTGAGGGTGCGATTGAGGGGGGCGTGGCTGAGGGAGGCGGATGTTGTCTTTGCCCCCACCCCCTTCGCAGCCTCCCTCGGCAAGTGCAGCAGCCGTCTGCGGTCGGACAGGGCAAAATATTTATTTTCCCCTTCATTCGCTGGTCAGCGAGAATCAAAGAAACGATTTCCAATTCGATTGCGAACGAGTTGCCTCCGCCTCATCCTCCCTCCACACGCCTCTTTTCAACCAGGCTGCGTATGTTCGCTTGTGGTGAGGCTGTGGTGTCGGTGATGCCACATTGTCTGAGGGAAATTCTCTGGCATCGTTCGACAGAAAGTAGATAGAAATAAGACAAAGACGTAAAAAAACTAAGAGATGAAATAAGTAATGAAAACAAGGAAGTGACGGAAAATTACGAAACAGATTCCTAAAATCCAAGTGAGTTAAAAATTTCAAAAACCCCTCAAAAGAACGCTAAAATAGATTTCGGTAAGAGGTGCAGAAAATCCGAAATTTCTCTCTCGCTTTCTCGTTATCTGCGCAAAACATTCTCTCCGGCAAATAAACAACCCCTCTGGCATCTCTCCCTTTGATGGAGAAACTTTTCGAAATTTCCCTCCGTCGTTCGCGCTGGTGGAACTTCTTCTCTTTCTGTCAATCGCCGGAAAGTTCCCTGATCAAAAATGCATTTAATTGGGTTTTTCATGTGCTCCTCGCCCATTTCATCCTCCTCTCCGCCTTCCACACGACCACTCGTCGTTCGTCTTCATCGCGGCTTCGACTCCACTTTGATGCACCACCCGCCTCTGTGAGGAACCACTCAGCCTTCGTCTCCTCCTGCCCCCCACCACGCCCCCAATCATCCGAGCGAATCGTCATAATATTTTACGATAAACGTTGCAATCGCGCAAAGTGCTCTCTGTCTCCATCTCATCCCCCGTGGTTCCCCTCACTTGTCGCTCTTCGAAAATATAATTTCCTCCCCATCCTTCTTCTTGTTCTTCATTGCTGCCCCTTCCCTCTCTTTCATCGCTGCCCATTCTCCATCTTCTTCACCGCCCCCTCCTCCTCTTTTTTGCCTCCGGCTGTCATTCCTCATGAAGCGTAGTTGGGGACCTGAGGAAAAAGTTCGCTCTTCACTCCATCTTCCTTCCCGGTCGATCACTCGCTCTCTCTCTATCTCTCTGACAACGCCTCCCTCCGGTGCTTCGACTTCTTATCGACACCGCTCCCCAAGCGCCGCCATCGGCCCCAAACGCGACCCATATTTGTCCCTTCTCCGGAGGCTCCCCTCGCTCGACTCTCGCCCCGATCCTGGAGTTTCCTTTTCTTCTGTTCGAAAAAGTGTTTTATTTCCCACCCTCTTATTTTTCTTCTTCTTCTCCTTCTTCTTCTTCTAGTACTTCTCTTCCTTATGTTTCTTTTTCATCTTCTTCTGGCTGCATTCTTGGCCCTTCTTCACTCGAAATAGTTTTTCACTTCAACTTTGTTGCAATATCTTGTTTCCTCCTGCGGTCGTTGTTGTTATTGTCGTCCTTATTGCTAGTTGTTGTTGTTGTTTTTGTGTTTGTTGTTGCATTCGTTCATGGCGTTATTATTGTAAAAGGAAGAAGAGGAGGCTTCCTTTTATCCCTGATCCTTGCCACCATGTACCGTTTCCATAAACAGTTGCATTTATTTATTGATTTCTGCAAACTTCATCCACTGCTTTCTTTTTTATTTGCCTCCCTCATTCCGCCCACTCTCGAAGGCCCCACTTCTTCTCTCTCTCCCTGTCTTGTTTTGTCCTCCGAAGGCACTGAAGCCATCGTCTCGATCGATCGATCGCTGGTCGCGGTCCCTGCGAGAGTCGCGCTTGGGTGACTTGGTCGGCAGCCGGAGGTTCGTCTTCGTCGACTAGAAGAATCCCACCCAATTTTGCCACACCTCTCTCACTCTTCATATTGCACTCTTCTCCCCCGTCTTCCTCTCTTTCGTTCGAAGTTGAGGACTTTGAAGAATTCGAATTTCAAAACTTTCGCAGGACGCCGCGAGGTTCTCGAAGACAGGATGAGATCCAGTGGGAGAGAGAGAACAACGGAGAATTATGTCAAAATTGAGAAGTAGGAGAAGGTGGTAGGGAGAGGGAGAAGGACGAAGAGAAGTAGTAGGAGAAGGAAGTGAGGAAGAAGAAGATGATGACCGCATGCAAGTGACCGGAGGGCAATAATAACAATGGCAACAACAACTGCAACTCACATCGACATTCGCAAAACACTCATACACAAACACCAACAGTGATACTCACACACACATACACCCACAACAATAACAACAAGCAATTGAAGACAATGTAAATGCAATAATAACAACAATAAAAGCCACGAAATACACACAAACAACACCAAACAATACAAGACATTGTTTTCAGCTTCTCCTTCTGCTTGTTGTTCGTCTTCAATTGTTGTTTCATTGTGTTATTATTGTTATTGTTTTTGTTATTTATGTTGTGTGCTTTGTGGCTCATTGCTGAAGGGTATTGTTTTTGTTTTTTTGTCGGTGAACTTGATGGGAGCAATAACAACAACCATCAACAATAACAACAAGTCATACTAGGTTGTAACCAAAGGAAAAACATGTTTTTGTGGACAACAAACGAGAGAAAGAGACAGAAACAAATGGAGAAACGAAAAAGAGAAAGGGAGATGGATTGATAGGCAGAGCAGAAGAGGTGGGAAAGAGAGAGGCGAGAGGTAGAGAAAGAGGAAAGTTTCTGAGAAAAAATTGCGAGAGAGAAAAGAAAGAGAGCGAAGAAAGGAAGTAAAACAAACAATTTACAACAAGTGGACACTGACACACACACACACATACATACAAACATACAAATCTTTGGGCCCACACATTCACACATACTCACGGACAACGCACTAACCCACACTCATACAAACACAGACACACGAACGGAAGCGAAGAATGCAAGCAATTGTCGTTATTCTTGTCCTTGTTGTTATTTGTGTCGTCTGCGTTGTTTTTGTGGCCAGTTGTTGTTGTTCGTCCTTCTTTCCTTGTCCTTCGTGTACTTTTTTTCTTCACGCTCCAACACAAAATGAGGATGTAGTTGAAGAAGAATGAAATGAACAAAAAGTACTAGAAATAGAGACAAGGATAGTGAGGGAGAAATCTATAGAGAGAAAGAGAAATAGTAATAGAAACGCAAGCAAGGCGAGCGCCAAAGTGTAAATAACTACAATAAAATAGAATAAAACTATCGGATACAATGAAATGAAAACCAAAGGCAACAATAACAACAAATAAAGAAAACGCCAACGAAGCAAACAGAGAAGTGGAGAAAGAAATCAAACAAACAAACGCAACATCGTTTTGTTCGAGGACAAAGCGAAGGACAAGAGAAGGAGGAGGACGAGAGGAAGAGGACGACGAGAACGGGTTAAGTGGACAAGTGTCGACCACTTGTTTACAAATGTGGAAAAATCGTGCAGTTGAAGAAATAAAAAAGTGAACGAATGAAAGAAATCAACTGAGGAATGAAAGAAACAAACTGAGGAAGGAAAGAGAGGCACTCGAGGTAGTGAGAGGGAGAAAGAGACGCATTGATGCATTGAGAAGAAGAAAGAGAGTGAGAAAAGAAGACTTTTCGAAAGAAATCCCACCCAATGGAATCGCTCTCTTATTTTCAATTTGAGCTTTTAATCGATGTGCAAGCATTTCCGATGTTTTCTGTCTCGCTCTCTTGCACTATTCCCATTTCTCCGCATTTCTCTGCTCCTTCTCCCGTTCTCTGTCGACTCTCTTCCCCTCCCTTTCCGAGTGTCGGAATGCGATAAGAATTCTTGCTTGTCCGTTGAGGGCATCAAATAAATCACTATGGCGACGTTATGTTGTTGTTGTAAACTACAATTGAATCAACAACAAAAACACAACAACGACAATAGCTAACTATATTAACAACAACGATGAAATATCTCAACAACAATTTGAAAAAAAAAACTGGAAAACCTAGAGAAACAGGGATACAAAAATCAATCAAAAAAAATAAAAATATTATTACAGAATGTTTAGAAATACATGAAATATAAAAATTAAATATTTATAAACAGTATTTGAAAATAATTAAGAATTTATATTTTTATCTGCTTACAAGAACAATAAAATAAATATTGAAAAATATTAAATCAAAAATAAATTTGAAAAATATTGTAAAATCTCGTGTCAATCAACACCACTAAGGGTTAAGGTTAATTCGTCTTCTAGCGCTTACTCACTCACTCTCTTTATCACGTACTCGCTTACTCTCTTCATGTTCGCTCGTCGTCTGCTGCCAATCGGTTTGCGTCCTCGCTAAGCGACTGTCGGCATCAACATGCTGCACGACGTCGCTCGCTAGTGTCGCCTCCCTCCCACTCTTACGCGTTGGTCAAATCGATGGTTTCGTTTGCGCAACTTACAGTGATTCCCCAACTTTTACGGAGCAACATGTTGCTGGACTCTTTATGTCTTCGGGCGGCTGTGATTTTCATGAGTCGAAAATGTTGCCGACGGTATTGACGAGCGTTGCCAATGTTTTTCATTGAATTTAAATTGATTCAAAAAATAAATTTTCATTGAATTTAAATTGCTTCAAAAATTATCAAATAAAAGAAAATTAAAAAATATTATAATTATTCAAACCTGCAGTAAAATAACGTCAACAATTATGCAAAATGAAAACCAAAGCAAATTAAGAAAAACCTTCTAAAATATTCATAAATAAATAAATTATTTTTCACGCTGCATAAAAACACAAGATAATATCTTCCGTCTGCACGATCGCAAATCAATGAGTTCATTGTCTGGTGTCTCCCTCCCTCCCGCTCTCTCTATCCCTCTCATTCTCGACTGGACCATCGGACCTGGCGCCACGCACGCGTCGAACGCACTCTCCACGCCCACTCGAGCGGCGACTGTGCGACGCGTTGCGACGTCAAATAAATCGTCGCCTCAATCGGTTCCTTGCAGCGCGACTCAAGTGGTGGCGAGGAGAGAAAACCAGGACGAAGCGATGGCAGAAGAGAGTGAATGGGAGAGGGAAGGAGCGAGAGAGGAGAGGTGCAAGAGTGAAGCAAGTGGAGGATCTCCGAGGGAAAGCGAGAGGAAGAGATGCGTGCAAGCAAGAGATACTAATAATAATCGCAAAATTATCAGACGTGTTTGGAAGTCGTCTGCAAGGCAGGATCACAACTCATTCGCTCTCTCTCTGTCTCTTTCTGCTGGATCCTGTTCGCTCTTCTCACCTCTCCTCATCACCTTCCAGCTCTCTCGTTGTTGTGCCTCCTGTTGTTGTTGTTGTTGTCCATTGCTTGACCAATCGCCTCTCCTTCCCTCGCTCCTCTCCATCATCAGCTCAGGAATTCAATTCATGATCCAAGATTTTCCGGTTCACGTCGAACGAGTCGGGCCGGCGGGTCGAAGGTCAAGCGCGACGCTGGGTGGGCGTGAGCGTGACGATAATTTTTCACAATCGTTAAGGCGGTTGTGGTGGTTGTTGTTGTTGCGGTTATTGTTGTTGTTGTGGTTATTTTTTGTTGGTTTTATTTACTGTTGCTTAGAATATTTTTGGCCAAGATCAGGGGTCGCCACAGCTGGAGGCAATTGATGGTGGTGGATTGAGGGAGGTGGGTGATGGAGAGAGAGGAGATGGGGAGAGAGAAATACAGAGAGGGAAATAGAGAGGGAGATGGAAAGAGAGAAATTTTTTATAAGCTTATTTCTGTGATTCCTCTCGCTCTCTTTCGCAACCCTCGACCGATCCATTACAAACTACTCGCGTCCTTCGCTCGAGAATCGCACGACGAATGCTCGGGAAACGCATTCAGAACGTGATAAAGATAGAGTGAGAAAGAAGAATAGAGTGAGAAAGAAATATTGAGAGAAAGAGTGGGTTCCTCTCGTGAAGGCGATCGAAAGAGAGATAATGAGAGAGCGAACGAAAGAACTCGAATAGCCGAAAGCACGAAAATCGAAAACAAAACAAAAACTCGCCAAATAATCCAACTTCACCAACAACAACAACAAAGAACCCCATGAAACAACAACAACAAAGAATCCCATGAAATAAACTCCATGAAACCAACAACAACAACATGTTGGCGTACGAAAACAGACGACGACGACAAGCAGGGGGGGAACGAGGGAGAGAGACGACAGTATCACAGAAGAAGAAGACGAGCGGAGCAGAGATAAACAAATCGGTCGGTGGAGCGTCAGAAACTCAACAAGTTCTGCGTTGAGGCCGTGGCCAGGCCGAGGCGACGACGGTGACAGCGACGTTGGCGTGGCGTCGACGTCACCAGCAGCAGCGACCGCGGTATCGCCGGTCTCTCGGCTGGCTGTCGGTCGGCCGCTCGGTGGTCGGTCACTCAGTCTGCGAAGCGGAGGCGCGCGTGTTGGATGCATTTTTGTTGTTCCGTTCGTCGTCATCGTCATTCGTCGTGGTCGCGTGAACGTGTTGCGAGTGGAGCGAAAGCCAGGAGCGCAAACTCCAGGACGATCACCCGTCGAGATACAAAAGTATCCGAGGCATGTGCGGATCGCGTCCTCTGAGATACAAATCGATTTGCGTCTGAGGTTTCTGACAACGGTTATTTTGAAATATTTTGAATCGCGTCTGAGACGAGTGTTTGTAAAATATCTGCGAGTTACAAGTGTATCTGACAAATATCAATATTCGAAATTACTCGCGAATAAATTGAGATAAATTTAATGCAAAACAAAAAATAATAAAAAACGTATAAAAAATAAGTATACAAACTAAATTTTTAAATTTTAAAAAAGTAAAAATAAATAATAAAAAAATACAAAAAATTGTAAATTGAGAATTTTCCCAAAGTGAGCAAAACGTATCTCACAAATACGTCGTCTATCTGTCAGCTGTAAACGACCCCGGGATCACCGATCGAACCGATACGGCAGAGTCTCATGTTCGAGACAAAACAGAGTAAATCAAAAGAAAACAAACAACAGTTGTTGTAACAATCGTCGCCGCTATCTGGCGGATACGCGAGTATCTCGCAGTTGTGCAATTGTGCTCGCGATCCGATCAAGGAGTCGCGTCATCGCAGACACGCCTTGCGCCGGCGTATCTGCAGGATAGCGACCGAGTATCTGAGGGATGACACCCCTAGTATCTATAGAAAGACACTCTAGTACCTATAGGATAACGCCCGAGTATCCGATAGCGAACTGCAATCGCTTGTTTTCGAAATTTCAAAATATTCCCACTGATTTCACATGTTTTCTCGCTGGAAAAGAGGTCAGTTTCGACGAATTGAACAACTCGAAAAAACACAGTTTGTAATCAATTTTATTGTTGGGGCGAAAAATCCTGCGACACGAGAATCGCGCAAAATGGCGACGCGACGGCGTCAAACGAAATTCTGCTGCTCATGCGGATTTCGAAATTTTGTTCGCCATCGCTTTTTGTCGTTGTCATTTATTCAGAGTTGTTGTAAAAGTTTTATTTTTAAAAATATTTCTCGCATTATGCAAATTTTTTGCACTGAAACCCAAGTCACTTGCATCGTCGCTTTTCGCTCCGTTGCTGCTGTTTCTTCTTGTTGTTCTCCGCCGTGGCTGCCGGCGACGCCGCGCACTCGGCTCTCGTTTCTCTTGAAGGTCGCCTCGCCTCGTGTCGCCCCGCCTCGCATCTGGAGGATCTTCGCTCATCGGTTCCCTCCTCTTCCTCCCTCTCTCTCTCTCCATTGGCCGTCCCTCGTTTGTGTCTCATGTTGCGTTCCTCGCTCCTTTCACATTTTTTTTTTTTGTTCTTCGCTCGCCTCGATTGGCGTCAAATTTTATTGACTTCGGTTTTGTTTTCGAGGAATTCTCACTGGGATTCGTCCCTCTCTCTCTCACGCTTCTGTGTCTCGTTCTAGTTCTCCTTCTGGCTCTTGTTCTTTTTCTGCTTCTGCTCGAGCTTCTGGTGATTTTTGTATCGCGACGAGATAAAGTATCTGTTATCTGTCCGCGAGGCCGCGGATACGATTTATGACGCATCCCCAACATCTGTGGGGCGTCCTCCGAAAAAAATACAGACAGAAAGAGGAAGAGAGAGAGGGGGGAAGAGAGAGGCGAAGATCGTCCATCATCGGCCTTTGTCCAGAAAATTGCAAAATATATTCTGATCTGCGATCCTGCGTTTGGATCCGTCGGATGCGCGCCAAGTTATCGGTCAGTGGTTTCAGATAAAAACTGCGCCGGTAGCGCGAGTAAGGTGAATGTAAACAAATGGGGCTCCCCGAGGAGGCGAAGATCGCATAAAAAACACCCACAATGGGAAAAAGTTCATCAACTTCTCTTCATCCATATAGAATAGTCGTATAATTCACTTTATTTAAGATGGAATACGATCCCCAAATACAATTAAAACCGTCTTACGAAATTCAAGGACACACCTCATTCCCCACAATCTGGCATCTGTCTTAATGGAGATAACTTTCTGAATGAAATTCTAATCAAAAACACACCTCGCACCCTGCCAAAAAAAGTTTGTCAAGTGTCGCAATTGTCAAAAATCGACCCAGTTTTCGAAGACGATTCACAGAATCATTGTTGCTGTTGTTGTTGTTGGTTTCACTTTCGTCTGGAAGTTAATTGTCAAATTGATGAAATGTCAAAATAAATAAACACACTCACGCACGCACACCAATGTAAATGTGACGTTTCGTCTCGTCTCGTTTCGATTCCCATCGATGTAATGTAAACAATTCGTGGCTTGGCGTTTAATGAGCCAAACAACAACGACAACAACAATAGATAGACGATAGTAGCGACAACTCCAAAATTTCCAATTAACATTATAACAACAACCATAACAACAAACACATGTTGGGCATGTTGTGTTTTTTTTTTAGTTTAGTTTCGTTTTTGCTTTCGTCTCGATTCGAAATTCTTTATGGATTTCGACATCGGTCGCCGGAAGTGATCGTAATAAGGTATTGTTGTTGTTTGATGTTTGTTGTTTGTTGTTGTTGTAGTTTTCGTTGTTTTAGTTTTCATTGTTGTTGTTTTGATATTTCATAATCATGATTCGCGCACGACATTCACTAGGGCCAAGGGCTCCCAAAATTCCCTCACATCCGAGGGCGACGACTCGCGTTTCGCATTCGAAGCAGCCTGACACGCCCTCCGCCCTCACTAAGAGACTCCGAAGACCCTTCCCTTCTTCGTCTCCCAAATCCACAGAAGTTTCTTCTCAACTCGGTTCGACCTCCAGTAACCTTCGAGCTTCATTCGTCCGTCCTTTTCGTCGCCTTTCTCCCATCGTCCTCGTCTCGAATATCCTTTGTTTCGAAAACTCAATTGTTCTTGTTTGCGAAAACAAATGAACAAATGAATAAAAATAACAAAAATGAGATAGAGATAAAACTTGGTCGAGGGGGCGCGACTCCAAAGTCCGGACGATGGCGCACATGTGTCTGTCTGTCCGTCCGTCTGGCCGTTCATGGGAGTACCAAAAACAACAACTGTGATGATGATGACGGCGATCACCCAGACAGCTGCCAAAGGGGTGGGGACTAAAACAACTACAAAAACAAGATCAACTCAAACTCACACTTCAATGACAAAAACTTCATTATTTTCCCGTCATGCGACGGAGATTCTTTCGGAGTTTTATTTCAATTCAGTTCTTGTACACTCGGAGAAATCCCAGTGGGATTCGAGGAAGAAGAAGAAGAAGCGGAAACTACACTGAGAAGGGGAGTACGAAAGAGGGAAGGATAATTTTTTGGAAAACAACGAACAAAAAAGTTCTTTAGTTCCTTTAAAAAGAAAGTTCTTCAGAGAAATATCAGTTGATTAGTTCCAATAAATTTAAATAGAGATATTTTGAGAGCATAAAATTCATTCTGCAGAGGAGTTTTTCTGTCTTACACTCGAAAAAATTTACATGTCCATACCAAAGGTATGGAAAAACAGATTGAGTGGAGTTTTCCTGGCTCGTGCCGGAGAAGAAGTCGTTGAGAAAAGTAGTTGATCCAAATCAAATGTGACAGAGAATGTGAAGAAAGGAAATTTGAATTATGGAAAATCTACGGGAGACACTTTGAGACGGAAGTCGGGAGGGGAAAAGAGAAACGAGAAGGGGAGGAAATTCTAAGATGAAATTAGACGGGAATAGAAGAGAAACAAACGGCAGACATAGGATAGAAGAGGGAAAAAGAGGGCGAGAGAATGAAGAAATTCCGTCGAACCGGAGCGAGACAGATGGTCGAAACGGAGTTGAGTTGCATTGGTGTGCGTCACCAACACACACACACACATGGGAACACGCACTAAATGCTAC
Source organism: Coelopa frigida (assembly GCA_017309665.1). Classification (NCBI taxonomy): domain Eukaryota; kingdom Metazoa; phylum Arthropoda; class Insecta; order Diptera; family Coelopidae; genus Coelopa; species Coelopa frigida. The sequence goes on along the minus strand of CM029561.1, from coordinate 34,187,727 downwards.
AATTTGCCAGATACAACGATCCGTGGCAGATACAAGCCATCTAGCTACCTCCTCTTCTTCTTCTACTTCACCACCCCACCCGACTTCAACCGACGCAACGACGGCGTCTGCGTCGGCGTTGACGACGACAACCACAACAACAACAACGACGGTGCGAGTGTCGCGCTCGGATAAGAAACGGATTTCAATCCGAAAGATTGCAGTTTCTGATTGTTGTTGTTGTTGATTTTTATTTTTTGTTATTTTTGTTAATGTTATTTTTGTTGCTATTATTGTTGTTGTTGTTAATGTCTCCCATTCGCATTCATCCTCATCTGGGATTCAATTCCGAGCGGCGCTCGCGTTGACGTTGACAACATCGTCGTCGTCGTCGTCATTGTTGTTGTTATTGCACTTCATGTTATTCCCATTGTTGTTGCAGTTGTTGAATTAATTTCATGCAAATATTTGTATCGTTGTTGTTGCGGTGAAGTGGAGGGAAATGGTACAAAGTACAATTTTTGCAAGGAAAGGAATTTTTTTTCCTTTTTTGGATTCCTTAAAAATTCATAAATTACGGAATTTATGAGGTCATTGAAGAAAAGTAGGAAAACAAGAAATAGATTTGGGTGTAGCTCGAGGCACACGCATAGATTCTAGCAATTTATCGTGGGCTTTTGAACGGCAGACTCAAATTTTCTTTATTCTAAAGGATTAAATTGGTTTAACTTTTCTGCAATTAGTCAATCTATAAATTGGTCATACATTGATTTATTGTTTATTTTTTGAAAGTAATGATAAAATAATAAAATCTTATAATTTTCTACAAAAACGTTTTCAATTCAATTTAGTTGAAGTTAATGTTTAATTTTCATTAATTTTATTTTTAATTATTTCATAAAATATTTTCATAAATTATATATATATCAAAGAAAAAGTTGATTTTTTGAGACATTTTTATTTCACTTCTATACATCAAGTATTTATTTTCTTTAGGCATTGATCCAAATAATTTTCCGCGAGTTGCAAATTTGAATAAATTCTTCAACCCATTCAATTCATTCTCCTGGCCTTTAATTAAGATGCTGCTTGAGTAGGCGATTTTTGCCCCTTCGGCGCCAACCTGATCCGCCCCCCGATCCGCTGCAGATTCCCACAGTCGTTGGCTCTGGAATTCTCGCCCCTCCCCTTCCCTTTCGTCGCATACGGCTAACGAAATCCCTGCGCGTCGAGTTCCGAGGCGCGAGATTCCATCGAAGGCGACACTTGGTCGTGTCTTCCCTTCACTTCTTTTCTCTGCGTGGACGACGTCTTCTTCTTCGAAGTACACAGTGGAAGAAATAGAATTTTCCCAGAATTCGTCGCGCCATCTAGCGTCGTGTTTGTGCAACTGGCTCGATTTGCATTCGCGAAACGAATTTGCATCGGATTCAATGCACGCAATTTGCCGTCTGTTGTTGTTCTTATTGTTGAAGATTAAGTCGAAGTCTGTTGTTGTTGTTGTGATTGGTGACGATGTTATTGTAGTTGTTGTTTCTATTACTGTTGCTGTTGTCGACGACGATGTTTTTCCCTCTGTCATGCTAATAAATATCAATTGTCCACTTTTAGGCGCACGTCACACCGTCTGGGCTCCAACTTCGGCCCCTCCTCTGTCTGGGGCCACGTCTCATCCTCTGTTCCTCCAACTTTTTACCTCTCTCACTCTCTCCCTCTCTCTCCCTCTCTCTCCCTCTCCCTCCCACTCTTTCCCTATCCTATCTTTCGCTATCTCTGTCGTTTTTTTTTCCTTCAACTCGTTGCTTTTGAATCCTTTAATTTCCCAGTGATTTTTGCACGCACGTTCGAGTTGCTTGAATTACCATAACAACAACAACAAAAAGTCAAATTACAACAATAATATTATGTGACAACAACATACTGGATCGACAACAACAACATTAACAATAAAAATAACATCAATGAAAATAACAAGAACAACAATTGCAATAACATTAATGAAAATAACAAGAACAAACTTCAATATCTCTACAATTACCACAACTCCTCGACAATTACAAGAGCAGACCGTGTTTTTGCCGCACTCAATTTGCTGGGACGCTTTCGATCGTTTCTCCCTTCATCGTTTCGTCCCTTGAATCGATGAAGAGTGGGGTCTTCTCAGAGAAGGAATGAATGGTGGAAGGAATTGAATGATTAAATTTTATTTTTATAATTTCCTCATCAAATTTCCGATATATTTTTGGGTTTCTCCGTGACTTCATCATTAATTTCCAAGGAACCCGATGTCCATCGAACCACAAACTCCTTGATATAGACCTCTATGATGCAAAGTCCGACAAATTCCTGACTCAGTGGTCGCCCCTCGATTGAGTCAAAATCGAGGCGATTGTTTACATTCCGCAAGAACGCAAGAGGCGCGAAATACAGAAAAATTCATCCCGCCTTCGCTGTTTCCACTCTCGTAGGTGAATCATCGCGATGTTCGACTTTAATTGCGAATTTCAATGCGGTCTTCGCTCAATTAAAATCAATTAAGTGCGGAAAAGTTCGCCGATTCGATGCCACGCCCATCGGGCTGACAGATTGACGGAGCAGCCGTCACTCTTGGCTGTCGGAGGGAATCCGACGGATTGAGAGATCTGTGGCAAGGTCGGGATGGGGTCGGAAGGTGGTGGAGACCTCGGTGGGAAGAAGGCAAAAGGAGAATGCAGGAGGCGACATCAAAAGAGTCGACGTCGTCGTCGTCGGTTGCAGTCGAGGAGGAGCGCTAATCAAGCATGCAAAGTAGTGATTGCGAAGTTATTGACAGGCCCCAGGGAGAGGGCGAAGCGGAGGAGAGAAAACTAGACGAACCGACAGCAACAACGACATCCACATTAACTGCAAAATGACAGCCTAATTGAGCGTCCCGTCGACCTCCCGCCCTCCGCTCGAACGAATTCCTTGAATCCATGATTAACAACAATCGAAGCGCGGTTCGTTTTTTTCTCCCCTTCCGACTTTTCGCAACTCATTTTGCGCTCCCCTGAACTCTTCTTCTCTTTCTCGCCTGCTCCTCGCCTCTCTATCCTCTTCATCTTTCTTCGCTCACTTCCTGCTCACTCGCAATAAATTCCCCGCTTGACAGTTTGCTCTGGAACCTCTGTGCACGAGGCTCGAGTCGAAGGCAATCGACATCTGGTTCCCAGACAACTCTTCGACACCGAGAGAGACAGACTGAAAGGGGAGAAGAAAGAGAGAGAGGATGAAATTGTGAAGAGAATTTAACTCTAGTTTAAATAGATCATTACTACCTCAACTTTCAGGAGTTCTAAGCTTCTCAAATTCCGACACAAAAGAAAGTTATCCAGAAATTTATCATTGGATTCAATATTGCGGTTTTACTTCTATGGTTTACAACCCATAAATTTTTTATTTGTATCATTATCTCTTCCATTCTCCTCTACTTTGTATTGTCTTCATAATGACCTCAACAATTAGTTTATTTTTCATGTTGGTCTCCCTCACCTTTACCATCTGCAATAATCTTTGTCTATACCTCAAACGAACTCTGGAGCTACCTGGTCTCGAAATCCCTACGATGTCATCGCGGTACCGAAGCTGAAACACGAGCTTTGTTTTCTGTTGCCTCTGGCCAGAGTCGACTTTTTCACCTCCTTCTACCGCGATGACTTTCAACGGTTCATCAGACACCATTCCTCTGTTAGAGATCCCAACCCAATCGCCTAAGCCTCTTGGTCTAATTATGTTTTTCGACCTCTAACTTGAGGTTTTTTCCTCCCACTCCTCTCTATTCCCGCAGAAGTCCGAGGCTCGTCTTGTGGTCATTCTCAAAATTTCCCTCATTAGTGGCACGGAGAGCACTCGAGCTTCCGCTGACGACGCGGTTTCAGCCCGATCTTTTCGTATTTCTCTTTCGACAGCCCATTCAAGTTCATGTTCTCCAGTCGATCTGGCAACGCCACCTTGCCATTCAACTCTTCAATGCTTCGCGTCGATCTTGAAGTTCGCACTCGTATTTCGGCCACAGTTCGAAATTTTATTTATTATCGCCATGTGGTTGTTGTTTTCTCGCCTCACTCGACTTTGTTTATGTTTTACGTGCGTTTATTTCAATTGGAATTCTTTGCTCTTTTTCGCTCCCATGCTTTTTTCATGTTCACTGCTTATTCAGCTTTTTCGTGGCGCACTCGTCGTTTTTCTTTTCTTTCTTTATTTTTCACAAATTTCTTAAATATTTACTTAATGCGGTTTTTTCATATTTTCGTTGTTCGTTCGTTCCCACTTTCCACATCTCGTTTTCGTCGTTCTCAGTTTTTGTTTTTCTTCTCACTCCTCTCGCCGAGGTTGTTTTTGCTGTTAATTTCGATAGTTGTGTTCGATAATGATGTTGTTGTTAATTAATTTATATTGATTTTCGATTGATTCCTCATGGGAGCGAAATTCATGGCGTAAAAATATTTCTCCATCATTCTTCGCAATTTTTTGAGTATTTTGAAATTGCCATTGAAGGTCTCAATCAAGGTTTTATTTTCAAGATAATTAAGTTGTATTTTCAAGTTATTTTCGAGATAATTAATAGTAAATTATTGGCACTTAAATGAGTAGAAATAGTTAGTATTAAATAATACAGAATTTGAAGGAAACGGAAAGACCTTTAGTGAAATTTGGTGCTGTTTTAATTAATTAAGATCTCCCTTTTAAAGAGGACAGATATTGAAGAAAAACTTGCCTACTATTGAGCTTTAAGTTCGAGAAATCCTTCCGAAACGCGTTCAAGATTCCTCTTGAGCTCGATGAAAGAAGTTAGTGCGAAAATCGGAACGAGTCTGGGAGGGTTCTCAAGAGTCTGTCGTTGAAGGACGTGAGGAGTGAGAAAAATGTGCGAGGAGGCGGAAGAGGCCGTGGTGGAAAATGCAAATGTTTGCAGAGTCAACAGGAGAAGTGCGAAGCGAAGAAAATTTCAAAGCGGAGCAAAAAAGGGATCATTAAATTCTTAATGGGAGGAATGGGGAGAGATTTCTTCTTGGAATTTTGCTTTTTCCAGGCATGCGAAGAATTCTATTTAAAGAAAAAAAAAAAAAGAAATGGAAACGAGTCTTTGGTTTTAAATTGATATATCCATTAGTGGTTTATTTTCACATAGTTTTGTCTTAAATTAAGTTGTCCATAGTTTTGAGTAAAATTAAGTTCTTCATGGTTTTGTCTTAAATTAAGTTTTCTTTCGTTTTGTCTGTTGCTCTACATTTCTCTGCCGGTTTCTCACTCCTACAAATATTTTGAGTAATCCGAGCAGTTTATTGAATTTTCGCCCCCTTACGACCACTGTGCTCCCCCTTCGCACCCGCCCCTGGTCGGCCTCCCACCCGATCCTGGGATGCGGCCGATTGACCCAGTGACTCCATCAGATTAGCTTCGAAGCCCATCTTGTTTCCGCGGTGGCGTTCGAAAAACCAGATGTCCATTGCAACAACAAGAAGATGTCCATTGCAATAAAAGTACCAGCAACAATAACATCAACAACCATAACCACCAATAACAACAACAATAACAACATCGACCACATGTCAATTTCACTCGCTTCGGTTGTGGAAAGAAATTCAAGGAAAATTCATAAATTTCCGTCCTCTTCTCATCGTCGACGTTCGATTGACTTCGACGGCTTCGATTTCGAATTCGAAATTGACTTCGAGTTGTGGTTGTTGTTGTTGTGATTATTGTTGTAGCTGGTGCTTTTATTTCAATTAATTTATTGCAATGCGTTCGAAGTGTTGATGTCGATGTTGTAGTGGTTATTGTTGTTGTTGCAATTGTTGTAAATATTTGTTTTTTTTTTCACTTTGTATTTTCTTTCTCCGAGGCCCGAGTTTTTTTTGTAGTTATTGGAATTGTTGTTGTCTTCCGTTCGCAATTAAGATAAATGCGCCATTGTTTTTATTGTTACAGTTGTTGTTGTTGTAACCCAGCAGCTGATCCACAATGCTGGAAATTTCTTTTTTAATTTCCCTCTTCAATTTCCTCAATATTTTCAATGAATCGAACCCCCACTCAGTCCCTGTTTCAGCCTCCCCAATCAAAATGAAACTGAGAACCGCCAACGCAAATGTTCGATCGACCGAATCGGTTGAAAAAATGCAACTCAAACTATAACAACAACTGTCACAACAATAACGATGACAACACCGGAAACATCATCAGACTGCAGTTTATTTGCTACGCATTGGCAACACTACTTTGAAGGGGAGAAATAAAGGAGTAGATTCCTGTTTTCGGTCCCTTTTTTCCGGTTCAACCACTCCTTGAATGGCATCAACCCCAATTTTTTTATTGTTATTGGGAATGACTGAATTTTTTGGTTGAAAATACTACAATGAGACATCGAATACTATTCAACAACGACAACAATAATACCTACAACAACAATACCGAGACCAACAATCACCAGTTGAACACGTCATTGGGCAGCAATAACAAAACTAGTCTCAAACAATCGATAGACAACAATCACTAATACAACAAAAACAACATAGCTGTTGTTATTAAACCAGTTACAACAACAACACTAAACACATGCACCCGTCACCAATTTGTCCAACATTTGGTTGAAGTTTCAGAGGGAGGAACAACAACAATTATTTTGTTTGCAACTATTATCAATAACGACAACAACAACAAGATATGATGCATAAAACAACAACAATTGACCGCTCCCTATTTGAAAATTTTCAAGAAAATCGTTGACTATCGATCAGCAACAACAACAATGAAAATTACAAGAACAAGAAATATTGTCTATAACAATTACAACAAATGTTGTCTCGAACAATTACAACAAATGTTCCAACAACAGACGAGGAAACAGGATTTTTTTACGATGATGCCACGCCTACCGCCCCTATTATGACGTAGGCAAATCAGCTGGCGTCGATCTCAATTCAGTGGCTTCCACTTGGGCAAGAACAATAAAAACAACAAGGACAACATTCACAACAACAACAAACGACAAGTTGCCAACAGATTTCGGAAGCAGTAGCCAGGGCTGCAACGTTGTGGTTTCCCTGTTTTTGTTCATCGCAATTGAAAGGGAAAATTGAGAAACGAAAAACATGAAAATACGACAGATAAAAAATAAAAAAAGGAATAAAAATTTAATAGAGAATGAAAATACAAAAAAAAATAGAGAGAAAACAAATGAAAGGGAGAGAAAAGGAATAAATAGAGAGAATAGAATAAAAGGGAGAAAAAAAGAAAAATGAGAGAGAAAAATAATAAAATGGAGAGAAAAATCAAGAGAACAAAAATCCAGAAAAAATAATTCATGAAATTAATCGAAGTTGAGAATAGCAACAACAATGGGAACAACGAAACAACAACAAAAAGTGATTGGTGCATTTTCACAGTTCATTGTGGTTGCTTCGTGTTCGTCGTCGTTGTTGTTGTTCTTATTGTAGTTGTTCATGCAGCCACTCATTCACCAGTGTTCACAACTTCTCCCATCTCACTTTCATCAGCAATCGCCTGACGTTATCTCCCTCAACCCTCGCTCTCTATCACCTTCTGACTACCTCTGCTTCTCTCTCTCTCTCTCCCTCCCTCTCTCTGTCTCTCCCTCCCTCGCTCTCTTTCGTTCCGAACACATCGATTGGGTCCATTCAGTCAAGTGGTTCATTGTTATTGTTGTTGTGTACAATGAAGAAGATGATGATGTAGTTTTTGTCGATGTTGATGATATGTTTTTGTCGATGTTGATGACGTTTTCATCGATGATGATATTGTTCTTCTCGATGATGATGATATGTTCTTGCCGATGATGATGATGTTGTGGTCGATGACGACGTTACCATTGTTGTTGGCTCGTTGTTGCGAACAAGGTACAACCAGCCCTGATCGCTCCCCTTGCTTCGTTTTCAGTTGAGCAGCGACCCGGAACGCATCGGAAGTGGACTGAAGTAGGGAAGGGGTGGGGTTGATGGTGGTGTATGTGTGTAGTGGGAGTTCATGTGGCTGTGTGTGTGTGTATTCATGTTTGTGTGTGTTTTGCGAGAAACACTCGATTACGTGTTGTTGGCTTTTAATTTGTAGCGCGCACTTCGGCAGGTTCCGCTTAGTGGAATTAGAAGTGGTCGGTGAGGCAAGAGGAAGTGGGATGAAGGAGGAGGGGGCGGGGCAGGAGTAGGTGGAGGGAATTTGAAGAGGATCAGGCGGAATGTTCTGGAAGTGGAACACGTGAGGACTCGATGCATTGTTTTCGGTGGCTTTGATTTTCGGCGAAATCGATCGATTTCGATGTGATGTATGCGGTATTTCGAGGCTAACAAAAGATGGGGAACGTTTTGGAAATGGAACGATTTGGTAACGGATTGTTCGTTGCCTGCAGCTATTCCGTAACGATTCAATAAAAAAGAATTATGTGTTCCGATTCCACATTTTTCTACTATAGCAAATTTGTATTCATATTTTCAAGTTTTATTTATTTTTAACTCGAAGAATTTTAAGTTTTCAAAAATATTTTCCACCGAATTCCATGAAGTGTTTCCGCCATCTCCAGCTCTTCGTCTTGCTTCGAGCTTTCTCACTATAACTTTTGGAAAAAGAGAAAGAGCGAGAGAGAGAGACCTCGGGAGAGATATTGAGAGAGAAAGAAAAGGATTGGTGGAAGACACAGGAGGAAGGATGGACGAAGCCATCGAGGAGCGAATTTTATTTCCCCAAATTTACAGCTCAATGGTTATTATTTGTTTTCGCCCTTCTTCACTCTCTCTCTCTCCCTCCCGTCAACTGCCTGCATCTCGCTCGCTCCTTCGATTCCCTCCCTATTCATGTTCTTTCATCTTCTTCGTCTTCTCCTCCTTCATCAGTTGCACTCCCTCTGCCTCGACTTCTTCTTCTGCTTCTTCTCTGCTTTCATCTGCTCGTTGCGCTCCATTTCGTTCGAGCGCCAGCGGCAGCCCTGCGAGCGTCCGTCAAGAGTGACTGACGTTTACTGTTTGTTGTTGTTGTTGGTAATACTTGTTACTTGTTGTTTTTATTAATGGCATTGTTATTCAGGTTGTTGTTGTTCTGGTCGTTGTTTTTTTTGTTGTCTTGCTGATGTTGTCGTTGACTTCAACAAATCGCAAGTTGCACCGCCTTCGGCCACTGTTTTCAAAGCCACCACGTGCCACGCCCACTCTCTAACGCCCTCCTCCCCCTGCCTCCACCCTCCTCGTTCTGCTCCACCACCCGCCATCAAGGATGCAGTTCTCCATTTTGTGGCGCTAAAATTTCCTCTCCAATTATTCTCAACTTCTTCTTCCTCCACTCATCGCCTCCTACTGCTTTGTGTTGTGGCTGAGGAAATAGTGAAAGAACAAGAGACGGAGAGAGAGAGAGAGAGAGGGAGACAGAAAGAGAGAGAAAGGGAGTTGTTTGGTAGACAACGAGTGGTTCAAGACGAAGCCTGTGGAGCCTGGAGGCAACGAAAGGGGTTGGAGAAGGTTTCTTTAATGGAGGATAGAATGAGGGAAGAAGGCGTTTGTATGAAGGCAAAACACGGTTTAATGGATGCAATATATGAACAGGAATGCGAAAAGTTATGCGATGCGATAGCTCATGTGAAGTAATAAAAGAGAATAGAGGGTGTAATCAAAATGAAGGGTTAATATGCAATAAACGAAAGTACATCGAAAATAAATAGATAGACAAAATTAATAAATAGGAAGAAATGAATATGAAGAAATGAGTACGAAAAATGAATATAAAAAATTAATATGAACAATTAATATGCAGAAATTAATATGAAAAAAATTAATATGAAGAAATGAAAAATTAATACGAAAAATTAATATGAAAAATTAATATGAACAATTAATATGAAGAAATTAATATGCAAAATGAATATGAATAAATTAATATGAAAAATTAATATGAATAAATGAATAAGAAAAATTCACATAAGAAATTAATAAAAGAAATAATAAATCAATGAAATACAGCAAGAGAAGAAATTAATATATAGAAATAATAATCAAAATAAACAATAAATAATCAAAATGAGAGGGGAATAGGAAGGAGAAAAACCAGACCAGATTGCTATTGATTCTGAAAGAGATAGAGAATAAGAGGGAGACGGCCGCAACGAGTGAGAGTGACAGATGTGGCCACGGTGTCAGTGGGTCGCACGCATTGGATCGAATTCGCGACCACAAACGAAACCCGACCCGCGCACTTTGGAATCGATTAGGAAAAGAAACCACCACAAATGGAGCCGCCTCGACTCACGGACAGAGCGACCACGCCCACTCCACAATTCGGGTGAACCTCACAACTAGCCGCCCCTTTCTTCCTCCTCCCCTCACACGCCCACCATGTGTGCGGGAGACCACAAGAGCGATCGATCGATCGGGTGAATTCAATTCAACCTCGAACACATCAAAGACGTGTGGCGGCAACAACAAAATCAACAACAACTACTACAACAACAACATCCCATGGGCGCCACAGCTTCAACTCTCGATGTCGATATATTTGCGTGCAAAAGATATTCAGACAGAATGGCGAAAATACACACACAGAGACAGAGAGAGAGAGAGGGATGGACAGACATACAGACAGATGGACAGACGGACGAATCAAGATCTGGGTGAAGTCGTCGTCGATTGCAGTTTGAGCTCGAGTTTCAGCACATTTTACAATAACAACAAAAGCAACATCAACTCTAATGCTAACAACATTCATATCAATAACAACACCATCGATAACACCAGAAACAACAAAACCATCGATAACAAGAGCAACAACATCATCAATAACACCAGCAACACCAACAACAAATAACTCACTCACTCACTTGCCTTAAAACGAATTTTCATATCGATTTCGCGGCAAAGAAAAGAGATAGATTGACAAGGCAACGGAGAGGGAAAGAGAAAGAGCGATGGGAGAGAAAATGCTAAATAAATTTTTGAATTTTCCACGCGTTACGCGCATCCGAAGGACTTTTCTCTTGTTGTTGTTGTTGTTGTTGTTATTCATTGTTGTATTTTATTGTTGTACTTGATATTCTTATTCATTGTTGTTGTTATTGTAATTCATTGTTGTTCTTGTTATTCCCTGTTGTTGTTGAAGTTGTTCTCATCGCTGGGAGGCAATATGTTCAAGATGCTGCTGATAAATATTGATCAAATTATTGGCAGTCAAGATGCACGGAGCGAGTGAAAGAGACAGACGCAGAACGGAGAGGAGGACGGGGAGGAGGACGCGAGAAAACCGGGGCGATGGAGGAAAATGCATGAGAAACTCGATTCGACTCCACCCGGGGAAAATAAGTCTTCAGTGAATTTCGGGAATAACTTCGAGAACAAGTTGGGCTTGTGGGAGTCAGCACAAAACGACAAAAAGAACAATATCGGGAAGCGAGGAAACGGAAATGGAAGATGGAAGACGACGATGCTGGATGAAGCCATCCTCGTCATCCTCGTTAGACAGAAACATCCACGGGCTCAGCTGATGCCACTGGGGCTCTCCATCGTACTCGAATCCCTGAAGCCCTCGTTAAAATCACTCGGAGTCACCTTCTTCAAATGACCCTCGAACAAGAAATTCTTCCCTCCCTTACCTTGGGTTCTTCTGCCCACCTGGGACTTTCCACCTTCTCAATCTATCTCTATTCTTTGTCCCAACTTCCCTCTCGGTCTATCTCTATTCTTTGTCCCACCAACATCTCGTTCAAATTCGTCTATTTGAAAAGAACTTTCCAAAGACCCGAAATCCCTGCCCTGAATATGTCAGACAGACGGACAGACAGACGAAGGGACAGATGTAGGGCGTTCGTGAGCGAATGAAATGTCGTGCCATTTGCTGTCTCTTTCTTGGTTCTCATTGTGGGCTCGGTTTCGAAGCCCCGAGCTTAATTGTCTCCAACTTTGAGAATCTTGTTATCGCCAAAAGAAGAGGAAGAAAAAAACCTGTGTAAGCTTCTTATTAAAAACAAAAAGCGACAACAATAACAACATTAAGGGCATATTACAGTGACAAGAAGAAGAAGAAGGAGGAGGAGGAGGGTGCGAAGGAGACAAAAGATGGTGCTCCAGTGACACGATTCGCTTCGGGGCCGAGGGTTCGTTTGCGGCTGTGAAAATGGGGAGAATAAGAGAAATATATAAATGATGGGGGAGAAAGAGAAAGAGAGGGATGGAGAAAAAGAAAAAAAAAGAGCAAACGAAAAAGAAGCAAAAGAGAAGATCAGAAAAAGACGGCAGAGACATATTTCAATAATTCCCATAATGAAATCATTGCCAAGAGGGAGGAACGTAAACACAAATGCAACAATAACAATGAAATAATCATAATCCGATGGAAGCAATAAAAAACAGCAGTCCGTATTCATGGGATACAAATGAGCATCCATGAGATACAAATGAGCGCCCATGAGATACAGCTGAGCAAGAAACGGTTGCAGATACCTGATGGCGAATGAGAAGCAGAAGCTCGGAGAGAAAGAGATGGTCAAGACGAACGAGAGCAGAAGAAAGAGATGGAATGGATGATCGCATTGGTAAAAGATACACGGAGGCGAAAAGTATCTGCAAGTTGCAAGCAATCGACCTTCGGTGGGATGCGATTGAGAGAGATACAACAACAACTACAGTGATGGTCACTTGGCAGCCAACACGTGTCCAAGAACCACCAGAAGAGGAAAAAGATGAAGAAGGAAAACAACAACAAAAAATAACGATAACTCGACTTAGCACGTTCGCGATACAAATGCATCTGGACGCCATGGGGACGAGTATCTGAGAGCTTAAAAGGCAATAACCTAAAAATAGCCACAGTCAGGATCCAAAAGCCGACCGGAGGAGGGTCAAAAGAGCGGGGAGAGAGATAAAGAGATAGAGAGAGAGAAAGGGGGAGAGTGAGAGGGAGAAGGAAAAGGAGAGATAGATATTCTCGGTTTATTTGTCTTCGCAGCGTGCGCCAAGCAGACGAATGAAGCGCACAGATGCAGATGCATTCGGAGCAATTTGCAATTCTCTCACTCCCTCTCTCACTCCCTCTCACCCTTCTCCGACCGTGCGATGGACGAGCGACTGAGACAAACGATGGCACGACCCATCGCTTAGACAACAAAGTATCTAATGGCCAAGACGAGCCGTATCTGGGCATCTGAAGGATTGCACGTGTAGCTGCCGAGACGAATTTCCATAAATTCCAACTCGATTTTAAGAAGAAAGGAAGGAGAGGAAGAAGAGGGAGAAGAGAATAAGAAGAGGATGAAGAAGAAGAAGAGAGGGTTTGGGGACCAGGTAAAACGTGTCAACGTCTTCATTTGTCACCGACGGCGGTCGAGTGACGTGCGAACTGTGAACACGGAAAGCCCGAGAACCAGCGGAAACTCATAAAACTTCGCTCGGAAACGGACTGAGGGACAGAGTGAAAGAGGACGAATGAGAAATAGAGAGAGAAACCAGAGTCTTCGGAACAGAAAGAGTGACGAATTTCTGCGAAAGTTAAACTACTTCGGCTTCTGAATGTTTCATGCGTTTTCATTTCAAACCTTCGGAGAAACTCGCAATTCATGCAAATTTCCAGCATTTTGTATTCTTTTCATTTTGGTTTTCGGAAAACTCGACCTCATTCCTTTTTCCATTCTTCTCGAAGAAGGTGGAATTATGCAGGAAAGCACACGAATTTCCACAACAACAACTGACAGGGGTTGCAGGGAAATCCACAGAATGCACTGAGCAAAATCAAAGTGACAGGTTTTTTCTTTTGGGAAATTTGTTTGCTTGTTTTTGTCACAATTCTTCCAGGGATTTTTAATATTTTACTATTTCACCCAGAGAAGAAGTTTTTCGTTCTACAGTCAGCGGTGTTTTTGTACAAATCATGGACATTTATTACTATCGTTCCCTTGGCTCTTCGGATTTCGCTCCCAACCTAAGAACTTTGGGATTCTCAACCTCCTCTCGTTGTCTCCCTCTACCTTCCTCTCTCTCCGAAATGGAACGACTTCGTTTTGATTGACATTCAAGTCGTTCGCCTCACATTTTCCCCGTCTCTTTCACACATTCCTTCTTTGTCAACAACAACAACAACAACAAACATAACGAGAAGATAAATATTTGAGACGCCAAAGAATTGCAGTTAACTATGGGAAAAGGCGGACGAGGAGGCAGCACAAAAGAAGAAGATAAAGACAAAAGAAGGCGAGCCGAGGAGAGAAGAAAAGAAGAAAATAAACTCATTCATTAGCAACGAGGTGTGAATAACTCTTAAACGTTTCCAAACGTCGCCTCGGAAACTGAAACCGAGCTCGGAGCACGTTTCGACTCCTCCCGCCGCCCCCTCCTCCCTTCTTGGCATCCCCTTCTCCTCATTCTCATCCTCATCTTCCGTCGTTCGGCTCTCGAAAGAAAGATGCGGAGACCCTCGATGTTGACCAAAGGCATTAAACTGAGTTTGTTTGTGTGTATTTTTCCCCCCTCCTCCTTCTCGTTCTCCCCCTCTTTTCCTCATCATCCACCAAAGAAGTCAACATCAGCACGATGGGGATGACAATGATAGCAACAACAACAACAACAACACCGTCAACATTAATAATAATATCAACAATAGCAGCAACAACAACATCAACATTAATAATTATATCAACAATAGCACCAACAACAACAAAAATGACAAAAACGGATATCAACACAACGATAACAACAACAACAACAACATCAACATCACTAATTAAGTCGAGAGCAATGACAGGTCCATCACGACGATCATCATCATCCTCGTTGGCATTATCATGATAATGATCTTCATTGTTGTCGTTGATCAAACGTCGTCTTCGTTTTCGTCGTCTGATCTCCATGGGTCTGGCGTCCGTCTATGTGGAGACTTTGTTTTCTATGCAAACATCCTTTCTCCTTCTTTTCATTTCTCACTCTCTGTTTTACTCATCCTCATCTTCCTTTTCTTGTGCTTCTTTCGAAGTTCCTCCACTTGATCGACTCAAGGTTTGTTCTTATATCTGAGTCCGAACGTATTCTGGAAGTTGTTTACAATTCGTATATATTCCTTCCTTTCGCTCACTGTACATTTCTATCTTTCTTTCTCATTTTTAACTCGGGAATTTCTTAGTTCTATCTGATCATGATCATGATGGAGTTCATGATCCATCCCAAAGACTCTTCTTTAAGAATTCATTACTTGATTCAAAATTCCTGATTGCGCTCACAAATATGTATTTCTCACCTTATGATGTTTTATCGTCCCTCCAACTTCCACTTCCTTGAACTATTTTTCTAATTCTTCCTTCCTTCGCCACTTGGTTCATCCTCTCCAAGGATTCTGACGCACATTCGCGCTCCATTAAGGCATCCATTCATATGGAATGAAGTCCTTCCAACTTCCTCACACTCACCTTCTTCCATTCATCCAACTTCACCCTTTTCACCCAGTTTCTTCCCTCTCACTCCGACCACATTCTCGTTGGTGGCTGTCGCATGATGGAGGAAAAACTTTTCAACTCGTTTATCATTTGATTTTCATTGTTGGTTTTAGACGTTGTTGTCAACGTTCTATTTATTATTGCTGTTGTCTCCGTAGTTTATGTTGTTGTCACCGTTATTGTTGTTGTTGTTGTCATCGAGGTTGTTGTTGTCATCATCGTTGTTTTTGTTGTTGTTATTGTTTTATGACACTCTGCCAGTTTATAATGAAGTTGGCTCCGTTGTTTGATTAAATTCAGAATTGTTTGCCTTCGCGCTTGCGGTTTTCGCTCGATGTTGATTCTGGTGGCTTCTTCTTTGGTCTTCTCGCCCACGTCCTTTGCTCTCTGCCGCATTCTCTTTTCCTTTTTCTCCATCCTTCTTCCATTCTCTCCCCTTCTTCCATTCTCCCTCCTTCTTTCTCTCTTGTATTTTGCAAACGATGGTTGTTGACGAAAGCCGATTGTTTGCGAATTCCTGCAAATGATCCTTGTTTATGCTGCGGACCGCTTGAGGATGACTTTTCGTCCCACGATTTGACTGAATGCCAGAGGGACATGGAGAAAAGAGTGACAAAGAAAGATGAGGATGAGAGAGAAAGAGAGACGGACAGATAGACTTGTCGTCGAATTCTGTCTTCCCCGTTTCTATTTTTTCATTTGGCTGCTTTAACTCAAGATCTTTGATGAATTCTTTGGTGGAAAATTGAATACAAAGAGGGACAGAGAGTGTGGGTGAAGGGGACAGTAGCAGCCATTAGAACAACAACAAATGGCACCTCATCGTCCAGCAGTCGCAGTGATTAAAATTCCGTCCCAAGAGTTTCCTCAAGCGTGGACAAATTCCTCAAAAATCCATCGATGACGAATTTTTGAAGCTTCTCCTCCTCCTCCTCTTTCTCCACTTACCGTAACGATGGAGTGGGTGGGGGAGCGAAACAGATAGTGATAGAAAGAGAAGGAGAAGAGATGGGGGGGAGCCGCATTCACGATTAGTTATGCACCGGTTGTTGTCTTCTCATTGTTGTTGTTGTTCTGGTTGCACAACTGACGCCGCGATGACTCAACTTTTAGAATTTGGCTCCCCTTCTCTCTCTCGGTTCACTCTACCCCTCTTCTCTCTCGCTTCACTCACCCCCTCTTCTCTCTCAATCTCCTCCTCTTCTTACTCATTCTCTCCCCCATGGTCATTGTTTTTGGTGCCTAGAACCGAGTCACGTGAGTTGCCACTAGGTGAGATCAACACGGCGTTGCCAATCACTCGTTTTCGTTGAGGAAAAAATTAAAAAAAATTTGAGTTTTTAATAGAATTTAAAAGTAAAAAATTAAAAAATTACTTTGGGAAATTCTTGCGACAAATTTGTTGAACTGGGAAATATTTTATAAATTTTCCGTTTTTCGGAAAATTAATTTTTCCTTCCACAAGGTGGCAACTCTGTTGGGGGTTCTTTTTGATTTTATTGTAATTCTTTGAAGGTTCTCGCTTTGTTATTGTTGCTTTTGTTATCATCGTTGTTGTTGTTGTTGTCATCGTTCTTGGCGAAGTTGTTTGAGCTTTTGTTGTTGTTGTTCCTGTGTTTATTGTTGTGCTGGAGTTTATTGCACTCGCGATATCCATTGTTGTTATTGTAGACGTTGTTATTGTTTTTTTCTTTAATTTTTTCCTTATTTTTTTTTTTTGTTGCTATTTCCGTTGTTGGAATTCTTAGTTGTTTTTGTTGTTATTCTTTTTACAGATTTCCTTCTTCAATATATTTGTGATTGTCTTTTGTTGTAATTGTTATTGTTGTAATTTTTGTTTTTGTTGTTGCAACATTTCAAGCCACTCAATTTGCATTTACAAAGTATTTCGTTAAATATTCATTACCCAACCTTTTGTTTCAAAACACCTCTCCTTCTGTCTCTTCTTTCTCACTCCCTTTCTTCACTTCTCTCTCCCTTTCTCCCCTCTTCCCTCCCCCTCCCACTCGTTCTTGTCTTATTTATGTCATCCCCTCGATGTCGGATTTTGCTTTTGACATTGTTTATTGTTTTTAATTTGACATTCGAAGTGTTTTCGACATGTCATTCGTCCCATTCTACTTTATAATATAATATATAAAGTTTATATCTCTATCCCTCTCTCTCTCTATCCAATCCCTTTCTCTCTCTCCAATCCCTCTCTCTCTCTCTCTCCCTCCCTCTCTCTCTCCCCACCTCCCTCTCGACTGTCTTTGTGACGAATTGTGAAAAAACTTCCAATTGTGTTTTGATTGATGTTTCCCAATTAAAATAAATTAATGTTCATCATTTGTTTTTACTAAAAAATAATGGGAATAAAATTTCTTAAATGGGAAATTATTGCTTTATCTTTTCGTACTACTTTCTGGGTCATTTTTCGGATATTTTGGAAAATACTTGCTCAAACTAGAAAAATTAAAATTTTCCCGTTTCTAGGAAAATAATCTGAAATAATTTCCCCACATCAGTCTCTCCGTTTATCGCTTTGTCGTGACTCCAATTTTAATCCCTTTCGCTGGGCGTCGTCAAAAACAACAATAATAACAACAACTCAAACAAATGTGTCGTGGGAAATTTTATCAGATCCCCAGATCAAAGAGTTTTCTGTCGCCGACTCAATTTTCTTCGACGCCTCGAGATTCTCGGCGACAACTGAGGAGCAGCGTTGCCACATCTCGCTGGCCGCTGGTGAATTATTGTTAACGATAAGTTGTTGTTTGTGTCTTTGTGCTCCAATTGGGCTTTGTTCCCCCTTTCGATTCCATGAATCGCGACTTAAATTTGCCCGCGTCACCGCTTGAGACGGGCCCGCGGGGTTCGCGACGCAGCCGTCGATTGATATCTTCATCGGCTCCGGGAGCTGAGTCGAATCGAATCCGGAGTAGAAGTCAAAATCGAATCAAAGACTGGAGTCAAAGTCAACATCGAATCTAAGCTAAAGTCTGGAGCCGGAGCCGGAAGCGTTTGCGCCGCCGAATGGAGCATTAATTGAAGTTGATTTCGAGAGCGAAAATATGTTGTTTTCATTCCCATTACCGTGCAATTGGTTCCACTGCGAGTTGTTGTCGGCCCTCCACGGTCCATCGAACGGGATCAGAAGAGATTTTGATGAGGGAACTTTTCCGAAATCCGTTCACAGATCAACGATCGCTCAATTGCGTCTTCGATCTGGCCACATTCGACCCACATCTTGGCTTTCGAGACTCCGTCGTCGCATTCGACGAAGACGCGATTTGTGAATTTCGAATCGAAGTCGACGTAGTTTTTGTGGCCGGAGGGAGAGATTTTGGCGGTGTTTGATTTGGCAGCACTCGAGCAGATAAATCATCGGCCCCGCCGCCTCCCACTTGTCGTCTCCGCCCACTTTTCGATTTGTATTCCCGGCATGTTCGGACTATCTTCGGATCGTGAATCTTCGGAACTCTCGCCGAGATTCGTCTCCTGCATTCGAATGCTCGCCACTGTCACCTCGACACTTTCTCCCCCTCCCACACGCCCATCTCCTCTCTCCCTCCCACACGCCCATCACTCTCTCCCCTCTCCCTCCCACGACTCTCGTTCTCTCTGTCACTCGCTTTGTCCGGCCTTTCGCTCTCGTTCGTGGTCGGAAGTGAGTTCGAGTTCGCTTCACATTTTGCTCACGTGATCTTTTACACTTCTCTAAACTTTTACTACGTGATAACAACTTCACAAATACAACAACAACAACTAGACGACGGCCATCTTTGGAAATAAAGATGGTGCTCACGTACCGGGAACTTCGATTCGAAGTTCACGTCGCTTTCGCAACAGGTTTTCACTTTTATGCAAAGTTTCGAACGCAGCTTTTCAATTCGAAAGAGAGATGAACAAAAATAATCTTGCTTGAATTTATATGCCATATGTTGGCAACGCAATGTGGCGGGAAAACTACTTTTAAATATATTCGCGGGAAAAGTTCTGAAAACTCATAAATTAATGTTTGACTTTTTTCGTTGGTCGTGGTGGGAAATTTTTTTGAATATGGAATTCTTGTTCCATATTTAAATCGAATTTGAAAATTAGTAAATTCTTTAAAATAGCCACGTCTGAATCTGTAAATATTTTGAAATTTCGAAAACAATTTGAAACCTTGCAGTAGAATATGCCAAAGAAATTGAATAATAACAAAGGAAAGAAGTGAAAAAAACAATAAATTGTGAATTATGTGTTCGAGGTGAAACCACGCCCACTAATCTCGACTACGCCCCTTGTGAATCACAATCAAATTGAACCCGAAAACAAAAAAAAAAAAAACAAAGTGACCAACAACAATAACAACAACGATGCGTCTCTTCGCTCTCAATCAAACGCCGCAGAGCAACAGCAGACACAACAACAACATCATCATCAGCAACAACAACACGAGTGCATACGAAATCCACGAACAACAACAACAATTGCACATTCTACCCCCGAGCAGTGACGTCACGTCGGCGGGAACGGCGAAGAAGAAGAAAAAGCAGAACGATAACCTCGACCCAACAACAACAACGACCATGGGATCCACACTCAAGTCAAGGTCGCTCGAGCGCTACTCCAAGCCCCACTCCCTGATCGACGAGGACGCCCTGGCGGCGACGGTGCCGCCAACGATGACGGCGACCCCGTCGGCTTCCCGCCGCCGCTTCCTCTCGCCCTTCAAATCGTTGCGTCGCCGCAGTCGCAGCAGCAGCGGCGGCAGCCACTCGATGTCGTCGCCCCGGGACTCGCGCCACGCCCCCGAGGCTCCTCCGGTCACATGTCTCGCCCCGGCTCGTCGCCCCCTGCACTCGACCTCCTCGCAGAGCGGCGACAGCGGCACCGGCGGCACCGAACTCGAGCACGACTGCGATCGAACCGAGCCGAACAGCCGCACATCGGCCGCGGCCAGCAGCCAGCTGAGCCTCAGCTACTCGCAGTTGAGCAGCAGCAGCGGCGGCGATGGAGACGATGAGGGAAAGGGTGAAGAGGAGTCTCCGCCGACAAAGCCTCAGACGCCGCACATCGTCGTCAGCCACGAGGATGAGGACGACGATCACTTCCGACCCCTCTCCATCGGCGACCTGGACGACTCGTTCGCCGAGGATCGGCTCTATTGCGGCAACATCACCCTCGTGGACGACACCTACTCGAACTACGACCCGAAGAACGACGCCGAGCGCATGTTCCTGCAGATCGTCGGGATTCTGCGCGACGAAAAGGAGGTTCGTACCAAACGAGGACTCCTCGAGAACTCTGGGTTGTTCCTGCAGGATGTTAAGAAATAATAAATTTTCTCACACACTTTGATAAGAATATCGCAATATTATCTTTTTCCACTACTAGTCTTAAGTTATTTTCATAGGACAAAATATAAATTTATTCCATATGCAGACTCGTTCACCTCCATTCGATATTTCTGAAATCAGGAAATATTTTCTCTCTTCTCCAATAATCCTTCATAGTCAAACTTTGCTTCCGGCTGAGGAGATCAATTTCCCATTACCGCCTGCGTAATCATCTCATCCGCTAATAATTTCCCTGCTAATCACAGGACTAAATTCCCGTCGCATTTCCTTTCACCACATGGTGGAATTTGCACCCGCCCCCCCCCCGCACGATGTCTGTTGAGCATTTTAATCAACGCCTGCAGCCATGTTTCTGAGCTGCGGTGAACGTGACGGGGGCGTGGCTCGAGGGGGCGGTGAATCCTTGTAGTCGCAACTAAACAAAAACAACAATGGCAACAACTGCACGTGGAACAACAACAATAACAAGGAGAACTTCGATTGTGATGCGAAATGAAAAGAAAAAACAGCAACACTGCGCAATTTAATACCTTTTAAGCTCACAAAGGGAGCAGCTCCAGCTCCTCCGGCAGATCGCTTCCTATGGCTTCTGCTTCCGCCCCGACCTCCCGCGGCAGCCATGGGAAGCGAGTTTCGGGCGCAGCTTATTAATAAAGCTCTCTCCGGGAGCGAAATGCACTCGGAGACGGGAAGCAACAGGAACCGAACAGAGGGCGTGGGGAGGAAACTGCAAACTGTGGAACATTTCAAGGGAAGTTTAATGAGCAATGGAAGGAGACGATGGACTAAGTAAGGGTAGCGAACAAAGGAGAGGGGTTTCGTGAGGTTTCCTAAGCTGGTCTAAGGTTCCGGCTGGAATCCATTGTGAGTCCAAAAACCTTTCGAACCCCGGTATGATGTAAAAGGCGAATGCGATATGCCCCTAAAATATCCCAAATAATCCCTCGTAATCAGGTTTCCATAGCTTAAACAGGCCTCCAATGCACCTCGTCCTTTCAACAATGCTTGAGAGTGTGTGGTGTGACCAACACCATCGTATTTGCTCGACGCTCATAATTCACACTACGACACACACACTCCCGCCATCTATACGCCCACACACCCACACACACACACACAAACACCACCCACCTGAGGTCATGTAACAGCAAATATTATCCTTTAGTTCTTCTTTGTGAGTCAGTGGCTTGGAATTCGAGATAAACTCGAGTAAACACCGAGGAAGAGGAGTGTAGACATGAGCTTTAGGAGGCTCAGGTTTCGGATGGTGAATGCAGTAGTGCAGAGCCAGCGCCTAGAAGCAGGCAACGAAACTCGAATGCAGGAAAACCAGGGGGATCCAAAGCCGCCTTCCTTACTAGAGTAGAGGGGCCTTAAGACGAGGGCATTGTCTGTTGAATTTAAAAAAGGGGAGTTGTTTTTGAAGATTTCAAATCTCTTAGCAACAATAGATTCCACTCCGTGCACCGGCCATTGAAGGGTTAAGACCACATTAAAGCGTCATCGAATGAAATCCTCGGATCAGATCGAATCCTTTGGAAAAATGAAAACTGGCGGACGATTAAAATTATGCGCTTCATTAAAAATCAGCAAAAACAACAATGACAGCGACAACAACAACAATGACAACAACATCACCAACAGTAACCATTTTCACCACAGCAATAACAGCAATGACAACTGAAATAACGCCGAAGAATAATACATTTTCATACCTCCGTCCGTGAGTGTAATTGTGCTCATAATTAAATAAAAATTTCGCTTCGTGCTTCTGGGAAGTTATTCAAGAGACGGGAATTTTGGTTTTTACGCTTATTCAATATTAAAGTGGTTTGAAAGGAGGAGGAGGAGGTGGGAGTATGACGACCTGGGGCAAATGCGGATAATCAGGAATCCTTTTCTCCACGAGAGACAGAGAAAGAATACAGATGAAGTGGAGTGGAAGGCAGGGGACGAAGTCCAACTTTTGTCGATTGAAAGGTTAAATGTTGAAAGAGAAAAATTCAGAGAGAGAGAAGACCGAGAGGAAAATAATATTCTCGTGATATAAAATCAACAGATAACGAGAGGTCGAATGAGCGAGTGAGCGAGGGAAAGAGAGAAAGATGATGGTAAAGAGAGAAAGAGAGACAGAGCGAGAGACAGAGAACGGGTGAATTTAATGTAAATTAAGGACTACTGCGAGCAGCCATTGAAATAATTGCAATTATTATAATTGGCTGTGGAATGAAGTGTTGTAATGTCCGTTATTGTTATGTTTCGTGTATGCAATTGTTATTGTTGTTGTTGTTGGTTTCGCCCTTGTTAACACTGGTTACCGAAGTGCAATTGCTACAATAAGAGTGAGCCATAGATACAGTCGTAATTTCATTGTGTTACTTCAATTATTTAAACAATTGCAATTGTTATTTGCATTAATAATCATCATCATCATCAGAGCATAAAGCGTAGTCAGATGAACTCTGGGCCATCGGCCGATGGTGAGACCGATGGTGAGAGGAATTAACGGACAGATTTACAGAATCACTGGAACTTCAAGTGAAATTAACACATTCACGAGCTTAATGAGAAATTTCGCAAATTTCCCTCGAGCTCCTCCACCTTGTCGAACCGCGGATCGATATCATCGAAGGACATCGCTTGCAGCATCCACCGCCCTCAATCCCACGAGCAAATTTCCCCGAACAACTTTAATGCGCTCTTCCGCCCCTCTTCCATTTGCCGCCCCTCCTTCTCCATCACTGCCGTCGCTCTTCTCTAAGTAGCATTATCTACCTTGTTCTCCCTCCTCTTCCGCCCCTCGTCGGTTGGTCCACCGTTTTTTCAATTATTGCAAATGTTGCATTAATGGACGTTCGTCCCGGAGACGGGGGCGTTAGGGGCGTGGCAGCCCAGAGAGTGGACGTGCTGAGTGTGACAGGAGAGCGTTTTGCGACCATTTTTCATAATTAAGTTGAAAGTTTCGAAGTAGCGCGAAAACTTCCAACCAACGAAAGATGGGGGGCGGCTAATAATTTCCCTCGACCAACCTTTTCAGAGTCTTTGGCAGTCCTATTTGAAGCAAAAAAAGCGCACGAAGCGGTTCTTCGGAAGTCATTAATTTCCCTCTGTCACGAACGCGGGACTTTTTCTCCACAACTGTGTTCGAAATTTCCCCTTGATATTTTGTGGAGAGGATCTTTCTTTTGGTTATCATATAATATATATTGGGGGGATTATTATAATTATTTTTAAAAGAAAAAGTGTAAAAATGGTATTTACCAATATTTCAAAGGATTCTGAAGTAATTGATAAAAACTTGTCTCAACAATAGTTTTTATGTTCGGCGAGAAAATAATTGAGTGAAGATTACTCAATTATATTTATTACGCCATAATATTGTTTATTGCCAAAAAGAACCTTTCATTGCATTTGAATTGCTCTTTAAGCGATTCAGCGAAACCTGTTCGAAATTATTTCAGACCGCATATTCGATTATTATTATTCTCAATAAGTGGGCTGCCAATAGTCATTGGCTGACCATATATCACGACCCTTGAACTTCCTCCATCCAATTTTCACAGGAATTTCATTGAATCATATGAACGAAATCGTGATGAGTTTTATTTTGAAAACAAAAACCCTTTGTTCCTGATAACGCCGTCGAGGATGAATGGTGGCAACGCTGTCGATACGTCTCGAGTTCGATTTGCCGAGTGTTGCCAACGTTACAATTAATTACTGTAGTCAGGGGAAAGAACAAACATGTGTTAGTGTGGGTGCGATCGATGTGTGATGTTTGGGTTGATGTCCGACAAAAACATATTTAAATTAAAGCATTTCCACAGTTCAACGCATTGTCGAGGAGCCGCCGATGCCTGGCTGCGCAGTGATGTCTGTGGCCCTTCCGGCCACACCCCATGCCCTCTGACGCCCACCGGGAAGTCATAATCGCGACCGCAATGCGCTTTTAATTGCTTTCCAGGGGCGTGTTGAGATGATTAAATTCCGCAAGAGGAAAATAAATTTCCTCGCTTTAAACGCGGGCGGGCGAACTTTTAATATATTTTGATATTTCCTCATTATCACCTCGCATCACGGCAACTTTCCGTTGGCCTCGATGAGGATCGCTTGGCAGGCGCCTAGAAGCATGCAACGCTTCGTTACGCGGCCCGAAGTTTCCCCATTGTGCGAAGAAAAAACCCCAGTGGTTGTGGGCGTGACGAGGAGTGGCAGAAAGGGGTCGGCAGCCTTCTGCGGAGGCCGTTCAGCGAAATGAACTGTTGCTTCGACGAGGTGTTGAGGAGAAAATGGGCCACAATGGCAGAGAGAGAAACCGGCAGAGAGAGAACCAGGGAGAAGGAAGCTGGCTAAAAGAAATGTAGAAAGGGTGCAAGTAACAGTGGAAGTTATGTAAAGCGGAAATCGACGAGGCGAAAGGTTGCAAAAGAAAATATAATGGAAGCAATAATTTCAACAAAATCCAACGGAAGTGGACGAAGAATATGCAAAAGAATCAGTGCTTGCAATTTAAAACTGCGTTTGCACAGGAACGACGGAAACTATGAACACTTTTAGTCGCATTAAAATTAAATGCTTATTACGGTGACATTTAAAAGCCACTTGCCGTCTCCCTCTATTGTAGAACTCCATGTCCTTATGCTCCTCCCGCTTTTGTCGGATCGTTCCTGGTTCCATACTTCTCTCAGTATCCTTCTCGTTCTCTATCTGTGCCTTTGGTTCCGCGGCTGTTGTCGTCTTCAAGGAAAACTTTGTGATAAAAGTATAACTTAATTATGCGAACAACAAAGGACGAGACGATGACGACAAGGATGCGCAGAACACAAAGGGCTGCGACTGACAATGTCTCGGAAGACGGCCCGGTCTCGCTCTGGCTCTCCTGCTGGAATTAAAATGGCTTTAATGCTCGCGTGTCCGGGAGCGGCACGAAATGCAAATTAAATGCAGGAAATGCGTTCGAGGCTCCACATTCTGGGATTAATGGGGGGGAGGTGGGGTTTAAGGGGAGCTCCTTAGCTCCCTGTAGAAGATTGTGAAGAGGGTTGAAATTAAATCGACAGAAAATGATAACCCACAAAGGACCTTCTCTGAAAAATCCCTTGAAAGCAATATTTCCCGCTCCACAATAGAATGTGCTTTATTAATTTTTGCATCTCTCTCTTCCTCTCTTATAGAAAATGCGTCAGTTCCAGAAGATCCTGGAAGACCTGAGCTCGCGCGTCGCCTCGGCCGAGAACACGAACGCCACCTGGTGCCCGCCCGGCTCGCCCCAGGAGGCCACCGAGCAGATGCAGCACCTGCAGCGCCTGCGAGACAAGATGACGACGGCCGGCGCCCTGCTCGACGACTGCAACGAGCAGCAGGCCTTCTTCACCGCCAACCAGGTGCTGGTGCCGGCTCCGTGCCTCTCCAAGCTGGAGGATCTGAACACCAGGTGAGAAACCCCAACCCTCCTATTGGGCCAACCCCACTGATTCCTCTCTCTCTTGTGGCCAGAACGAAACTCCTGCAGATCGCGATGGACGAACGGCAGAAGGTCCTAATGAACGCCGGCGCCAACCAGGCCCTCGAGAACGGCGAGGACGGACGCAACACATCGAACAGTGGCACCATCGGGCCGTTGCCCAATCTGGGCCAGAGCGTGAAGCCGCCCTGGGAGCGTGCGACGACCGCCGCCAACGTGCCTTACTACATCGAGTGAGTCCTCATCTTACTGACCCCCTTTAGCCCTGATTGACTCCCTTCTTCTCCATGTAGCCACGAGCGCGAGACGACCCACTGGGACCACCCGGAGATGATCGAGCTGATGAAGAGTCTCGCTGACCTGAACGAGGTTCGCTTCTCGGCCTACCGCACGGCGATGAAGCTGCGCTCGGTGCAGAAGCACCTAGGTGAGTGACTATTCCCTTCTCCCTCCCCGTCGCCCTCTCACCACCACCATCGCCTCTTTCTTCTCGCAGCCCTGGACCGCATCCCCATGAGCACCGCCATTGAGTCCTTCGATCGACACGGCCTACGGGCCCAGAACGACAAACTCATCGACATCCCGGACATGACGACGGTCCTGCACTCGCTGTACGTGACTGTGGACAAGATCGACCTGACTTTGATGCTCGACCTGGCCATCAACTGGATCCTCAATGTCTACGACTCCCAACGCACCGGCCAGATTCGGGTGCTGAGCTTCAAGGTGGGTTCGCATTCATGTCTCAATGGTCCTTAATGACCTATTCTTTCTCCCATCTCTTGGCACACAGGTTGGTCTGGTGCTGCTCTGCAGAGGGCACCTGGAGGAGAAGTACCGCTATCTGTTCCGCCTGATCGCCGACCCGGAGCGCAAGGTTGACCAAAGAAAACTGGGTCTGTTGCTGCACGACTGCATACAGGTGAGTTTTGGGGCGATTCTCTCGCAATGAGCTCCGACAATAATCGTCTTCTCTTCCGTTCGTTCTCAGGTTCCAAGACAACTGGGCGAAGTGGCTGCCTTCGGCGGCTCGAACATTGAGCCTTCGGTGCGATCGTGCCTCGAACGAGCCGGCATCACTCAGGACGGTAAGTTTGCGCTTCGATAGAAATAAGTAATCGATATTTTCAAAGTCGGACGCAGTTAAATTCGAACGATTTCCTTCCTTCTTCATGCATGCGTTGGAGGATTATCGTCCCTCCGATCTTTGAATGTATCGAACGTCAGTATTGTAGAGAGCATCGATCAACATCTATATTAATCGATAAATTCAAATGCTTCTGAAAATCGATGGTATACACTTTGCACCACCGAATCATGAATAACACTCATTGCCATAACATGCTGCTTCACAAGAACTCATTTTACTAATGCATCGACCATTTATCGATAAGTCATACATTGTCATCGGCAAAGGGCGGATCACAATCGATACCTTTCACTGCATCTACAGTTATCGATCAATTGTTGAGCACCTGGAACGATATCGATCGCAGCATCAAAATCCTGCTAACACGCTAACGATAACCAATAACCGATAACGATAACATTGAGAACCGTTATCGATATGAGATCTATCGATTGATATAGTTGTTTAATCGACGTCTTTCTCTTCTGTTATTTCAGCCGATACCGATAAAAAGAACGATATCGATCGCTATCGATATCCATTTAAAAACATCTCCCCCTCTCAATCTCTCCCCACAGTTCAAGACGGCAACCAGGAGATTTCGATCGAGGCCCACCACTTCCTCGGGTGGCTGCAGCACGAGCCGCAGAGCCTCGTGTGGCTGCCGGTGCTGCATCGGCTGGCGGCGGCCGAGACGGCCAAGCATCAGGTGACCATCCATCATCCATCCTTCTCTTTCACTCGCTCTCCCTTCGATCAGAGGAGCCGTATCTCCACTTCTCTTCTTTCTTTGTTCTAACTCTTATCTCTCTCCCTCTCTCTCCGCAGGCCAAGTGCAACATCTGCAAGGAGTACCCGATCGTGGGCTTCCGCTACCGCTGCCTCAAGTGCTTCAACTTCGACATGTGCCAAAAGTGTTTCTTCTTCGGACGCAACGCGAAGAACCACAAGCTCAGCCATCCCATGCACGAGTACTGCACAACGGTGAGTGTTGCCACCTGATCGTGTTAGCGGGGTAATGATTATTGTTGTTTTGTTGCAGACCACCTCCACCGAGGACGTGCGCGACTTCACGCGCGCCCTGAAGAACAAGTTCAAGAGCCGGAAGTACTTCAAGAAGCATCCGCGCGTCGGCTACCTTCCGGTGCAGAGCGTCCTGGAGGGTGAGTAAAATATACCCAACGTCTCTCCTCACCCCTATACTAATTCATTCCCTCCCGCCCTTCGCAGGTGACGCCCTCGAGAGCCCCGCCCCCAGCCCGCAGCACACCACGCACACCCTGCAGAACGACATGCACTCGCGCCTCGAGATGTACGCCTCGCGCTTGGCCCAGGTCGAGTACGGCACCGGGTCGAACTCGACGCCCGACAGCGACGACGAACACCAGCTGATCGCCCAATACTGCCAGGCGCTGCCCGCCAGCGGCAACGCGGCCACCAACAATGGCGCCGGACCCAAGTCGCCCGTCCAAGTGATGGCCGCCATGGACGCCGAGCAGCGCGAAGAGCTCGAGGCCATCATCCGCGACCTCGAGGAGGAGAACGCCAGCCTGCAGGCCGAGTACCAACAGTTGTGCAGCAAGCAGAGCACGCAGACCACGCCCGACGAGGGCGGCCTCAACCACTCGGCCTCGGCCATGGGCGGCCTCGGTATGGGCGCCCTTAACTCCGCCGCCGGCCAGGGCGAACACGGACAGGTGAGTGTTTTGTGTGCCTCTTTTCGAACGATGTCTCACACCCCTCTCTCTCCCCCCAGGATATGATGGCCGAGGCGAAGCTGCTGCGGCAACACAAGGGCCGCCTGGAGGCGCGCATGCAAATCCTCGAGGATCACAATCGCCAGCTGGAGGCTCAGCTGCAGCGTCTGCGTCAGCTGCTCGACGAACCGAACAATGGCGCGGGTGGCCCCGGCTCGGGGCTCAACTCAAAGCCCAACACGCTGCAGACGCGCTCGGTGACGGCCTCGCAGCTGAACACGGACTCGCCCGCTAAGATGAACCAACAGAACGGCCACTACGAGCAGAACACAAGTGAGTTCCACAGGGATTGTGGGTGGTCCATGGGCCGAGAAGTGTTCCGGACACATTTAACTCTTCGGCCTTTATCCGTTCGCAGTCATCATTTCTCTGGAGTTCAGCAAAAATGATTGAGTTGGGGTTGCACCACTTGTTGTTCCCAACTGTTTGAATGTCCAATCCGATAGTATTTGTTGTCTGTGTGTGATTGTATTTGTTTTGGTGGAATGACCTAAGATGGATTTTGGGGAACTATTCATCTATTCCATCGTCCATACATTGCAAAATGGATATCCTCTTTCGTCCGATATTACCAAAGACCTCTTTATAGATCGTAGTCAGAACAGAGAAACGAAATACCGACCTTATTTCAAAGAGAATAATTCTGCAGTATTATCTATAGTAGGATTGTATTGTCTTTAGTTGGGCTCCCAGACAACCACGGACGACGAAAGTTAAAAGACCGTTAGAGTAACGATGACCCCATAATCGTCGATTGCTCCCATCGTCCCCATGCAACTAACGGTCCCGCACTAACAAAACGGTTGTGCCTCCTGCTTTTATTTTCTATTTTAAGACCAGAAGATGGTTAGAATAAGTGTCCCCTTGTGCTCGCCAATGTTACCACATAAATATTTTACTGTGTTTAAACGAATTTCACTAAACGCCTTCCTTCCTTCCATCCTTCCCCACATCTATCCACCCGTCGCTCCTTTCTCTGTCTCTTTCCACTGCTACCACACGTTCGTAACAACCCGACGATTTGATGGCATGCCAAACCTCAACCCACCGAACCCGACCCAACCCAATCGACCGACCCGCAGAAGGCATGATGCTGCCAGGGATGGTCGATCACGGAATGAGCGCCATGGGCAAGCACCAGATGGCCAGCTACGGACCGATGCAGCACCAGCGCATGGGCAGCGGGGCCGGTGGCGCCACCGGAAACGGCGGCATCGATATGGGCATCGGCGGCGGGCATCCTTTAATTGGCGACGACGGCCGACCGCCGCCGCCGCCGCACTCGAGTTTGCTCCACAACATGGCCGGTAAATGGACATCAAATGGACATTCGGAATGAAAATAAAACTCATGCACATAAATAGAAATAGAAGTAAACGACTCACCATCAATTGAAAGCAGCATGAAATTGAATTCAATTGGAATTTTCATCAGTTTCCGTTTGCAAATTGTTCGTTTTTCGTGTTTCGTTTTTTGAGTTTGGATGCTCTTTTCACTTCCCCTGCTCCCTGATATTTGACTTTGGCTCCAGCATTTTGTTTGGCTGCTATTTTTAGTCCAATTTCGTTCCCCTCTTTGGTTTCTGCCAGACGGTAGTAGTTTTTTTTTTTTTCTCTCCTCTACTATGACTTCCAATGACTTTTTCCTTCATTCTCGTTCTCTTCATTTCGTTATTGTTTGCTTTCTTTGCCTCGTTTGCTTATTGCTTGACTCTTTGGTTGTTAATTTGGCTTTTGTAATCAGTTGCGCTTTCCTAACATGATTTCCACAAATACTAATCTCGCAATTAACCACTTCTATTTCCGTTTCATCTACGTCCGCTTCCTTGGATCGCCCGCTACGCATAGACCACTCCTAAGCTTAATCGCAGTGGATTCCTAATTTCTCGCAAACGGTAAATACATGCATCCTGTATACCTATATTACCATAATACGATAAGCCCGAGTAACCCACACATACTGAAGATCCTGGGGGATTCCTCCCATCGGGGCAGTGGAAATGATGGGTTTGCGGTAGACTTCTGGTGTTCCGAATGATCAGAAGCCTATCCGTTGACTATTAAATCCATTTCAGCGAAACGAAAACAAACCATATTTTATTAATGTATTACTATAAAAATCCCCATTTCTATCGATTTCTAATAAAAACTCCGTCCACTCTACAGAAGACATCGGCCGAGCGGTGGAAGAGTTGGTCACGGTGATCACCGAGCAGGAGTTCGAACAGTCGATGGAGGCGCGGAACGAGGACGAGGACTACGAGAGCAACGAGGACGGCCTGGACATAACAACAACGTCGATAGCATATAATAGAAAAAACTAGGAGTACGTCTAAAACTAAAGAGAATAATTTCATGAATGAAGAAAGAACGAAAACGAACGAAGGAAGGAGGAAAGAGAAAATGTGAATAGGAGAAGCATTTGTCGATGGAAAGTAACGAAATATTAAATATTAAGAAGAAGAATGAAACAATCACTATTTGCAAAAAAAAACAGAAAAGAAATGATGAAAGATAAATTGGGGTAAAAGCAAAAATAAGGTTATGTATTTGCCTAAACGTATATGAATATCAACAATATCTTATATAGTTACACAACTAATATTATATACATATATCTATACAAGAAAAATTTACATACACCATATAAATATATATATATATACATACATACCTACGAGTAAATAATAAATTAAAGTACATATTAATAGTAGTTAAAGAAAGAACATACTTGTTAAACAGATTTGCAGATGTGCAAGAAATCAAAGAAAACTTTTTTAACATTTTAGTTAACCTTATTTTCTAAGATTCACATATCAGAGGAATGCGATTTACTGGTCTGCATATTTTAAATGAATTTGTTTTAATTTTGTATGCACTTTTTAAATTTGTAAATTTATTGCACACGTTTTGTATAGATGAGGGAAGTTATATATTTTATAAAGTGAACGAGAATTTCCGCTTATTACTTTACGATCTTTGATTAATTATTTGTAAAATCATGCTAACAATAAATTTTATTACATTTTCATTTGACACAATCTCTTTATTTCTATTTAGTTTTCTTTCTCAATTATTTATCAAGCTATTGATTTATGTTTTAAGAAAATTGAAGTAAGAAAACAAACCGAATCAAGCTGACGAAAACGATCATAAATGGACCACCCTTTATTAATTAACTTTAACCTAACCTTAACCTTAAAATAGACACCACGATTTTTACGCCCAGTTCTAGAACTTGGGGGAATCCCGGCGGTTCGTCAATCATAGAGGACTTCGCTGCTTTAATCTTCAGAGTAACTACAGAGAATAGGACGAGTAGAGGAATATTTAAACTCACCACGTTCATAGTCACTACTTTTCTAGTCTTTTCTATTTATCCCGATGTAGTAGAGAGAGAGCGAGACCGTGAAAGGAGAACGATTTATATTCTTACCTGCTTAGAAAACAAAATCATCTATTTGAAAACCTAACAAAATAGCCGAAAAATATCTAAGTTTTGAAGAGTCTCATAAAGTAATCAGTACGATAGGAAGAATGGGAGGCAGCAGGTGAGTGAGAGGGGGGAATAGTAGAGAGGGAGAGAAATCACAGCCAGGTTTCACACATAGGAGACCGTTATTTGTCAATCATTGCCAGGCGTCGCTTTTTACTAGCCACCACTGTGTCCATACTGCCGCCTGCTGTGGAGAGATGATAATGATCGCTGTTAGGATTCGTTTGGAGGCATAAATTATTATTCAAATTGTATTTGTGACAATATCGTAGTAGTCGAAAATTTACAAATTCTCCACATGAGAGCAACAAAGCGAACAAGTTTTAAATTAGCATAAACGAATATTAAAACATATCCTTAACAATTTCCTATTTAACTTTCAAATTGAGATGCATTTAGCAAGGTAATGGAATAGAACAAAACATATAATACTACAACATAAAGTAAAAAAGCTAAAAACAACAACAACCAAATAAACGAATTTAAACATATTGTAAGAGAACTCTTATTGGCCGAATAACGAATATTGAGAAGTACTGTAAGAAGTTGTCGATGTCGTTGGAACAATTTTCGCATTAGAATTTAACATATCGAGGCAGGAGGTTATCTGATTACGAAGAAAAGAGTAAATTGAATCTCGGAGGATTCTCGAACGAAACGGTACAGTGTGTTTGTCCTCCCGCAATCGACAGCAAATAATAAAACATATCCCGAGCCATCTCGGAGTCAAGGTTGTTTTCCAGTGTTCTACAAATAAAGCTTAATTTTGTTCTATAAAATTTAAATAGTATAATATGATTTTGTTTTTTGTAAGCTCAGCCGCACTTAAGCCAAAGTCTGGGTTCTTTTCGACGAAACAGCAACCAAATGCTTTACAATAAAATTTTTACAACTTTTATAGATGAAATTTTGTATTGCAAAAGACATAAAGGTAATAGATAAAAGAAAAATAGCAACAATAAAAAAGTATTAGTAGAAGATGTATTATTAATGTTAAGTTCTAGTTAAATTAATGAATTTCTGAAAAACTACAAGACAAAATTAGAAATTTTCAGCTAAAGTATTGAAACACAAAATAAGTAAAATAAATGAAAAATTATCGAGAAAATCGAGGTGTTATTGAGCCCACATTTAGCCCACATATAGAAGAGAATTAATCGATATACAAAACTATAATCAGCACTTAATATGTGTGTGTGTTGTGTATGTTTCAAGCAAAACTTCATATTCTAAAATAAATATAATAACTGAAAGAATACCATAATATTTGACTAACTATTAAAAAATAAATACAGCATTTAGTAAAATAACCAATTGTCGAAATTAAATTTCTGTCACTCCTCTAAATAGATTTAGTTAAGAAATACTCTGTAACTTATATTATAGCCACTGAAACTACCATCCACTCTACCGCCCCGCTCCACCCCTCAGATACGCCCACTTCATGGTGCAATAATGCAAACTACACATACATGCATATATGCATATGTATTGTATATCTCTATAATTTCTCTCTATTTGTACCTTTATATCGAAGTCTATCCTTGTAACTTTAAATATAATATCTTTTTATACCGAATGTCAAATGTATCGAAGTACTTTAACTATAACTAAATTTTACTAGAGCGATGATTGATAATATACATACATACATCATATTGTATTCATGAACAGCAACAACAAATATATAATTATCAGATGGAAAGTAAATTGCAGCTCGCTGTGCGTGACACGCGTGACAGATTTGGAATTTGAAACCAGAAACATTCGCGAAATGTCGCATATTATATATTACGAACATATTATGATTATATCAAATATATTATATATAAATATATATATTCGAATAACAGAAGGAGAAATCCACTACTAATTGATACAATAAATAAACAAATTAAACAGTTATGAATTTGACAACAATTTGCTTTTATTTTTGGTGCTGAATCAGGAAAGGTATTGGGAGAATTTTTGGTTACCCACCCAGAAAAAATCCATTAAAATTTGTTTATTCATATTCTATAGTCTAGTTAAAGAACGGAGTCAAGACCTAAACTTATCAAACTCTCTAAATAAAAACTCCAAACTTCCAGTAATTTACAAAAAGAAATATTTATTCGTAGCCGTTTAGATAAGAATTAAAATAATTGAAATAAAGGGGAAAACTTACGATAGAAAACAACAACACACACTTATAAAAATACATTTAAAGATACAAGGACTATAGAGTGCTTGGAGTGAGGGGACTTGAGTAAGAGGGAGAAAGAGAGAGAGAAACACACACTGCTGCTTGGCTAGGGAGGACTGAACGAACCGTTTGTTGGAGGGAGGGAGGCAGCTAACGCTGAGGAGGCAGAGAAAGAGGAAGGCGCCGTACGCTGGACGAAGAAGCAGACCGAGCTGAAGGAGCCGCTGTTCGCGGGCTCCTCTAGTGCGGATGATAGTAGTGCGCATGGTGTGGGTCCGGGCCGGGGCCCGCCTTGAGGGCGGCCGGAGCGAAGTGGGCGTAGCCGGCGTGGGCGCCCAGGGCGGGATAGGCGGCGTGGAAGTGTGGGCCCGGGGCGGCGGCGTGGTGCAAAGGGCCGAGAGCGAGCGGCAGGGGCAGCGGAGCCGGGCCGGGTGCTGGCTTCGGGAGGGCCGGCAGCGGTGGAGCCGGGGCGGGCGCCGGAGCTGGGCCGGCCTTGAAGCCCAGCGGCTCCTTGCGGACGACGGCGTTGAAGCCGTGGTGCGGGTCGGCGGTGTAGTCGACGGTGCGCTTGGTGCCGTCGGGGTCGACCACGGAGTAGCTGCCCTTGACCACGTCGCCGTGGCGCGTCTCGTGCTGGCTCTTCAGGTCGCCGGTGTAGCCGTCGTGGATGTCGTAGCCGAAGGAGTACTTGGGGGCCGGATCGTACGGCTCGGGTGCGGCGGGCTTGGGCGCTGGGCCGGCGAAGGGTCCCGGGCC
Organism: Coelopa frigida; assembly: GCA_017309665.1. Taxonomy (NCBI): domain Eukaryota; kingdom Metazoa; phylum Arthropoda; class Insecta; order Diptera; family Coelopidae; genus Coelopa; species Coelopa frigida. The sequence goes on along the minus strand of CM029561.1, from coordinate 34,152,211 downwards.
GGGGCCGTGATGGGGCGCGTAGGCGGCGTAGTGCAGCGGACCCGGTCCGGGTCCATGGTCGGGCCCGAAGTGTGGGCCGAGATGGGGTCCGTAGGGGCCGACGACGCCGGCCTGGGCCACGGCCAGCAAAGCCGCGACTACGACGAATACCTGGAAAAGAAAGAGCTGGAGTGAGAAATTCTTAAGTCCTCCAATGGACACTCCGTATCCATCGGTCTTCGTCGATTCGCACCTTGGTGAGCATGGCGTTTGATCCTGGTCCGAAGTCCGGAAGCGATGCGAGTCCTTCGAGCGGGAAGGAGCGACGAGTCCGGCGAGGACGGGGGAGAGTGCAGATGGTGTAGGGGCCTTTTGTCGCTCTGTCGATTGAGTGCCAATCGATCGATGGGTCCAACGTGCTACGATTCGCCAAGAAGTAAACGAGACTGCGGCCGATTTGCAAGCGTTCTCAACTTTTATACTCCGTCCAAGCGGCGGCTCCAAATGTCGTCGCCTTCACATGGACCTCGCGTGGCTTCGATTCCGTCTGCTCGGTTTGGCAGCGGCGGCAACAGCAGCCACTGAGAACCTCCTCCTCGCCCTCACGACCCGGCCAATTGTTGCAAATGCGACGCCATTCGTTCGATTCCGACTGCACATGACTGCGATCCGCCGACTCCGGCCCCCGAGACCCACAACCGGGCGACTGCGATCGAGACCCACCAACGACTCGAACGACGACTGCACACGATCCCAGCCCCTCGTCCCACCGCCCACCTCCCGCCACAAAGGTTAGTCTTCCGCCAGCCCATTTAAGGGTCCCCAATTTGGTCGCTGACTGGGCCGCGCTGATTTGCCTGCGATCGCCCTTTCACTTTTCCTTAATAGAAACGTTAGCTCAGCAGCTCGCGAACGCTGGCCCGAACACGTCTGAACTTTTAGCACTTCGCGCATTTAACTCTCAGATCGCGGCCCCAAACGATCGACGACAGATTCTCACCGGGGGCAGCAGAGCCGCACAGAGGCGTCCGAAAGGGGAGCCACGGTAAAGCTATTGGAGGCTTCCGAGGTTCGTGAATTCTCTCGTGCAGTTGTTTCCAGAAAGAGTTCGCGAACTTTGGAACAATTTGAATCCTCGGTTTGGTGAGAGGTCGGTTGATACCCAAATCTATGGTGATCCTCTCAAGAGTCTCCACGACGGCCCTGCTCTCGAGCTCGCCGTAAGCCAAGGGAACCTCGAGCTCTAGCCATGTTAACATGTGATTAGAGTCGTGGATCTCGTGGAAGCCGCTTCCCCCCGCCCCCCTCACTGTACTCCCCGCCGGTAGTCTGCGAATGCCGTATGAGGAAGATTTACGCCAACATTTGCATCCAATGAAATGTTTGGCCGTTAGAATTACGCCGATGAGTGGATCGGGAGATGCGGCGTGAAACAATGGGTTCTCGTTCATAAGATCCATCACGAAGGCGCTAACACTAGCAACAACAACATAGGTAACTTAAACAACAACAATAATCACGACACCAACGATCAGACACGGATGGACAGACAAACGGATGGACGGACAGGTTCAGTCGCAGATTTATTTAATGGCCCACAAAATGGCATCGAGTCAAAAAGGTCAAACCTAGTTGCAAACCCTAGAAGGCAGAGTGCGAGGGAGAGCGAGAAGAGGAACCTGACAGACGGAAGTGGGAAGAATAGGCGACTGTAAGGCAGCGGGGGAAGAGACAGGTTGGAAAG